>JBBBDQ010000848.1:1712500-2067500 GCA_037127315.1 Ascarosepion bandense
ATTTCCTTTTTCTGAGAAATCGGCTCTAGAATTATATTGTTTTATTTATTTCTAATTGGCCTTAAAATATCATGTGGTATGTCTACTACTACATCCATGCAATACTTTGATGACTAATAAAACAACTTTTCTCATTTGTATTCTCTGGTTTTGTGTTGTACGGTTTAAGATGTAAGCACTTTATTGTTTGTTATTAGTTTATAAAATTTTGTAGATGTGTTTTAATGTTTATGTAGCTATTAAATATTTTAGTAGACATGACACTAGGATCATTGCCACCACCTCCAAGACAATCAAAGATATAATTAGGAAGAAAAATAAACCCAAAACCAATTCAAATGATGGGATTTATCAAATAAGTTGTTTACAATGGCAAAATGTTTTTGTGGGAGAGACATCATATGATCTAAAACCTAAATCTATGAACATAAGAGAGATTTACATTTGAACAAACATTCTAATACTCTTGCATAACATAGAGACAATGCTGACCATTATTTTGGTTTTTATTAATGCCACCTTAATTAAAAAAGAGAACATGATTCTTTAAGGAGAAAATATTTTGAAAGTTTAATAAAAACATTATTACCAACTATAAACACATCCCTAAAACATTACATTACATAGTAATTCTTCTTTGGATCCATTCTTAAAGGATCTAACGGTTGTTTGCTGAGAGAATGCAACAGTGCATAGCTGACCGCAAGTTCAGCTCCAAGGACTATTGGAGGATTTGCAAATGAGTGCTGAACAATAGGAAATCCTCAATACCTTCTTTAATCCATGAATTTGAGGTTCTCAGCTTTGTCCGCAGATTCTCATCCAACTCCACATTTGACTCGTCTGGAGTACACCCACCTGACTTCCCTATTAGAACTGAGGCCAAACTGCACGACATATATATTGCCCCGACAGTAGTATCCCGAGTAATTTCAAAACTCAACCCCCATAAGGCGAGTGAAGACAATGGAATCCCGGTGATAGTCCTTAAGAGGTGTACTCCTGAACTTTCCCCTGTCCTCTCTAAACTGTTTAACTACTGCCTTTCTGCTTCCTGCTTTCCTGCATGCTGAAGTTCTCTTCAGTCGTTCCTGTATTTAAGAATTGTGGTGAACCCTTGGACCCATCCAACTATCACCCTATCAGTCTTCTACCGATATTTGGGAAAGTATTCGAGGCCATAATCACTGCTGAAATAGTTCAACATCTCACTGCCCACAAACTGTTCACTGACAGGTAATATGGCTTCTGCTTTGCCAGGTCCACAGCGGACTTGCTAACAACCATAATGGAGTACATGCTCTAGGCCCTTGATGAGTCTGACGAGGCTCGCACGGTTGCTCTGGACATCACCAAGGCTTTCAACAGGGTTTGGCACTCTGGCCTCCTATGCAAGCTACGGGGTTATGGTATTACCGGTCGCCTACTTGACCTAATCCAATCTTTTTTAAATAACCGCAAAATGAAGGTTGTATTAAATGGACATGGCTCTTCATCCTGCAGCACGAATGCTGGTGTCCCACAGGGCTCTATCCTGGGCCCGACACTCTTCCTTATTTTCATCAATGACCTCCCAGATGAGATCAAGTCCCAAGTAGGCATCTACACAGATGAGACCACAATATACTCCCACATCAGTAAGAAACCTGGCGTGGTGGACAGACATAATCTTGCTGCTGACCTTGAACGGGATCTACACTCTGTGGTGAACTGGGGCAAGAAGTGGCTTGTCAACTTCAATGCGTCTAAGACCAAGCTGTTGTCTGTCAACCATTACAGGCAACCTCTCCTGCCTCCCATAAGCATGGACCAAGCGATTCTCCCTGAGAGCAACACACTACGCCTCCTGGCCTTACCCTCTCCTCAGACCTCAAATGGAACCACTATATTGAATCCATAGCTAAATCTACTGCTAAGAAGGTTGGGTCACTATGTCGATCTAGGATGTTTTTTCAGCCTGAATCCATCCTGCATATATACAAGTCAACCATCCGTCTGTGCATGGAGTACTGCTGCCATTTATGGTCAGACACCCCTGCCGTTCTCCTCAGTGTTCTCAACAGGCTCCAAAGGAGAGTCTGTAATGTGATAGGTACTGATCTGGCAGCTTGACTGCAGCCACTTCCCCACCGTCGAAATGTGGCTTCCCTTTGTCTGTTCTATAAATACTTTCATGGCTTCTGCTCGGACCAACTTAAGTCACTGGTGCCTCCTCAACAGGTGTTTACTCGTGCAATCAGACTGGCAACTGGGTCCCACCCATTCACAGTCAGGTTAGCCAAATGCAGACAACAATTCTACTCCTGCAGCTTCTTCTCTCGCACTTCCCGCCTGTGGAACTCACTCCCATATTATTGCTTTCCTGATGGCTACAACCTCCAGAAATTTAAATGCAATGTCAATACTCATCTATTAACCACTGGACTCTAGCTCTCTCCCCAGCCCCGAATATCCTTCCCTTTCTCTCCACCTATGTATCTGTCATCACACCTGCATTCTCAGCTTTCTATTGCTACTTTCTAACTAGTTTGTACTCCTCACTCTTTTCTAATTAATCTTTTTACAGTTATGTAGCCCCCCGCTCATCAGTGGCATTTCTGCCTTGCTCGGGGTGAAATGATTAAAAAAAAAAAATATCTGATTAAATATATATATATGTAAAACAGCCACAGTTTTATAGAATACCACTCCACTGACCTCACAAAAGTTAAAACATTAGAACTCCTACTAAACAGACATACATACACAATTAAAAATCTACTTTACTATTTGATGCCTGCTTAGACATATTAAAATTTTTACAAACTTATATACATATAGAATCATCTATGGTTTTAATACTCATAACATAGGACTGACCAATGAAAATCCATGCTAAATTGAAATCACAAAGCTTTAATAAAAGTGAAAAAAGTTAGATTGATAAACATTTTTGTTCTTTATTTTACTATTCTGTCAGATTCTAATCCAAATTTGGTTTGCCTTTGATCTTTAACTCATATATGAAACATAATATATAATAAAAAAAAAGCAACAATAATAATATTAAACACTAATATATATGAAGGTCAATGAAAAATTAATGCAATTTGTTTTATTATATAAGAAATAAGGAACACAGTCAAACATATCATACATCAAGATATAACTATACATCACAGGTTCACATCCCTACTTCTCAACATAGTCTCCACCTCTTTCAATGGCAGTTTTCTACTTATGAATTAGAGCATGTATTGCAGCTTTATAAAACTTGGTTGGCAGCTGATGTGGCCAATTCTCCGCAGGTTTCACTTCTTCACTGCCACCATAAAATCTGTCTCTCAGTGTCCCTTTCATTGGATCAAAGATCTGCACATGCTACGTTAAATGGTGATGAAAACTGCTGTAATTGGCTACATCAGCAGCCAGATGAGTTTTCCAGGATCAAGATACATGTCTCTATTCTCAGGTGGAACACTATCATTGAAAGAGTTATTGAGAAGTAGGGATGTAAATGTGTGATGCATAACTATTTCTTGTTATATAGCATTTGTCATTGTTTTCCTTATTTCTTATTTAAAAAATTCATTATTTTTTTGACTCACCCTCATATTTTAAATAAATAACTGCAACAATAATAATTTTAAATAACAATATATCATAAAATATAATATATAATTTAATATATATTCTAAAAACAACAAATTAAAAATGGGAAAATATAGTCACTAAACTGCACAGAATAAGTTAACAAAACATTTTAAAAATGAAATTTAAAACAAATTAAAAATTTTTTATCAAACAAAAAACACCAAAATAAGAAGATACAAATTAGAATAAATATAAGAATGGATCAATAAGCTGTAGTATTTACTCTTTAATTGTGAGGATGAATAAAGATGGTTTTGATTAGCAATCCATGTCCATGGGTTGAGTGAGTTAGCAAGGCTGATAGTGTCTTGTCTATGTCTTTTGCTGCCCCGATGTTCTCTTTGTTAGTCCCAGAATATAGTCTGGCCTAGTTGCTACCCATTAACTAAGTTTAGTTAAATGCAATATAAACTGAATTTGATTTGAAATTTGTATCAGGTTTAGTCTTCTGTGATTAATATACACCACAGAATTAAGTACATTGACAAAAGAGATTATGCTGAAAAATATTTATTCTGTAAAGTAAATGTTTATTTATATATATATTGTAATTTTGTTATTACAATGGTTTATAAAAACATTATATCACCACACAAAACTTTTCATGTTTCAGAACAATACTGTTCTTCTTCAGGTGATATTTTAAAATAAATGGTGAAAATGATTTATTTAGAAAATATAAGATGAATTTATGGTTATTTAGAAAATTAAAGAGTGGTAGCTGGATGAAGTTAAACAATATGCTTGTAGGTGTGTTAATATTGCTCAATCAAAAGTGAAAATTAGGTTGAACTATAGAGTTGAAAATTTAGTTCACAAAATGGTACAAAGTAGCATAATGTCAAGATGTAACACATTTTAATTTTGTCTGGGTAAGATAAATACTGGGACCATACATTATTTAAATGGGTAGACAATAATTTTTAACAGCAAGTTGAATTTTAAGTATTTTTTAAAATTTAATTTTGTACTATCTCATCTGTTAAAGGGGCTGGATTGTTTAGGTTATAATTAGAATTAAGTAATTATGGTAACTAAGGTATATTAGAATTAAGAAAACCAAATAAGTATTGTGTGGTCATTTATTTTAGTAAAATAATTTTTCAGTAATATCAGAGCATTGTTTTTTCAGAATTTTTCATTTTACTTTGGGGGTTTTATTTGTATTTTTTAACTGCCAAAAATATGAAGAAAGGGAAGCTCTATTTTGTATTGAGCACTCTCTATAAAAATAAATGCATGAACAGTGGCTTTTAATCTACCTGTTCTTTCACTTTCTGATAGTCTTATATATATATAATGATGGACTTTCTCATTGTTTTCTATGAGGATCCAACAATCACATTCAATTTTTATGTTTCTGTCATATATTACACTTCTGTTTCACTAGTGACCAGTATACAAGTCCACATACTGTACAACATTTAAATATGTTACAAATTAAACTATGTATAGCTAATAGTTTTGCAGAACTTGATGTAATTCTGGGGTCTTCTTTTTTGTCCAAATCTATAAATTTGTCTTCATGGGAAGTCATACAAAACCACTACATAAAAATTCCTTGTTTTTTTGGCCATAATGTTTAATGTGTTAGAATTCTTCAACTTCTGACTATAAAAAACTCAAGTTGATATTACAGGTTGCTACAAAACATGAATTTATTTAAGATAGAATGATCTATTATGACATGTCTCTAATTTGTATTTAGATACATTGTATTTATTTTCAATTTTTCTAATTGAGTTATTCCGTTATATTGTATAGGATCTATTGGGCTACATAATTAGGTTATAATAAAGTTCATATTTTATATGAATACTTTCTCATGAAAATTGAGATGTAATAGAGTTGGGGGCTTTGTATCATAGATTTGAATGCCCTGTATTATATTCAGTAGGGAGCTGTATTATAGGTTCTGAGGGACCCATGAGACCCTTGCACAGGCCTTGGTCTATTAACTCTATTTTGTAAAAGAATACTTGCTACTGGAACAAAAGCAGCTGCATCTATGGTGGCCTTGTGTTACTATAATCCACAAGCCAACTGTCAAGAATCATGTCATATACATTAAACCAGTAAATACATTAAAAAAATAACAAAATAGCTGAATTCAAACACTTGAAAGAACTATTGAATGCTAAGCATTAGAAATAAGTTTATTACAAAATTGAACTTACCTTTGTATGTAGATTTAATTAAACCAAGTTCATAGTCAAGTCTGTTGTTAAGATTAGTTACGTGGTTTGTCATGTTCCTTGCTCTTTGTATATCTTTAAGATCTGTTAAAATGAAGGTAGTTTTAAAAATAAATAACATGCCAATATTCAGTAATATTATACAGAAATATATAATTCCGCTGAAAACGTTTACATTTGGATTAATTTTCTCATCTTTGTTGTTATTACAACCTTTGAGCCATTTAGTGTAAAACCAGCAGTAGGTAAGCAATAAGAACATTTAAGATTTGAGGTTCTAGGTTCATTTAAGATTTGAGGTTCTAATTTAGACATCTACAGAAAAAGAACAAGTTACCTCTGTAGATTAAATAAAAGGGTTCGGTATAAATTTCCTAGATGTTATTTGGTTGTCAGCTGAAGAGATCCAAAGGTCACAATGATCAAACAATTGTGACAATAATAGAAAGATGAGGACAATTTTATCAGAGCCTATATTTCATATTAAGTAAAGCTCAAGCATTTGTCACCATAAAATGTTGGCAATTAGTCAGTTAAGAGATATGACTGACTGGGCAGAAGATTATCCCACAGTAGGTTGCCATTGCTTTCTGTGGTAGACTGGTTGCCAACCAAGGCTATAGAACCCAAACTGTCCTGTTATTTAACTTATAAATGGAGGGAAAAGACAGATTAATACCTTTCCCAGGAGTATTTGTGCATAAGTGAATGCAAGGAATTCAACTGGAATTCAAACTTGGCACCCCGATTTGTCATTCCAAGTTGATACCCACTGTACCACAATGCACATCTAAGGCAATTAGTACATTTTCATAAAAAACCTCATGATAACATATGCTCAAAAACTTGAGGGTATTGATATTTACTAATTTGCCCCAATGTATTATAACCCTATTGAAATTGTTCACCTAATACACGGCCCAAAAGCCACTCAAGACAGTTGGGTTGGTTTTATAGGCTTAGGAATTATAGATTATACAGATATGTAAAACAGCAGTTGACTCTAGAATTGAAGAAATTAAGAAAGTAGTGGTTGCGGAAGCAATCTTTAGAGTATCTGTTCCACAAGGCAATGACTTTGGGATAGTAAGCTGTCTGAATGGAACTTTCATTTCAATAATGGAATACAAAAGGGATGAGGATGATTCACACTTGTATCCATGGCATGATGGGTCTCAGTTTCAAAGGTTAGGGCTGGTGGGAGTAAGGAATGTAGTTTGTCAGGACATATGCCTTGGAAATCTCAACAGAGCAGCAAGAGGCTAACCTGAAACCCCAGATTGTAGATTTAAAAAAAAAAAAATCAATCATGTTCTCCCAAAGAATTCACTGTAAATCATTACAAAAGTAATTTTGTCTGATTTCATTTCAAGCATTTATTAAAAAAATAAAATTGCTGTGAGGTAAAATATTCTGCTAGAATTTAAATATCATCTGTAAGTGTTTATTTCTGTCTTCTCTAAGAATCTAAGATGTCCATTGACTTATTATTCTTTGAATTATTCAGGCATTCTAATTTCTTTTGTAAATTGTATTGTGGGAAGAAAAATATGATATGGCTAGTAGCATTCGAATTTTGAAAAAAATTCCTTAATATTAATGTTCAGCCAATACAAGGCTCAAGAGCCACTTGTTAAGATGTGAAATTCATGAGTTTATGCAGGAAAGATAACTATTAACCCTAGCCTTGAAGATGTCAAGATTTGTAGTGATTGGAAACGCATGCTCCTGGGAGTCTGTTCCCTGAAGTAGTTCTTGAGAAGTTGTCGGGATGGAACTTACTTTTTACTTACTAATGAAATATGAAGAGAATGCAGATGATTCACATTTTTGTATGCGCCATGACACATTATATTTGAAGAGGTAAATTCAAACTTCTTCAAAGGTTATTTTTTCATATAATTTTAGCCTTATAGTACTAAAAACATTTCTGCCTGGTTGTATTAAATAACAAATTTTTGCTTTATCATATTACAATTTTTAATTTTATCCAAGAAACTTGCATATCAACATTAATAACTTATGGTTAAATAAAATAAAGACAAGAGGAAAACTGTATTTTAAATCATATTTTTCCTCTTGTCTTTATTTTATTTAACCATACTGTCCATAATCTCGGATTAAAACTGAGTATATTTTTACATTAATAACTTATATATGTAAGGAAATCCCAGCCAGTCTATTAAACATTTTTGATATCACCTTTCCATATCTGACAGAATCCTGCACTTATGGTAATACTTTGACATTTGCCAGATATAATAAGAAATAGAAAGAAATTATAGAAAGAAGCTTTTCTTTATACAGTAATCATAAAAGGTAACACTGATATTTACCATGTATAAATAAGAATATAAAGAAACTGTATAAAGAAATTCTAGAAATAAACAATGATAGTTACCATATATGAATATAAAAAAATTGTATAAAGAAATCACAGAAAAAACACTGATAGTTACCACATAAAGAATATAAAGAAATTGCGAGCACTGTGAATGAGAACTTGTATTAGAATGATACTCATAATAATGATTTTAAACTAACCTTTTTGAGTTTTATTGTATGCTAAATTTGCTTCCTTCCATTTTATATTACTCAGGTTCTTAGCATCTACTGCCTCCTTGCCAACTCCACGAGACTGGAATAAAATAAGATATATAATCTGATTACAGCAGAAAAAGAGATTGATTAAAATATGAAAATACTATGCATGTAATTGATTGAAAAGTAAAGTTTAATTATGCCAATGTTTCCTCAGAAGCTCATTACCTTTTTTTTCTTTAGAACATCTGACAATTCTGAGTAGAATTCAGACATGCATAAGAATCTCAGCAACAAGTTAATTTGTTTCCTTAAGAGGATACTTGTAAAATAGAAACTTATAATTAGTAACATATATAAAAATATTTTCACTTTTGATAGAAATTTAACCCAAAGCTTATTTCAACTACACATCTAAAAATTATGACTCTACAATATTATTATTATTATGTATTAAAGTGTATTAAAATTATTTTCATTTTTGATACACAGGCAGTACTTAATTAGGGTGGTCCACTCAGAAAAATATTTTTTGAATAACTTCTGTAAATTTGTGCTCCTTGGCCTTCAACAGCATGACATTTGTCAGAATTGAAAAAATAAGTGGGGGTCCTGTTCATGATACTGAAATGACTGTATTTTTTTTTTTACAAAGTGTCTGGATTGATCAGCAGGATGTGCGTTGTGGTGCAGTGGATATTGGCTCGGAACGAGAAATCAGGGAGCCAAGTTTAAATTCAAGTTGAATTCCTTGCATTCACTTACATGCAAATACCCTTGGGAAAGGTATTAATCCGTCTCTTTCCTCCAGTTATGGGTTCTATAACCTTGGATAGCAACCTACTGTGGGATAATATTCTGCCCAAGCGTGTATCACGTATGGTACTTAACTGATTGACTGACTGGATTGATCTACATATGAAAACAGATGTTTATTTTTTTAAATATTTTAAAAAGTAAATAGACAGATATTTACATTTTTAATTACAGAACATAAATTTATATAAACTAATAAAATTATATATCCTCATTTAAGATAATTATTTTACCCCAATATTCATGCATGTGCTTTAAAAAATATACCCTCAAAACTTTTTTAAATTTCAAGAAATAAAAAAATATCATGGAAATTTAAACATTATGTAGATATCAATGATGCAGGTAAAATTTCATATTTGATATTTGTAAATAACAGTAAGGTTCAATAACTCTGTAAAAAAATTACATTGTATTGATATTGTGAACAAGGTCCATTTTTTAAAATGGATCATGTTTTTAATACTGAACTATGTCACAACATGAAGGTTGAATGAATCCACAAAAATTATTTCACCAACCAAATTTTCACAAGTGTATGCCCTGTTTTCAAGAATGTGGGTGAGCACTCATCCCCATCCCATTACTTAGCGATCAGCCTCCTCAGTGTCATTAGCAAACTTTTTGAAGCTATAATAAATGATTACCTCCAGGGACAATCTCTTGAGAGACAAGCAATATGGATTTTGATTGGCTCAGCCCACTGCTGCCATTACTCATGGAATCAGTGAGGCACTAAACAGTCAACACATCTCAAGGATGATCACATTAGATATTCAGAGGCCTGTGGCATAGAGAGTGGCTGTATATTCTCTCTAGCTATAGAATGACTGGAAGAGTCTTTGCAATTTAATGTGTATTATGATTTTTGTTCTTAGGTAGTAACTGTTATCCTTTATTTGCTTATGCCTAAGAAGTATGAAAAATGGAGAATATTGCCTTCAAATTTTTCTTTTGTGACCAAGATAATGATATTTCTGAAATTTACCTTTTCTCATTGGGAAAACTGGTGAATGGGAACATTCTTACATTATCTTCATTGTTCAGACTGTTGTCCTTATCGTTATTACCATGCTTATGTTTTGGCTATTGTACATGGTACCCTTCTTCAGGTGCTAGAAATTTTGAATCAAACCCTTTATTTTGATCACTGGAGTATATAATTCTCATTCCATATGTGATGTCACTTCTGGATGACATAAAGTTATCTCTCTTTAACTCAACTCTCTAAGTTATTTGTTCATCACTGCTTAGCCTGGTATTGAACTCACAACTCTCTGGGTCAAAGCACTTGAACTAACCAATGCCTATATCCACTGGGTCATGTGTTCTTGAGGACAGCACCTGAAGAAGGCTAGAGAATACAATGGCCATAATATTGTAAAGATGACAACTGTCTGAACAATGTAAATAATACCTCATCTCAGAAGTATAGACAAATAGTAACCAGTTTTGTTCATGCAAAATGATGTATGATTCAAAAGTAGCATTTATTTATTCTAGGATTACTTAAGAGAGACCATGAAAAACTCAGAAGTAACTAGTTTTTGCTGGATTAATGACTTCATCCTCTTCTGTATTGCTGTACTCTTGCAAAGATGGCTGCCCTCTCTTTAGAGGAATGGGTATAGAATGCTAAGTACAGTGTGTCTTTAGGATGATAAATGACAGAAGGTTTGGACATATGACAACAGACACATTCTTGCCAGTTTGATGTTTTGAAGGGTCTACCATACAGAAGAAGCAATTGCTTGAGTTTTCAGTTGGTTCCCTCCAAATTTATGGGACTGCCAATCTCATGGTTCAGTTTTCCCCTCTGTCCAGGTCACAAAAGATAAGTTTGAAGGAAATAATAGAAATTTCATTTGCTTTCTAGACAGAAGCAATTAGGAAACAATGCTTAATAATCATGAATGGTTTATAGTCATGATATTTGTCTCTTAATTCTCCATAGATACTTTTACTGATTGTCTCTTTTATTCTTTGCATCAATGTTAAGTCTGTGAGAGGTCTGGAGATTGTGTATAGCGTTACCTTATTTATTATGAATGGTGTAACCTTATCAAGATCTTTGCTTATTTCCATCTTGTGTATGTTTTTTAGGATACTATACTACCATGTGGTATCATAGGCTTTTTCAGGATCAAAGAATATTAATACCACATGATGACCCCGAACAAAACTTAAGAATAAAGGATTCTAACCATGCAAGTTGATCATTAGATTTTTGGAATCCACTTTAGTAGCTAAATGGTTTCTCTCCAGATTCCACATTACTGGAGCATTTACCATTCTCTTCATCATCTTGGAAATGCAACTTGTTAGTATAATGGGTCAGTAGTTTGTTAGATTGAAATGGTTTTTCTTGGGTTTAAGAATTAGAACAATGACAGACTCAAGCCATAATTTTGGAAATTCTTTTGAACAACATATATTGTTGAAGATCTGAAAAAGAGACTTTTCTGGCAGGTGTTTTAAAAATTGGTAATGAAGATTGTATTCTTTATTGCTTGAAGTGAATGTAAGCTTTTCTTGTTCTATAATCATTTTATAATTTTTAAATTTAGGAGTGTAGTGTTTTGAGGAAATTCTTTGAAATTCTGTTGCTATTATGTTAGCTATTTCTTTTTTCCAGTGCATTTATCTTCATTTGTTTTGGTTAAATGGACTGTTGCAGTTTGTGATATTTTTCCATTAATTTTATTAATTGGAGTGTTTTTGTTTATTTTGGAGATGTAGATTTGCCAAGATTCTCTTGGGTTTTTTAATTATACAATGTGCTTTTGCTTGAGCTTGCTTGTAGTTTTGTAGGATGAGTTTTTGGTGTGTGATTATCTTTAGAACTTTTTTCCTGGTTTTAGCATTTTTTCTCTGAACTCTGCTGAAAATCAGGGTTTTGATTTGGAATATGGTTTAAAGAAAAATTTGGATATTGTTTGTAAAGGAGACTATTGGTTCTGGTTCATTGAGAATTTGCAATGTTGACCTGGAATGAGCAGAGTTCATTGCCTTTTAACCAGTTAGCTTTGTGTAGTTGCCATTTTAGATTCCTTTCTTCTGGTATCTTCTTCACGTGCCGTGTCCCTTGGGGACGTAGGCGACCATGGACTTCCACTTGTCTGTCTCTTGTCGCTTTCAAAAATTTTCCTCTTGGTATTTTTCCCAAATCCTGCTCTGCCACCCATTTGCTCAGGCCTATCATGTAGGCCTCACACAGCTTTCTTTCCCTTTATCCTTCCTGTGAGTATTGAATTCTCCAGGCCCAGCTTCCTCATTACATGTCCCAGAAACTTCATCTGTCTCTTCCTTATGTTAAGTACAAGTTTTCTCCTTGTTTCCATCCTCTCCAACACCTTATTATTAATTATGTGTTTAGTCCATGGTATTTTCTGCATCCTTTTGTAAAACCACATTTCTGCTGCCTCAAGCCTCTCTTTTATCCTTGATATTTTCCAATATTCACTGCCATACAGAAGGATAGACATAGCAATCCGGCACTCTCTTTGTTTCTAATGAGATTTTCCTCTTTCAATACTCTGGTTATCTTTTGAAATGTGTCGAATGGATCTTAACATCACCGTTTTCATCCTCTGTCAGCATGTTTCCCAGGTATTTAAATTTCTTTACTGTTTTATTTTAGTTTCTCTGACCTGTAGTTAGCATTTTCTGGTCTTCTTTTTGTTGATGACCATACATTCAGTTTTCTTGAAGTTTATGCTTAGTCTTTTTTTCTCGTTTTCTTTTGCTACCTTCTTAGGAGGTCCTGCATTCTTCTTTTCATTTCTGCTATCAGCACTGTCATCTACGAACATTACATTGTTGAGATTGTGGCTGCCAATCATGCATCCTGGGAAGAGTTTTATTTCTCTCAGAATTGTTTTGATGTATAATTTGAATAGATCCAGTAAGAAAACACATCCTTGTCATACATCCCTTTCTATTTTTGTATACCTGCTGAATTTGCTTCCTATCTGTACACAAACGATTTGCTCCCAATATATATTCTTGCTTATTCTAACATCTTTTCTGAAAATTTTGAGGTTGTCAAGCATCTCTATCAAGTCTTTGTGGTGTACTTTATCAATTGCCTTTGCGTAGTCTATAAAGCACAAATAGAGGTCCTTCAGCATTTCTATAGAACTTTCAGCATTCTGAGCATGAATCTTGCATTCCTTGTTCCGGTATCTTTAACAAAGCCACACTGTTCTTGTTCTATTTCTGAGCCGATTCTGCTGTGCACTCTATTCATCAGAATTCGGATGATGAGTTTTGTTATGCAGCTAATTAAGCTAATTGATTGGTGGAGTTCACACTCTTCTTGTATAGGTTTGCTTATATTTAGGAAACTAGGTGAATGGTCACTACCATATTGATCATCATGAACTTTTGACTGAAATTGTATAGACAAATTACATTCTTTAGTTTCAACAGCTCTTACTTTCACAGTTAAGACCTGCCATGGTACACACATTGTAGAAAAATCACCCTTGTACCCTTTTGTATTCCATTGGTGAAATATAATTCCTACTCAAGAAACTTCTTCATATGAACTGCAGCAATGTGGAACTAACTCCCAGAAGGATGCTTCCCTGATTACTATGATTTTAATGTTTGCAAATCTACAAATAACTGCTATCTTTCCCACATATTTCTATGAATAGTAACTCTTGGGCCTTGTACAGTGTGTACAATGTTAAAAACAATTTTATAGGAATGTCATATGCAAAAGAGAAGTTTATTAATCTGAAAAAATCTTGCAAAGACAATGACTTACATCAAAATTATTGAAGAATTATTTTCAATGCATTTCTTTAGTAACATTATTTACAATCCATTTTATAGTAAAATTATTTTCAATTAATTTTATAGTCACGATTTCCAATACATTTTATATAACACTATTTCCAATCTATTTTATGGTGACACTGTTTTTAATGCATTCTTCTAGTAATATTATTTCCAGTAATATATTATAGTAATATTTTTAATATAGTCCTATAGTGACATTATTCCCAATGCACTCCTGTTGTGACATTATTTCCACTGCATTTCTATAGTAACAGTATTTCTAATATATTCTTATAGTGACATTATTTCCAATCCATTTCTATTGTAGAATTATTTCTATCCATCCTATAGTAACCTTATTTCCAGTGCATTTCTCTAGTGACATTATTTACAATGCATTCTTATATTAACATTATTTAGAGTTAATTTTATATTGACATTATTTCCAATACATTCTAATAGTAACATTTTTGGAAAGATTGACATAATAATCTGAACAACTCTTCAAATGATAGTTAAACTGCTCAAAATATAGAATGTCAATTTTCAATGTATTTCTGTAGTAACATTATTTCAAATGCATTTCTATATTAATATCATTTGCAAAGAAAGAGTTCAATATTTGAACAACTGTTGTGATGATATTATCTCTTTTCAAAATTATAAAAGTTATCTTTTATATGAATTTTACATCTAAAGAAGGTTAGATAATTGATTGACCAAAACATTGTCATTATAGTGTCAGTAACATTAAAGACAGTATCTTCATACCATTTTCTGTGCATTTGTGGCATCATTCGAAGCTTTTTTCGCAGCATCCATAGCATCGTTGATAGCGTTGACAATGTTTTTGTATGCATTTGCAGCATCTACAAATCTCTTGGAGGTGTTTTTGTTATAAACACTGCAAAGAAAAGAAACAGTGAAATAGTGAGATAATAAATTTATGAAGACACAATTTCTATTTTTAACTGAAAGAATATTTAACACAAACCAGTGAGTGGTCAGAAATGCCCAAGGGAGGTAACACAACAATGGAGCTATGCAGAAGCACATGAATGAGAACTATGCTACAGCTATGAATTAATGAACATTCAAATATGCCTGTAAATTAATTTAAAACTGTCTGTTATGATAGTTTTTAGATAACCAAGTGAATGATCTTTAAAGTCTAGGAATTATTCAATTCATTTCTGCAATTCAACTGAAATGGAAAGTGCATCCAAATATATTCAAGATAATCATGGACACCTATTCAATCCTTAATAGATATTCTACCACAATGTCTTACATCAAACACCTTTTATAACACTATGGTTAATTATCTTGTCTCACACACTAGCTAATTCACTAATATAGTGAGTCTGATCTTTAGTGGGAGCAATATCACTATTGCAGACTAAGCACCTAAATCTTAGCTTCAAAAAGCTGTCCTTACCAAATAAGTACACATTTGAAGAAGCTACTTGAAAAAAAAAAAACAACAGGAATAAGTTGCATGGGGGTTTAAACATTTCTTACCATCATTAACTACCAGATGTGACATTCTTCTTTTAATGTCGAAATAAAATGTACAATTTTGTAGCAGTTTGTACATGTTCTAAAGTAATATATATCTGTAAATTCAGATAAAACTTAGAGGGGAAATAGCCATTTTCAACATGTTATTTTAAGACATGCATTCTCAGTCACATTTAAACAAAGAATGAGGAACAATTCTAAGCTCAGAGGTTTACTCTAGTAAAGGAAGGGGTTGGGAGATATTGGTTTTATAGAGTTAAGCTAGTGGAATTTTAGTAGTAATTTCTTCTTTGGTAGTGGGAGGTATGTGACTTGACCCTTGAGTTAGTAGTGGTAGGTAGTATGGAACTAACTGCTTAACCAAATTTTTTAAAAAACCTTACTGCGACTAATTGGAAAGAATAGGAAAATTATTGCAATTTATACTTATTTTTAGACAACACATAAATAGATTTGTTTTTTTATTTAAAATTAATATAGTTTACATTGCAACATGGAAGTTTCTATGGTTCAAAATTTTTACCTCATCAGGCACTGTTAGAATATTGTTGTATATTCAAATGAAAATCCTTTTTACAACAATGATCTAACATTGCCTGATCATGAGGTAAAAATCTCAAAACAGAAATTTCCATGTTGCAATATAAACTATATCAATTTTAGATAAAAAAACAAATTTAATTATATTATGCTCTACAATATTTGTTGTATTGAGCACTTATAAAAATAAGTAAATGCTGGTGAACTCAGAATTGTAAAACTATTGGTTCTCTTCACCTGGAGATATATATATATATATTTACACTCTCATACCCTGATTGAGCCTTCTGGAAGAATGGTAAACTTTGAGAAAACAGTAGCTACTCTAGCATTTATGCATTGTTCATTCAGTAATGAATTAGAACACTCTTAGCTACTGGCATGTGTTTTTCATTGTATGTCACATGCTAAAATTCTGCCTTCTTCTAACGACCGCCCATACCTCAGAGGTAGAATTGCCGACTGATGCAATTCAGATGGGTTTCAATCCTAGCTAAAAGCAACTGAATGTCTAACCATACTGATGAGCTGTGATACAGCAAAACAGATCTGTCTGCAGATGACTATATATATATATATATATATATATATATATGAGATAATTTACTTAACTTTTACTGTATCAATTAGTTTTTTTTACAATACTAGTTTATTTATCGGATTTGTTCAACCTATACAGCGAGAATATTTTGAGGACCCTAGATGACACACCAGGATTTATTATTGGAGGCCACAACCTGAACAACATAAGATACGCGGACGATACAGTACTGATTGCGGACACGGAAAGGAAACTGCAAGATCTCATACAGAAAGTAGCAGTGGAGAGTGACAAGAAAGGACTACAAATAAACTTTAAGAAAACTGAGTGCATGGTCATCAGCAAAAGATACAACCCAAAATGCCAAATACAGGTGGGGGATAACAGAATCAAACAAGTCCAAGAATTTAAGTACCTAGGAAGTGTTCTAACAGGAGATGGAAAGTGCGACACGGAGATCCGAAGGCGAATTGGCATGGCAAAGGACGCGTTCCAGAAGATGAGCAAAATACTAACACACAGGAAGATCTCAATAGAAACGAAGAAAAGAGTGCTAGACTGCTACGTGATGTCAGTTCTTCAGTACAGCTGTGAATGCTGGACAATATCATCGAAAATGAGGACAAGACTGGAAGCGGCCGAAATGTGGTTCTACAGAAGGATGCTACGGATATCGTGGACTGAGCATACAAGCAACGACGAAGTGTTAGAAAGAATGGCAACAAAAAGGAAATTGATGCTGAGCATCAGGAAGAGACAACTGAAGTTCCTGGGACATGCAATGAGGAAGGAAAGCCTGGAGAACCTGATACTGACTGGTCAGATAGAAGGAAGGAGAGACAGAGGAAGGCAGCGGATAACATATTTGCAGGGCCTGATCAGGTGGATGACGGAACGGGGGTTGCCAGGAGCAACAGGAGCAAACATACTAAGAGCCACAAGGGATAGGGAGACGTGGAGATCCATGATCGCCTACGTCCTGAAGGGACAAGGCACATAGAAGAAGAAGAAGAAGTTTATTTATATATTTAGTCTGGGAGACAAGCATAATAGTGAATATCATTTACCTATAACTAGTGGCTCCAAAACCATTAAAATTAAAGGGAGATAACTTTTACATCTGAAAAGTGTTTGTTTTTTTTAAGTTATGTAAAATATTAATTTTTAAATTTTGTTGTTTCTTTCTGATGATGAATAAGTTTTTTGATATCCTAATTTAATAATTTATCATATATAATTAATTCTGGGGTTATCAAGGTATGAATGTGTTAACAGCATTTTTTAAAATGTACTTTAACATTATTTTGATATGTAAACCTAATTTAATAATTTATTATATATAATTAATTCTGGAGTTATCAAAAAGAATTTTTAAAATAATTTAATATTTTGATTTGTAATTATAATTTAATAATTTATATAAAATATATTTTTTTATTCTGGAGTTATTCAGAGGACGAGTTTGTCAAGAGTTTTTGTATTTTAAATTCATTTTTATCTATAATCTTATATATTTCATTCTGGTTCATCAAGGTTACTAATGTGTCATATTTTGATTTGTAATCTTAATTTGATTATTTCTGCAGTTATAAAGAGATCAGTGTATCATTCATAGGTATTTTAGTATTTGCCTTGTACAGTAATATCTATCCCAAGATCTACCCAATCCAACCTTTGGAATATAAAATACAAAGTGATTATTTAAGGGTTTTATGAGAAAAGATGCACGTTATATTTAAAAAAAACAAAAAACAAGGGAATTCATGATGATTCCATAACACTTACATTTAAAAACTTAAAACTTTGAATTTTGAAATATTAAAACCCATGTACTGGTTAAAAAATAGTTAAATCATACTTACTTTTCTAGTTCCTTCAAGGTTTTCAGTAATCTTTCTGGATGTTCAATGGCTTTCATTGCAGTTGGCTTCACTATTGACAATCTATTTGTCAAGTCACCAGTGAAGTCTTTGCGTAACTTGTTCAAGGCAGTATCAACCTGTGATAGTTTTTCATGAAGTTCCTGGAAAATATTTCCAAACAATTTAAACAATGAAGTTTTTAATGTTTCTTGTGTTAAGATTACAGTTTATAACTATCTGCAGTTATTTTATGTTGCCGATACTATCAGTAAAAGGAACGGCTTCACATGCAAACTACAAAATGGAGGTCCAAGCATTGTGAGTGAGATTGGGCAGAGGGAACTATTTGGGAATTGTCAGTAGGTGTGCAAGCATATTGACACTGATTATTGATCATGCTAGATAATACGCTTTCTGAGAAACTGTAACTAAGGTCCACTCAGCATTGTATCAGTATAAGCCACAGGTGAACTCTGTTGTTGTTGAATAAACACAAATGTGTCTGAGTAGGCCCCTGCAACACTGACTGGCTGACCCCTAGCAGACAGTCATACTCGGTTATGACTTGCTAGGTAGGCATTACATTATATGTTAGGAAATATTATTATTAATAATAATAATAATACATTTGCAATCATGTCTCCTGCTAAATGGGTATCGTTTCTGCAAAACTCAGAGTAAGCACTGTAATATAGCAATCTAGCCCCCACCCGAAGAAGGTTGATGCAATCGATGATATTTCCTGTCGATGAAGGGGTCAGCGAACGACAAGACAGGTGTTTGAGAAATACATCCTGTCAGCGTCTGGAGCGGATGTCGCAGGGTTATGAGTCGGGCTCATTTGACCTTATTTCCGACAGCGGCGGAAATGACTACGGAAGTAAACAAAACAGGTGTCTCTTGGAATTGCGTAGGCGAGACAAAACCGGAAGGAAAAGTCCCGGTTCTAGAAGACTATAAAAAGAAATCGACACACAGATTCGCCAGCAGAGAACGGCCAGTGGAAGCAGAGAGACACCACAGGCAAGACTTACACTCCCGTCGACTCATTCTATGTGCACTCTCACTCTTCCATTCTCTGTTCCACACAGGCTCATCATCAGGAATAGAAATATAATCTTATATTTTTATATATGCGTGTTCTCGTTGTTTGTCGTCGTACAGTGATATGTAACAGCACAAGTTAAATGGATACTTAACTTTATTTGACCACAGTTAAAAAACAATTACAAATATATCTAATATTCAATGTCTCCTTTAAAATACTGTTTTTCAAGTGACAATAGAAAATAGGTTTAAGGTAGTTGTTATATATTAATAAATATACTTTTTATTTCCTCACTGGAAGCACATCTGAGATTTTTATGTGCAATGCCATAATCAGATGTTGAGTAGAAACTGACAATTACATGATTTAAATTTTAGTAGAAATATATGTTTAACACAGTACTGGTGCAGTTTATGCATTATACGAGGATTATAGATTTTTAAAAGTAAAAAAAAAGATTTGCATTTAAAATAGACAGGATTAATATTTTATTTTTAAAATTAAAGAGGATTTAAATTTCAATAAAAAAATATTTCTAAACAGCACCTGAAAATTGCATTGTGCATGAAACTGTGTCATGCTACCAGTGAATAATAATATGTATATCAGTAATATATACTTAATAACTCTGTTACATTATATCAAGTACTATTTTATTAACACTAACATTCAATGTCCCATATCTTATATATATATATATATATATATATATATATGAGTTGAATATATGGATTGGAATCCAAAAGGATGAACAGAAAAAGTAAAAAAACAAGTAGGAAAAATGTGTCGTTCATCTAACATGTTTCACTTTAACAAGCTTCTTCAGAGATTCTTTAAAGATGAATGATATATATATACACACACACACACACACACACTAAAACAGGCCAGTATGCAGATAATTATTATATATATCTGAATCTAATCTAAACTTATTTATAAATGGAACTTTGTGTGTGTGTGTGTGTGTCCATTACCTATAGACTCCGAAATGGCTGAACTGATTTTCTTGAAAATTTACACAGTTGTACTATAAGCATTTGTGAGTGTTCTTAGCTAGGTTTTGTGTTGAGGTACCCCCGATAAACATTGATAATCGAAAAAACCGGGTTATAGACGGAGTGGTCCGATTTTAATCAAATTTGTTACACTCATAGACAAAGACATAAGAAATGATATTGAGAGGTTACAAGGTTGCAGTTCTTACAATAGTGCAGAAAATCAATAATATATATACATAAAAGGCAAGATGTTTGTGTGTGTGTCTGTTTATCTGTCTGTATGTTCTTTATATAAATCCACAATTTTTATCCGATTCTCACCAAACTTCACACAAATATTCTTTAGTCTGAGTCTGAGCTCCAGGACCATGGATTAGTTTTAAAGCTTTCATTACATCCAAGCAATGCCGGGCTATACTGCTAGTATATATATATATATATATATATATATATATATATATATACTATCCTATCCTATGTCTATCGCACAACTCAGAGTTTTGTGCATTATGCAATCATCAGGTGCATATTTCAAACTGACAGAAAATAAATAATACTATACTTATGTGCACCATCAGATGTATATCTATTAATTTACATATACATACACACACATATATATATATATATATATATATATATAAAGACTGCTGAGTGACTATGATAACTAATTACAATTATCAACACTAGTGAGCAGTGTTAAAGCCCAGGTGAAATTGAAAAGCTTTAAATGCTGATATTCAAGGCAAGCAAATTGACTTCACTTAGAAAATTAATGCAAAACAATATTCCTAGCTCAAGTTAACCCTGTGTATAAACTTAGTAAAACTGTTGTATATAGAAAAATTTGTATTGATTCTTATGTAAAAGAATAGTTATCCCGCCTTTTCACTGTTGTTAATGAAAGATTTAATAAAATCTGAAACTGATTTAATTTGAGATCAGTAAAGAATTTTGATTCTAGATTGTATTAACAAAATTTAATTAATAGACAAGTCAACCAGTGTTAAATCTGACATACTTTAGGTCTACTCAGTTACAAAGCAAAACTGAATAGTGTCTTATAAATGCAAATTCTTCTCTTAGGCACTATTTGGGTTTGCTTGACTGGTGATGCAGTACATGGCCAAGTTGGTCTAGAGTACATTGGATCTGATGACAGTTTCTCCTGCAAAGGGGGATGCAGGTTCAGATATTCTTATCCATTTAGTTCAGTCCTTATCTTTTAATCTCTTCTCTCTTTGCTCTTATCATCACTGAGCTAACCCTGAATTTTCCACCAACATCATGATGAACAGAAGTTCTCTCAGGGAGGTCCCACTTCTTGATTGCCTATTAGGATTGTAACTAAACCCAGACCCTGTGGAACTCATACATACAATCCATCGCTAAAGATGAAGAAAAAATAGTTGACTTCTTGTACTGCTCCAGTTAGTACCTGACTCTTCCTGTTACCCATGAGTCAGTTCAGGCCAAAAAATGGAGTACTGCTGCCATATATTCTACCTACTCTTCACTTGCTAGTCACACTAGAGCATCTTTGCCACTTTGTAGGTAATGAATTATTTTCTCAAAGACAAAATGTTACAAGCTTCTTGCTGATTTATAGCTATTTACTATATACAGTGTTCTATTGAAATGCATTCCTTAGTTCCAACAGTTCTAACCAACATGACTAGGACATGCCATGAACTTTTTGGTGAATCCCCTTCATTCTTTTTGGATTCAATTACTAGGATGTAAGTATCAGTTGAGCACCTTGTTACCAAAACCACTTGTTTGTGAAACTGACTCACAAAAGGATGCTTCCTCAATCACTACAATTTTAACTTGTTCAGTCAAGGGTTAACCATTATCTTTCCAAAATATACCTATAAATTGTCACTCATATTCAGCAGTCTTCTACCATGAGTGATTCTTGGGCCTTATATAGGGTGAACATTATTGTAAAAATGATCTATACTAACACAGTTTGCAAAGAAAGAATTTAATAATCAAAACAAATATTGCAATGATAATGACTCACGTCAAAATTAAATACATCTAGTAACATTTTCCTAAACCAATTCTTTAATAAAATTATTTCCATATTAACATTATTTCTTATGCATTTCTATAGTAATATTATTTCAAATGAAGTAACAACTTTCCCATCTCTCTCAAATCACCTATTCAAGAGAAATGAAGAGATTAATTATCACAGATGAATCTTAATTGAATGTTTCATAAAATGTCGTATAACAAACAAAATCAAGTTGACCTACTAAAATACTGACAATTCATGACATCAGAAAAAGCAAAACTCACCCTAGTAGACATCTTTATTCCTTTCTCTGCAATTTTTGTATCATTCAGATGACTATGTGCCATTTCTAGGATGGACTTCAAAGCTGTGATATTGGAATGAATGTCATCACCTGTATGCTAGAGAAAGACAGTATTTATTAGCAATTATTAAGCAGCTCAACTTGCAAATATCATCAATGCAATCAAGTCTTTTGGAACCAGAGATTCTTCACTGGGGAAATTAAGCAATACCTTTGTGTCTTCTTTCAAACTTATACAGACAAGGATGTTCTGGTAGCATAATGGCTCAGAAATTGAAACTGATGAAACAAGTTTGAATTCTTACATTGTGTTATCTTTTGCAAAAATGCCAACTCTTCTCAGCTATGGATTAAATAGCAGAGTAGACAGGGATTTCTAGCCTTGGGAGGTAGCTAATCTAAGATAAGAAAAACTAGAATCATAACTGGATAAAGAAAGGTGCAATTACTCTAATATCTTGGATTGTCATAAACATTTCTTCTTCTGTTCTATATCCTTGGTTCAGTAGTTTTTCTACAAATGGTAATTATAATCTTAACCACTTTCTTATAAGAAATCATTTAGTATTCATTGACTGAGCAGTCAGCTCTGTTGTTTTCTCCAGTAAAATAGGTTTTTCAAGTCTATTAATTGTTATTTCTCTTTCCAGTATTGATGCTGATTTTCCCACAACCTCAAACAAAAAGCAAGGAAAGAAATCCTTCCTTGCTTTTTGTTTGAGATAGTGGGGAAAGTCAGAATCTTGATTATGTTCTCCTCATTTCAAATTACATGTGCTATTCACTTTAGTTATTGCTGCTGTTGAAAGTTCTGTGATTCTGTGGTACCAAGGTTTGAAGAAGGATGGTCTTTGCTATGACACACAAGCTTCACTTGCTCAAAGTCCATTTTAACCATTGATTTATGAGGTACAAAATAGTATGGTCCTCAGAGAGACCGACAACCTTCGCTTACTCAAAGACATTTTTAATAATTGATCTAAGAAAGCTATTTTTTGAACACGCATTGCATCCATATGAAAGTCTCAGTCTGATTATGCTATTTAAGAACATAAATAGGTTTTTGGTTTTGTAGCAGCTTATTCTGTATTCTAATTTTTTGATAGAAAGTGTGACACAGAGATCCGAAGGCAAATTGGCATGGTAAAGGATGTGTTCCAGAAGTTGAGTATTGTATTAAGAGACAGGAAAATTTCACTAGAAACAAAGAAAAGAGTACTGGATTGTTATGTGATGTCAGTTCTTCAATATGGCAGTGAATATTGAACAATATCATCAAAGATGAAGGAAAAACTTGAAACAATTGAAATGTGGTTCTACAGAAGGATGCTACAGATATCATGGATTGTGCGTGTGAGCAATGATGAGGTTTTGGAAAGGATGGAAACAAAAAGGAAATTAATACTGAGCATCAGGAAGAGATGACTAAAGTTCCTGGGACATGCAATGAGGAAGGAGGGATTGGAGAACCTGATACTAACAGACCAGATAGAGGAGAAAAGAGACAGGGGAAAGCAGTGGATGACAGAACGAGGGTTGTGTGCTAAGAGCCACCAGGGATAGGGAGACGTGAAAAGCCATGATCGCCTACATACTGAAAGGACAAGGCACATAGAAGAAAAAGATTTATATACTAAATGTTGGGGTAGAACCCCTCTATAATGGACTGTTCTGTTCATTACAAATATCAGCTAGGCTCTATGCGCAGACGCAGGACAGATGCCAAGGAGTAGACATATATAGACTATTTTTCACAGCTGAGAGGAGGTTTCCACTCAGACTTACTCTTTCTGTATTCTTGTTTTCAATATATCTTGTTGTTACAAGTCCCATGTTCGTGTCTTCCTTTTCTACTAACTTCCACAACACAACACTAAGTTTGTTGTAACTGATCCATTCACCTAAATGAGACAACAATTCCTTGATTCTTGCCATTTATTTTTTATGTATTTGTCTATAGTTGACCTTAAGTCACTGAGAGGGTTTTTGTTTGTAATTTGCATTTTTAAGGCTCTGATGCCATAGCAGCCATATTGATTTCATGAATGAGTTCTGTCTGAAAAGTTATGGGACTAATTACATCCTTTGATGTGAGAGGCATTATCTACAGTGAGTGCTTTCCACAGAACCAGATGATCAATCAGCAAATCTAAAGAGTTCCTGCAGCATTTGCTATACTCAGTGCATGAGAAAGGATGTTGCAGGATAAATCATGGCTGCTTCACCAAAACAATGCACCTACTCACAATGCCCTGAGCAACCAGCTGTTCCTGGCCAAGATCATTGCCATAGGGGAATTAACTCCCTATTCTTCTTATCTTGCTTCTTGTGACTTTTTTTCTCCAAGTTTGAGAGCATCAAGAAAGCATAAAGTTCGTCAAGTGAGCTGTCATAACAGATGAAGAATATCCAAGAAAAATCTCTCTAGCAGTGCATAGAAATAGAAAAGGATATTGGACTTGGAGAGTTTACTTTGAGGGGGAAACCATGTAGTTTGTTGTTTGGGATTTAAATAAATTGTTTGGCACACAAGTCCTGTTAATTTTAAGAGAGACCTTGTATGCTGATATGACAAGGATTGAACCCACAGATGTCAGGTAGATTGGTTGATGAATTTGGAGACACAGTAATTTTGGGTTAAATCTCTGGCACTGTGTAATTGAAATCAAAGGAAAAAGAATGAGCAGTATTAAATAGGAACTACATAATAATAAGATGAAGTAAGACTAGCAATAAATAATAATATTGAAAATGCTTCCAAAGATATCTATTTACCATAACTGCATCTTCATTTATACTTCTTAAAATATCCCAGGTTTTAGCAGCATCTTTTTTGGCATCATTTGATTTCTCTTTTAAGTCCGCTATGCGCTTGGTCCTGTCATTAATTGTCTCATTCAATCTTTTTATTCGATTCTCTTCATCTGTTGCCGGCTCATAGATTTGCTTAACTCTCTTCAAAGCTATAAAGAGAAGAAAAGAATGGCATGATTATTTTTGGCAGTTTCATTATTAATTAGGACTATTATCCTTATCCTTGCTATTCTTATCACATTATTTTGCCTAAACACCAGTTTCCACATGATCACCAAAGTTAAGCAATATTAAATCTCATCAGTACCTAAATGGGTAACCACTTGAGAATACCAAGTGCTGTAATCTTCAGTGTGTGGGTGGTTTAATAGATACTGGCTCAGAATTGTTAATCGGAGGCCGAGTTACAATTTCTGTTGTGTTTGTTTTATTCACTTTTGCACAAAGAAAGAAAGATATCAATCCATTCCTTCTCTTCAGCTATGGATTAATTAGTCAGAGCTAAACCATTATTATCTTCAAAAATAATAATTCTTACAATCTAAAGATATTTCTATACTGGAAGAAGTCCAAAAACATATCCATACACAGGAAGTGAAAAAAATTTTTTTAATTTAAATTTGTCAGCCAGACATATGAAAAAACAGAAACAGAGATTCATGACTTGATATTAGAAGACTTTACATTATGTCAGTATGAAAGAATCAAAAGTTCAAATTTAAATTCTTATGTCTGGCTGACAATTTTAAATAAAGATTTTTTTTCTTTCTTAACCACCCCCTTTTTTAACTTCCTGTGTATGGATATGTTTTTGAACTTCTTCCAGTATAGAAATATTGTACTGTATTTGAATTATAAAATTTTTGTTTTCAATTGTTGCTGATGAAGCAAAAATTTTGTTACTGAAATGGGCATTTAACGAATTTAAATTTTGGAATATATATTTGGCTCTGTAAATAGATAATACTATTTATATCAAGCCCTCTACCTTGATCAATTTTAATATTAATAAAATTAATATTAATAAGATTGGGTTTTTGGGATTTTACCTTTTGCTCGTCCTTTTTGGATTTAAATATAATTATAGCCTTCTTGGGTCGCATTTAAATACACATGGAGTTCTACCAAACTATCTGTAACATACTCATTGATAATACAAATGTAATAGCATCATTCATATGTAAAATAGGTTAAAAATAATGGTAGTATTATTAGTAAAAAAAAAAGAAAAAGCCAACATTTAACAATGAAAATGCTTATAATGTACCTACTGTGTTTTAAATATAAAACATTCCTCTCACTCTACATACATACAAAAACAATTTATATATTCAGTTAAAAGGAAAATAAAATTCATCCTTGATAATAGCTAAAAGTATAGTTGAAAGCACTTGGAGAAATAAAATATTTGGACAATTTTTGCTAAATTTATGTTCTGAAAAGAAAAGAATTATAAGAATACATGAAAAATTGTATAAAATACTTAATCATAGAACCTTGTCGGTCATCTTTAATGAAACTTGCACATATATGATTTTTCAAAAAATTAAAATCTGTGTCTTATTAATAAATCTCTGAAGAAACTTCAAGTAAAACATATTAGGTTAAAGACACTTTTCCAACCAGTTCTTTACTTTATATATATATATATATTTTTCGGCCTGATACTGATAGGTAGATTAATGTCTAAATATTATTGTATACATATGTATGTGTATATGAGTATCTATAGAGACAGATATATATGTGTGGCTGTATATATGCGTGTGTATGTGCATGCATGCCTATGTGTGTATTTTTGCGCATGCATGTGTGTATGTGCATATTGGCGTGCGTCTGTCCTCCCATACTGGTCAAGTATACCAATATCCACATCACTTACCGATGTGTATGTACGTGTATTCCCTTTACTTGTTGGGTTATGTATGCATATCTGGAACGGGTGTACGTATGCTCTTGTGCGGGTATATGTGTATGCACGTATAGATAGATATGGATGCCTATGTGTGAGTGAATATGTGTACATATGTTTATTCATGTATATATGTATGTATGTGTGCAGTATGAACATTTCATAGTAAGACAGATGTTGTATCAGGTCTCATGCCTTTTGATCGTCTAACAAACTGTAGTAACTAAAATATGAATTCAAAATATTATAGACTCCCCTATGAACAGCTGTTCAGGGCTATTTGCTGATGCTGTATATGAGTATATGTACATATGTGTGTGTATGTGTGCATGTATGTGCGTGCACACGCATGCGAGTACATGTATGTGGGTGTATACCTATAAATGTATGTGTGTGGGTGTATATATATATATATATGTGTGTGTGTGTGCATATCCCAACCGCTGGACATGTATCCTCGTGTATACGTGTGCATGTGCGTACTCCAGTTAGGACCCCGGTTGTCCAACAACATGAGTCTGTCTATATATGTATCTCATCTCAGTGCAGTGCGATGTTTTCTTTTGACTCATTGACCTGGCTAAAGAGTATCAATTTCATGAACATCGCCTTATCTATCTAGTTCATCTGAAGATTTATATGTCTCGGGCCGTGGTGTGCATATATGTGTCTGTGTGTGCGTAATCAGTGTTAAACACATACAAGTTTGTATAATATCATTGTATTATAATTTTAGCAACAAGAACAAAGTAGATATAAGTATTAATTACTAATAATAACCTGACTTCAATCAAATCTTAATAACAATACCCACCAAAATTAACCTTAAGCCTGCCTGCATATTTTCCAAATGATAAGTTGCTTTACTCTGATTGGTCCACATTGTATATACAATAATACCTCCCTGATTAAAGGGGACATGCTCGTTTTCAGACTCTTAAACCATTCACTTAAGAACTATCACATCACTTGACAAGACACAAAAGTGTTGAAACAGAATAGCTACTTTTGTAGTGATATTGTAACATATCCATGTTATAATTTATGAATAAATAATATTATTAGCTCTACTTTTGTATTGAGCATTTTTTTAAAAATAGTGTTTCTTGAAACAAGGAATATTATTCCAACAATACCTGGATATATATATATATATAAATGTGTGTAACCCTATTTTCAGATGGCTGGCATTAATTTTAAGTGATTTTCAAGGTGAGAAGAGATTTTCTAAAATTGGCGAATACAATTATTTTTGTTGGGAGAAGTAAGTGAATTTATCAAAGTTAGTCAAAATATTGTCAATGAATTTTTAACGATATGTGACCTTAGGTCAAAATATGGCCTAGAGAAATTCCTGTGAACTGAATACTAGGACAGCTGGTAAGAACAAGTAGACAATAACAGAGGTTTTTCTCCCCTTTTCCTGAAAGTTGAAAGAATGTTAATTAAAAAATGTTAAGATAGTAAGTCATATATATAGGGAGGAGAAAACAGAAATCCTATACCTAACTTTATCACCCCGGCCTGGGTGCTTGTTTAATAAAACCAGAGTACAAGACAAAATTATTTTAGTTTGGAATGAGAAGGTAGAAAGAAATTTGGTTGGGGCCTGAGAGATATTGTAAGAGACAGTCAGTCCAAATTCAACCCTGAAAGTTAAATAAACCATCTCATGTAGAATACGATATTATTGTAACCCATAATTGCCTTGCTTAAGATATTTATAATATTGCATGAAAAAAATGTAATCCTCAGTTTAATACAATGGAGCAAAAGAAATTATTACTAGTAGTATTGTTGATTCTGCAGTTTGTCAATCGCAATGAGTTGAGTTTAAAAACAGAAGATTTGTTACAAAACTTTTACAATCTGAAAAAGAGAATAGAAAGGAAAAATATATTTTTGCATTGTTTATATGAAAGTGGATCGTAACCCTTAAGTCTTTGGCCAGTGGAAGTGAAAAATAGTGGTAGTCAAAACAAGACTGTCAGAACTTTAGATGGGGTTAGGGTAAGGTCAGATACTTAGTTCCCAAAATTGCTGGGAAAGAATTTGAAAATTTGGAAACTTAAAAAAATGATATAATCAGGAAGAAGATTAAAAGAAATTACTTCAGTGGAAATATTGCTAATTTATTGCTGAAGCCAAAAATCACTCCATCTTGTGGTGCAAGCTGGGAGTAATCGCATTGGTTAAAGATTTGATTTGCATGGACATCCCGGGTCCATCACACACCTCTTAAGAGAATTTGGGCTATGCATAAAAAATGAGACCCCAGAAACCAAAGCAGTAGTTGTTGCCATGCCGAGCTAAAGAGACAAAACAAATTTACCACGGCTGCAACAAAGATCCCACTTCTGTTGTTTTTGTAAGGCTTCAGTGAAGTGCCCTGATAAGACTTTTTGAAAGCTCTGATTGAAGTGAACAAATGTTATTCTTAAACGAAAACTTTCACTTCGTTGTGAGAATAGAAATTTGATGACTGTTATATTCTGTTTGCTAATTATTTTTTATATATATAAAGACTCTTTCTGCAACTTATTCAGGCATCTTCAAAATTATTCTTTTTTTTTTATCAACACAAGTGTGCATGTGTGTCCAGTCTGGTTTGAAGTGGTAGAGAAACGGCTACCAGGTTTTTAATGTGTCGGCAGAGAAGTTCACCATTGTAAGAGATGATGCAAAGACCAGCTACTATGATGAGACCATCAGATGACGTCACATTATCATAAATAAAGAACAAATAGGAAACTTACCTATCTAACATTATTCCCTTATATTAAGGCTTTATCAGAAATTGAGAGAAAATGAAGCATTCATAAATGTGAAGTATATTAGATTGATATCAGTCAGTAAAGTGCCATATATGAAACATGCTTGGGTGATCATGGCTGACTGGGCAGAAGATTATCCAGCAATAGGTTGCCAGCCAAGGCTATAGAACCCAATCTGTCCTGTTATTTAACCCATAACTGGAGAGAAAAGACAGATTAATACCTTTCCCAAGGGTATTTGCATGTAAGTGAATGCAAGGAATTCAACTAGAATTCAAACTCAGCTTCCCGATTTCTTGTTCTGAGTTGATATCTACAGCACTGCAATGCATATCCACATGCATTTTCTATTTGTTCTATATTTTATCATCCTGTTAGATTCTGATCTGCATTTGATCCTTAACTCATCTATATATATATATATATATATATATATATATATATATATATATAGTGTTAAATATAACAGACAATGAATGTCTATGTTTAATTATGAGCCATTCTAAACATTGTATTTTGGCTTTAATTTCAGGTGAAAATAAGGACAAAAATTGCCAACATTTGGATATTTTTTATTGATGGAAAATGAAGGTGATGGGGAGAATTATTATTTTTGTACATACCATGACAGTTGTAAAGGTCAGGAATGTAGCTGGCCAGAACATATACAATGGAAGTAGAAATAGAACAGCAAAAGGCTTACAAAGTTTTATCTATGATAAAGGGATTGTAGGGAGGTAAATAAGTTATCACTCATAAAGCATAATAGATAATTTTGAACTCCCTCAAAACAGGCAATTGATGACTGGACAGATGTAGCTTACATATAGCAGCAATACTCTATTTTTTGTTTGATCTGGCACTTGTAAAGAGAATATAGCAGAGGGAGTCAGATATGTACTGGAGGCAGCTGGTTAGAGGTACATGCTTTTGAACTTTATCCAAGACAGGCAAGTGATTTCAAACATATGCACCATAATGGGGGCGCTAGAGAGTGTCGTCAGTGATGTCATTGTGAGGATCACTAGGGGGTTTGGGGTCTTTCAACATCATAGCCCCCTCACCATGCCGACCCGACCAGAGATGATCAGTTTCTGGCCTACCTTCGATAAGCACTTTCAGACACTGGAAAATTACGTTTAGGCCCCGGTACGAAACCTTGCAAATGCTTCTGATTGGCAAAAGTCAGAGCCACTTTCCATTTAGAGGTGAACCGTACATGAGCTCATCCGAAACATTAACTTAGACGCAGAATTTCGGGGAATTTTAGCTAACAAGGCTTTGCATTCTTATATTGTTTTTTTAGTGATTTTAATTCTGCTCTGTGCTTTTTAATTCGATTCATGGTGCTATTCGCCACTTTTTTTCTTCGCTGTTTCCAAATCGTTCTGCTCCAAAGCTCACGATTATTTTGCTCATAATTTCTAGTTGTTTATCAACGGAGCCTTTCTAAATCAATGTCAGGATCTCGCTGACATCCAAATCGAAAGCTTGCCAAGAGTTTGTATCTGTTGCTGCAGGCCATTTGATCTTTTTTCGAAAATTACTTGATGTTATGTTGCTGGACATATTGACTCCAGTGCAGCAATAATCCATTTTTAGCCTGATTTGGCTTTTTTAAAGATAGGGTATAGCAGAGGGGGTGAGATACTTACTGGAGTCATATACTGCTGGTTGAAGATAGATGCTTTTGATCTCTATCCAAGACAAGCAAGTAAGGACTGAGCAGCTCCAGCACACATATGGCAGCAATATTCCATTTTTAGTCTGATTTAGTCTAAATGCTCCAACATGGGGAACTTTTGTGTTCCTGGTAATGTAGAATACTTTTTCATCTGCTGTGGGATTCTTGTTCTTCCATTGCATTCAGCACTTTTTTGTTGCACCAGCAAAGCATTTATGGCATTTTTTTGTGGTGGGGAGGTGATATGTGCAGCTATTTTATCTTGGTTGAGCAGGTGACCCTTCAACCAGTGATTTTGGTTAGTCCATGCCTGATATGGACACACCTACTAACCTCTTACCATGTTTCTATTTCCCCAAACTACAGTCATTGCCTGCTTGATGATTATGCTAAAGCAACTAGCAGCCGTGGTTGGTCTCTGTCTACTTGAAATTTGATTTAAAAAGTATATTAGAGCCCTGCCATTTATTATTGCATAGAACACTCTTGTTTTGTGTGCAGTCTTAAGCAGATTCTTTTGGGTGTAACTTATTCTCATTTCTATTATATATATATAAAGAGAGAGAGGGGATATACAAGGTGTGTATATCTGAATAAAACATTGTATAAAATGAAGTGATGAAAATAGAAAAGATATATTACAAAAATTTAATATTCCAGTTACTTGAACATAATCTCACCTGTATTCCTGTATATAAATATGTATTTTTAACAATGTTCAGCCTGTACAAGGCCCAAGAGCCACTTGAGTTTCAGGTTCACAGTGTAAGAGGTTAGGTCACCATTTATAAGGATATATAAGGAAGATAATGGTTAACCCTAAACTAGAAATTGTTTAGAATGTAGCAATCATGTAAACATCCACTTGAGAGTTGTTTCCATAAATGTTTTGCAAAACAATTCGTCAACTCTCCTGGAACAATAAAATGTCTAACAAGATACCCTGTCAGCTACCCTAGAAAAAAGAAATGTTTTGCAAAACAACTCATCAACTGTTCTGGAACAATGAAATGTATTGTCAGAAGATCCAAATTTGTTTAGAAATATCCGAATGTTTTAAGAGTTTCAAAATATATCTGATATATTAAATTCAGTTTATTTTATAATCTTTTGAAAAATTAAATCATGAACAGTAATTAATTGAGATAAAATATCACTCACCAATTTGTGCTGTTTTCAACTCAGCATCAGTCTCAAGTTTTTCATTATGAAAATTCCGTCTTTCAATTTCTCTCAGAATCTTTTTGGCTTTTGCAAGAAAACGTTTTACATTGTGGTCTGTGCTGCCACCATGACCATGAATAGCATTTAAATAATCAATTGTATCTGCAAAATAAATTTAGTTTTATGTATGAAGACATATATTTTCATAGATATACAGAATAGCAAGTGGTCTGATTAGCACTTAAGGCATGAAAATAATAGTATAAGTATTCTATAAATGAGAATATGATATATGACTTTCTATGTATCAAAACAATGTTAGGCAAAAGGATGACAAAGTAAAAAATTTTTTCTAGAGAACAAAATGTGTTATACTGAATTTTTCCATATATAAAAGGCTCCAAAAGTACGCCACCACTTTGGGGCGGTGATGTAGTGTATATAGTAGTTGGTTATACATGTGTTAGTATCATCTAGTGGTCATGAGTTTGATCCTTGGACTTGGTAGTGAGAGTATCAAATTCTAACATGAAAAAACAATAATTGATTTCACAGGATATTTTGCAATCTACATCAGCCTGTCTACTGACACCTGATGATGACCAGAGGGTACTTGGTCAAAACGTTATGTCTTTTATAACACCTGTATCAACCAAGATGAGAACAAAAGTTTGAAAATTCCAAGATTATTCTATATTTGCACAGTATAAAATATAAACTATCCCTAATGTTGGGCATCATCCCCTATCAGTATAGCAAATTTTAATACAATTATATTTTTACATATATACATATATATTAAAATATATATATATATATATATATATATATATGTATATTGTACCAACCTGGTTAGCCACATGTTGAAATTAAAACTGAAAAATGAAAAAGATCCTGATATAATATGAGTATAGTAAAAAAAAAAAAAAAGAAAAAACCCAAACCATACAACAGTGGTGATGTCTGTAGATTTTGGAAGGAGACAAAGTTAGTCATTATGCTGTTTTCAGAACAAAATAAATTACTGAATGAAAGATCAGAAATAAAATCCACATGCAATTACACATATAAATACATATTAGGTTTATACAAACATGGATGAAAATGTTTTAAGATCCTTAAATAACTTCTCCCTAATTTTGAGAATTTTTGGTTGTTTAAGAATTCCAGTCACAAATTTATAAAAAATCTCTGGAAACCTAGGCTGTGGAAATAACTCATTTTCAAATCAAAAATATTCAAAAGTTCTACAATATAAATGTATTGGACACTTTTTCATACAACTGAGTACTGGTCTAATTTAATTATAACCAAAAACTAACTAATTACATTTATATATATATATATATATATATAGTTACTTTTTGGTGGCAATAGGATGTCTAACCTTACTGATGAGCTGTGATACAACAAAAGAGATCTGTCTGCAGATGACTATGATCTCACACCCTAATTGAGCACTATGAAGGAATGGTAGACTTTAAAAGCATCTACACCTCGTTCATTCAGTAATGAATTTGAATATGCTCAGCTACGGGCATGTGTTTACATTGTATATAACACGCTAAAGTCAGCCTTCCTCTACTGAGGCCCTATAGCTCAAAGGTAGAATCGCTGACTGATGTCAGTTTGGTCAGGTTCCAATTTTGGCTAGTAGCAATTGAATGTTTAAACATACTGATGAGCTGTGATACAGCAAAACAGATCTGTCTGCAGATGACTATATATATATACATATATAGATATTTGAATTTTATATTGTATTGTAAATATTTAACATTCACATCTCAGCTTTCTTAACATTTGTTGGAACCCTTCATCCACCTCTAATATTTGTTCTAATTTCACATACCATGCATTTTAGTTAACCTTCCAATTTTTTGTTGTCCTTTCTGAGGCCAGAGATGGCACTCACAGATTCTTTGAGGTCAAGTGAATTTTTGGGTCTTATAAATCTAATATCTCAGTAACATTTTTTTACTAGAGCTCATTTTACAATTTTCTTCTTTATAATTTTTATTTTTTTAAGAACTTGTTTTATTCAAAATTCCAACAAATATCACCTAAAGAAGGCTGAAGCATACAACCACCAAAATGTAATGAATATGACAGTAAAGATTAGAACAACAGTTTGATTAATGTATTTAGGGTAATAGATCAGTTAAGTGCCGTACGTGATACTTGCTTAGGCAATCATGTCTGAAAAATAGATTACTGACTGGGCAGAATATTCTCTCAGTAGGTTGCCAATACTTTCTGTGATAGACTGATTGTCAACCAAGGCTATAGAATCCAATCAGTTCTGCCATTTAACCCATAGCTGGAGTGAGAAGAGATGGATTAATACCTTTCCCAAGAGTATTTGGACATAAGTGAATGCAGGAATTTGAACTTGGCTCTCTGATTTCTTGTTTCAAGCTGATATTCGCTGTATTTCAACACACATCCTGCATCACAAGGCACAAATAGATATACTATTTAAAAGATACTTCATGAAATAAAAAAATATATTTTTATATCAACTTTTAAATTTGTTCTTTCTGAAGGACATTATTGTGTGATTTAAAACTTCTAATAATTGGCACAACAGACTATAGCAGCAAACTCAAAAAAGTGAGTCACCCTGTATATTTGTAAAACAAAAAATTATAGATTTTGTTAACTATAGATGACCCCACTGGACAGCAATTATCTTGAAAGCTATTGGCACCAATTGGAATTATTTAATGAGTGAAAAGAAAAGCTTACAGTATTTACATTATTCCGACTATTGTGCTCATCTTTGTTGTTGTTTGTACAAGGTTTTGGCCATTGTATGCTCCGGCCTTCTTCACGGCGACACGGAGATCTGAAGGCGAATTGGCATGGCAAAGGACGTGTTCCAGAAGATGAGCAAAATACTAACACACAGGAAAATCTTAATAGAAATGAAGAAAAGAGTGCTAGACTGCTACGTGATGTCAGTTCTTCAATACGGCTGTGAATGCTGGACAATATAATCGAAAATGAGGACAAAACTGGAAGCGGCCGAAATGTGGTTCTACAGAAGGATGCTACGGATATCGTGGACTGAGCATACAAGCAATGACAAAGTGTTAGAAAGAATGGCAACAAAAAGGAAATTGATGCTGAGCATCAGGAAAAGACAACTGAAGTTCCTGGGACATGCAATGAGGAAGGAGAACCTGATACTGACTGGACAGATAGAAGGGAGGAGAGACAGAGGAAGGCAGCGGATAACATATTTGCAGGGTCTGATCAGGTGGATGACGGAATGGGGGCTGCCAGGAGCAACAGGAACAAACATACTAAGAGCCACAAGGGATAGGGAGACGTGGAGATCCATGATCGCCTACGTCCTGAAGGGACAGGGCACATAGAAGAAGAAGGGTATATCATACTCATTCCTTGTGTAAAGTCTTAATTAGAAGCCATGAGTTATCTCCCTCTAACCCTCAAGTTACTTGTTCACCACTGCTGTAGCCTGGTATTGAAATCACAACTCTAAGAGTCAAGTCAAATCAGTAACCAATGCAAGGAATGAGGATGATATACCCCAGTGATTGTAATAAAGGGTTTGGTTTGAAACTCCTAGCACCTGAAGAAGGCCGAAGTGTACAACAGCTGAAACATCATACAAATGGCAACAAAGATGAAGAAAATTTTTTTTTTAATCATTTCACCCCGAGCAAGGCAGAAATGCCACTGGTGTACAGGGGGCTACATAACTGAAAGAAGATTAATTATAAGAGAGAGAAGAGGAGTACAAACCAATTAGAAAGGAGCAATAGAAAGATGAGAATGCAAGTGTGATGACAGTTTCAAGGGTGGAGAGAAAGGGAAGGATATACGGGGTGGGGGAAGGGCTAGAGTCAAGTGTTTAGTAGATGAGTATTGACATTGCATTTAAATTTCTGGAGGTTGTAGCCGTTAGGAAAGCAAGAATATGGGAGTGAGTTCCACAGGCAGGAAGTGCGAGAGAAGAAGCTGCAGGAGTAGAATTGTTGTCTGCATCTGGCTAACTTAACTGTGAATGGGTGGGACCCAGTTGCAAATCTGGTTGCATGAGTAAACACCTGTTAAGGAGGTACCAGTGACTTGAGTTCGTCTGAGCAGAAGCCATAAAAGTATTGATAGAACAGACAAAGGGAGGCCACATTTCGTCGGTGGTGAAGTGGCTGTAGTCGAGCCGCCAAGTCAGTACCTATCACATTACTGACTCTCCTTTAGAGCCTGTTGAGGACACTGAGGTGAATGGCAGGGGCGCCTGACCATAAATGGCAGCAGTACTCCATGCATGGTCAAATGGTAGACTTGTATATATGCAGGATGGAATCAGGCAGAAAAAACATCCTGGATTGACACAGTGACCCAACCTTCTTAGCAGTGGATTTAGCTATGGATTCGATGTAGCAGTTCCATTTGAGGTCAGAAGAAAGGGTAAGGCTGAGGAGGCGTAGTGTATTGCACTCAGGGAGAATCGCTTGATCCATGCTTAAGGGAGGCAGGAGAGGTTGCCTGTGATAGTTGACAGACAACAGCTTGGTCTTAGACGCATTGAAATTGACAAGCCACTTCTTGCCCCAATTCACCACAGAGTGTAGATCCCGTTCAAGGTCAGCAGCGAGATTATGTCTGTCCACCACGCCAGGTTTCTTACTGATGTGGGAGTATATTGTGGTCTCATCTGTGTAGATGCCTTCTTGGGACTTGATCTCATCTGGGAGGTCATTGATGAAAATAAGGAAGAGCGTCGGGCCCAGAATAGAGCCCTGGGGGACACCGGCATTCGTGCTGTAGGATGAAGAGGCATGCCCATTCAAAACGACCTTCATTTTGCAGTTGTTTAAAAAAGACTGGATTAGGTCAAACAGGCGCCTGGTAATACCGCAACCCCGTAGCTTGCAAAGAAAGCTAGAGTGCCAGACCCTGTCAAAAGCCTTGGAGATGTCCAGAGCAACCGCACGAGCCTCGCCTGACTCATTGAGGGTCTGGAGCATGTACTCCGTAACGGTTGTTAGCATATCGGCAGTGGACCAGGCAAAGCAGAAGCCATATTGCCTGTCAGAGAAGAGTTTGTGGGCAGTAAGATGTTGAACTATTTCAGCATTGATTATGGCCTCGAACACTTTCTCGAATATCGGTAGAAGACTGATAGGGCGATATTTGGATGGGTCTGAAGGTTCACCACAGTTCTTAAATACAGGAATGACTGAAGAGAACTTCCAGCATGCAGGAAAACAGGAAACAGAAAGGCAGTAGTTAAACAGTTTAGAGAGGACAGGGGAGAGTTCAGGAGTGCACCTATTAAGGACTATCACCGGGATTCAATCATCACCGCACGCCTTATGGGGGTCAAGTTTTGAAATTACTCAGGATACTACCTTTGGGGTAATATATACGTCATGTAGTTTGGTATCAGTTCTAATGGGGAAGTCGGGTGAGCATACTCCAGATGAGTCAAATGTGGAGTTGGATGAGAATCTGCGAGCAAAGCACTCAGCTTTGTCCGCAGATAGTCCGAATAATGTAAATACTGTAAATACTACCTCATCTCAGAAATATAGACAAATACTAATGGAAAGCTTATTGATGAAAACTGAAATCGACATACAAAAATCAAATAAGTACAGAAATTTAGACATCTAGGAATTCTTTTAACTGAAAATGGAAAGACCTAAAACTGAATATGCATTGCAACAGAAAAAGGTGCCTTCCAACAGCTAAGCAAAGTCCTAAGAAACAGGAACATTTCTGTTTGAATTTCTATGATGAGAACATTTCATGATTTACTTGCAGACTGTTGTTCTTATAACATCTTCAATCTTTATCAATAATCTATGGGGAATTCTCAACTGAACCCTTTATTCACTCTACTAGAGTAGACTGTACTTGTTTCACTGCTCATGTCTAGGGATATCTCATTTTTAGCATTGCTCGCCTTGTTTCCATTCAGTTCAAATATATACTGACTCACCCAGGGATTGAACTCACTATATCACCACAATATAATTTTGAATAAACAGACCTCATACAATTACTGAAGTTAAGCAATGTTGAGGCTGGTCAGTACTTAGATAGATGACCACTTGAGGATTCCAGGTGTTATAAGCTAAGATATGCAGGTGATGTAATAGATAATGGGTCAGAATTGTTAACCGGAAAGCTGAGTTCCACTTCCAGCTGGGTTCATTATATTCACTTATAAACTAACATCTTTGGCAAAGGTATGAATCCAGCATTTCTCCCACCATATATGGATTAATTAGTAAGACTTGTATCACTAAATCATTATTAACTCCTAAAAATTTCTTACAATCTAAAAAACATTTATGGCTTTAAATAACCTGCAAAGAGTTAAGTTGTAAAAACAAACCAATCAAACCAAACTCAGAAGCCAATGTTTTAATCCACTAAGCTACATGGGATAATAAGAGTAAAGCATTGGTTGGTGAGAATAATCTACAACTGTAGATTAAATAATTGGTTCAAATTGAAAATCCCTATAGGTTACACAGATCATTTTACACCCAATGAAGGCTGGAGGGTACAACAGTAAAAATGTTGTAATAGCCAAAGAAACTAAGCCAAAGTTCCTGAGTTCTACAAGAAAAGCTAACACAAAATTCCTGATCTAAAAAGTAGCAAAACTATATCATATGGTTACATGATGAATTATTCAATCATGTACCTTTATTCTTGTTGGTTTGATTTCTCTGTTTCATCCAGTATATTCTCTAACTTTCCTCAGGTGTATGTCACATCTATCAATCTTTGAACAACATTCCATATCTCATCCACAAGTTTTCAGCTAACATTTGCCATCACCTCAGTTATGAATTTTTAAAAAATTCATACTTTGAAATTTATAAATCCAAGAAAACTTACTGTTAATCTCCTTGACAATATCTGAAACATGAGATTTGCGTGCCTTATCTCGCACATCCGTGGCATTGGACATAACATTGCTACTCCATCCTTTCTTGCGGTTAACCTATAGAATAATAAAAAAATGAATTTTCAACACAAAAAATATTTTCAAACAAATATTTAAAGACTGGATTAAGATTAAAATTGGATTTACTTCATGTATCACTGAAGCATAATATTTGGAAAATACTCTTGTGAAAATGGAAAGTATTATTTCATGCTTTCTGTTACAGTTTCCTTGCAAATAATATTTGGTAAACTTATGGGAGTTCAGGTAAAAAAAGATGCAAAACATGGAAATCAACAATTAACAAAGGTATTAAGAAGATATATTACAGAAGGATTAAGAAACAAACATAGCTGAAGTTGTGAATGGTTTAAAAGAATCTTCAGCTTGTGTCTCTGATATATTTACATGCCTCAACTTTATTGGAATGAAAGGAAACATGTTACTGGCCCAAAAGTCAAAGGAAAAAAAAAATAGCCTTTCAAATATTGTGCCACTGGTGATTATTGTAAGGGTATGGTAATACAACAATGCTAAAACATGTTTCTAAAATCAACAGAAGTGTTACATTAGATAGTATATAGAATTTATCATCGTTCATCCCCCAAAAAAGATGCCACTTAATGTCGCGTCCAGAAAATATTGATCGAATCCATTTCTTTTGCACTTTCTTCATATCACTGAAGTGGTGTATATATATATATATATATATATATATATATATATACACACACCAAGGAGCTGTCTATAGCACCAATAAAATGATACTGAATAAAAAGTGTACATTTATGCATGTACATTAAATGTTAGATTAAAAATAAAATCCATTAATTCTTTATATATTTATAATAGCAATCACCAATATAGTGCATAGGATTTCAATGCTCAGTGAAATGTGTTTCTTTTCACAAATCTATTACCTATATTGGACACACTACCACCTGCTTGAATAGACACCTTACATGTCACTTATCAAAACCAAAGTGCTGTAAAAAAACATTTATTAACCCATAATTTACAAGAAACCTTGAAGAAAATTCTGATTAAAAACATCTTGGTATTTGAGAGACACTATATATCAAACATCTCTTTCTTACCAACAACCTTACATTATTTAATAGTGGAAATGCAGTATTGATATTTTTTTTTAAATTGAGAGACACTCATATGATTTCTAGTCATGCACGGCAGGTGAGAGCTTGAAATGAATGTTTCTTTTTAAAATACATTCCTTGTGTCTATTGGAACAAAAGGTAATGTGTTGTTACTTCAAAGGTCAAAGGGAAAAGAGAAAGAGCATTTCAATTATTTATCAGGGAGAGATAATCCAACATTGGTAAGAAAATCCCTAAAATATCTGACTTCTTAACAAGAGAACTTTGAGAATGGTTTTCAAAGTTTTTAATTCTGACAATTACAAAAAGAAAAAAAAAGCAGTTATGTACTGGTGAAATTAATAACCATGGTCTCTCTAATATCATATCCAGAAAGTATTGATTAAATCCATTTATTTTCCACTTTCTTCATACCACTGAAGTGGTCTGTATATATACCAATGAGCTATCTATACCACCAAAATCATAAAATGATACAGAATAAAAAAAGCATACATTTATGTATGTATATATATTAAATGTTAGATTAAAAATAAAATCCATTAATTCTTTTTATATGTATATATATATATATTTTTTTTTAATCATATTACCTCGAGCAAGGCGGTAACACCACTGATGTGCACGGGGCTACATAAGATTGAAGAGATTGGAAAAGAGAAAACCGGAAACTGCATCCTAAATAGGAAACAAGGGATGAGCCTCTTCACCTGTTCAATAGATGTGGGTGGAGTGTGAACCGGCTGATAGTTTAGTCTATCTACTCCAATTGAAAAAAAAAAGAGTGAGAAGATTGGAAAAGAGAAAACCGGAAACCGCATCCCAAAAAGGAAACAAGGGATGAGCCTCTTCACCTGTTCAATAGACGTGGGTGGCGTGTGAACTAGGTGATAGTTTAGTCTATCTACTCCATTCTAACACTCAGTAACTTCTTGCATTGTAGCTCTGTTACTTTACTTGGGATGAATTTATTTAAAAATAAAAATTTCAAGGAAATGTAAAATAAGAATAGCAGAGTTAAATATATAAATAGCAAGACAGATGGGGTCCTATAGCTTTGGGTGGCAACTGAGGTAGGAAAAGGATAACTCTGATTTCAAAACTTGAGTGGTCGAGTGGATGGTGAGTAAACTAGCTGTCTCACCAGACCATAGTTTGGTGAAGAGAGTAAGTGTAACCCTGGCTGCACAACAAACAAAAGCCATTAGAGAATTTGACAAACTCAAAGTCAATACCCATTCACCCTAACTATGGGTTAAATAGCTTCACCAACCTGCAATTGGCCAAGCATGATGAGTATGGCTACACCAAATGAAGACATGGTCAGTCAGGATAGGTTCCTCCAACAAGAGTGAGTAGACTCAAACAGGTTTGATTAAAAAGAATCATGATTTTTCTGTTTAAATTTTTATTGCGTTTTTCCAATTTTCCCATAAAGTATTAAGCATAATGTGATGCCTGTACCTGGTTCACCTATTTTTATAATCTTGCCAATAAACATTGCTGAGGGAATCAAGAGTGTATACAGTAACAGCAGTGTCAAAGGAATAACTGTTCTTTTCACACACTTATCTTGTGGGCACAAAGGATAAACATTGCCCACAATATTTAATACCATATTGTATTTTCTCAGTTTTCAATAAGAAATTAAAAAATAGATCATGTCAGTTCTTTTGAATCAAATAAGTTTGGAGATACATGCACACACACATATATATATATATATTTTTATTCTAAACATGTATTATTAAATATAACAGACAATGAAAGTCTATTAATTTTAAAAATGAGCTGTTCTAAACATCATATTTTGGCTTAATTTTAAGTGAAAATAAAGACAAAAATTGTCCAACATTTGTATATTTTTTTTATTATGCTGGTTCTAAGCTTTCGTCTTACATGAGCCATCTTCAGAGAGGTTACAGATACGTTAACATATAGACATCCACCATAAAAGATGATATTATCATGTGCTGATATAGAACCAGCATAATAAAAAAAATACCCAAATATTGGACAATTTTGGTCTTTATTTTCACCTGAAATTAAAACCAAAATATGATGTTTAGAACGGCTCATAATTAAACATAAGAGACTTTCATTGTCTGTTATATTTAACAATATATGTTTAGAAAATTACTTGTTGCCTTGATACACTAAATTTATATATATATATATATATATATATATATATATAAATTAAATGTTATTTATCTGTCAGATTCATAATCTAAATTGCCTGTATTCATGAAGCATCAACAGATAGGTTGATTAATTTGTCTGCTTAGAGTAGAGGTATTCAAAATTTTCGACCAGAAACCCTCTTTTATTTCTCTTTCTTTCCTAGAAACCTCTATTTAAAATATCTTTGAACTTTAAGACTCATCCTGTACAAAGTAATTAAATTAAATAAACAAATACAGAATCATATTTGATACAATTATACCAATCAGGGCAAATGACCCTCATAATAAACTATAATTTGCCATTTGAGCTTGAAAAAGGGAACTGTTATCTAAAAATCAACTTGGAACAATTAAAAAAGAGTAAACAATACTAAATGTAGTAGTAAATAAGTCTAATGAAAATAAGTTAAAATCTGAGATGTAACTAAGTCTTTTGATTCTGTTGATCATTGAACTCTATGATTTTCTTTTATCTGCACTAAAGAATACAGCATATATGTACAAGTTTTATATACAGGGTATCCATAAAGTTTGTGGGCACTTTAAAAAATTTATAACTTTATTTGTATTTGTGATAGACATAATCTGTAAAAAATGTTATAAAGTTTAATGTACCTGGTTTTAAGTATAGTTATTATCAGTTGGCAAATGTTTTATTTGAACTGCAAAATTGTATTACCCTTTGTATTGCTAATGATGGAGGACATGTGGAAACTTAAATAAAATTTCAATAAGACCTTAAAAATATAGATTTACTTCTTTCTAATTGAGTTTTTGGTCTGTCAAGGTCCAGCTTGGTTATGCCACCCAAATGGCACTGTCCTCTTGCACTGACTTACATAGAACCAAACATACATAGAACCAAACATTATGCAAGAAAAATCCCAAATAAAAATACTTGTTAATAACTTACCCTTGCCATTAACCTGTCTACTTGTTTCTTCAAAGGTTCAATTTCATATGCTAATTTATTACTCCCACCATACCGCAACAGATGGTCTACTTTTGGCTGAAAAGGAAAAAAAATAATTCAGAAGTCAGAATTTTTATTTTTATTTAAACTGTTTCAATTTAGAATTAATGTTCTTAATCAGAAGTATCTAATACGCCGATGCAGAAATGATATATTTCTTGATATTTCATTAATTTAACATTTGAAGACATGAATGAGAACGGAATGTACAGGCCATGGAGTTCTGAAGATTTCAGTCCAAGTGAATGTGACTGCTGGCATTTTGTGAGACAAGAAGATCCTGAATGATTTACACAGTTATTTAGGAAAATTAAGTTTTAACCTAATCAGCTGTCTCTTTTCTCTGCTTCTTTCCATTTTTTTTATACTTTCATCCAAATATGTTCATTTTCAATTAAACAGATAATCAATGTTTTGTAACCAGTGCTCATGTCAACGTACTTACACATCTTTACAAAGCTTACATTATCTGCTGTCAACCTATACATACATTTCTACAATGTACTTATTTTTATGAAATTTTCATTGCCTGCTTTTAGTGTATATATACATTTTCAAATGCTACTTCTGGATCCTTATGAAACTTACATTACCTGCTGTTGATGGATATAAACATTTACTTTGGCATCTTTACAAAACTTGCATTGCCTGATATCAATGTATACACCTTTGCAAATTAACTGAAACAACTGCTTTAGTTTGCTTCCTTTTACCACATGGTCAGATTCAGACCCACTGGAGTGATAGGATGTAATCAGTTTTTATTTTTTCCTCAGATTAAGTCATTTGCAGTGGTATGCAATAATATGAATCTATTTTCAGGATGTATGATGACATTTGTTTGGCCTTAAAAAAGTTCATCACCCCCAGACACTATGGTCTTGACTGTCGATTAGTTGTTCTACAATCATTTTCTGCAATGGACGTTACTCCAAGGAAGCATACAAAAACTAATGCTGCATGAACACACTGGTAAGCCTTACAGAGTGATCATGGGTATTGTTGGTGTCAGTCATGTCATTAAGGCAAAGAAATAAACACGATTCATCAGTCCAAAATGAAAAGGAAAATGTGTACATGTATATCTATCTATCTATCTATATTTTTCAAGATATATGTTTTTATAAAAATTACTTTTCCTCATGTTGATATAAACATTTGTTTTTAGGACATATATCTTTATAAAATTTAATTTCCTGCAGTAAATGTATATGTTTGTTTTCAACACATACTATGCAAAACTTGTAAGTTTTATACTTGACACACAGTGAGTATCTACATCGCTAATCAATAGAAATAGTCAACTAGACTAACCTCATTAATCATTACCCAAGTTAGAGTACTTAGTAGCAGCTGACAGTTTTCACTAGATTAAGTAATAGCAAGACTCATTAATATTCCAGCATCTTCCTCAGTATTCTAGCAGATTTTTGTAATATTGTTATCGGGACAGAATAAATAGTAAAGTAGGCTGGCATGGCTACCAGCCTAAGAAAAAGAAAACTAAATTTCAAACCATAGAGAAAGCAGTGTGAAACCACTAGACTCTTTTGCCCATGGTAATTTGCAGATAATAAAATACTGAGGAGAATCATAATCACTCACCATCATGAAAAGATGATATTTTAAAAGAAATTGTTTGTTATGGTGCAGTTGGGCCAGTTTACAATATGTCAACATTTGTTAGATTATTTAATGCTGAATTTTGTATGGGGTACCCAATGAAAATTTAACTAAACAGTCAAACCAACTATTCAATATTTTAGCTGATTTTATTAATGCAGTAACCTAGACAAGTTAAATATTAAGGTAGACTGCTTTTTTAGCCTTGGTTGATAACCAGTTAAAAAGAAGGAAAATTGAAATCCATACCCTGGAGAAGACAACAGGAAAAACACTGTTACTAAGAATACATGGTAATTCACAGATAATACTGCAAAGCAGCCTGTAAAAAGTCTTGATTGCCTACATCGTGAAGGGATATGACATTTAATTTACCTGAGAACACTTATAGTTCCTATAAATGTTAACACAAAGTACAAATTTTGAAGTGCCTGCATGTAAAATATTTCAAATAAAGATTTATATTTAATATTTTTTTGATATTTTAAAATCAGGTATGATATAGCCATGGTTAGTAGTGGTGTAATTTTAATTAATAGTTAGTGTTCCAGAGTTAAAGACAGAAGGGTAGACTTTCCTTTTTAGCCTTGGGTTGCAACCAAACAGAAGGAAATAGTAAACAACTTGACTATCTTCCAAAGAATGCATGGTAATTCACAGATAATAAAGAAGAGGAATCTGTGAAAAGTGATGACTGTCTAAGTTCAGAAGAGACATGGTATAAAAAACTAAAGTTTATAAAGGTTTTTAAATTATTATTTACAGAAGAATTATTTACTTACCCGTAGCATATTGATGTCATCCTCAATCTTCTTGAGTTTTTGCTGAGCAATGATTCCAACTGTCATATTCCGAAGCTGGCTGTGCAATTTTGATAGTGTTTCATTCAGAACAGCTAAGTCTGAGAGGAGAAGCTTTGTACAATTGTCACATTCTGTTGGTGGTGGTTGCAGCAGAATAAGAAAAGAAAAAAATGAATTCAGATTCAGACTTAAATATGTTTACTTGGAGAACATACATGACAATGAAAGAGAGAGAGAGAAAATGAAAGTAAAACAAAGTGGAAGTCAATGAAAGAGAAACAGAGTCCTTGTAACACCAAAGATGAACTGAAGGCAAGCATTATATTAGCATTCACCAACGTAAACAAGGAGACTGTCCAGAAGAGATGCAGGTGATTCCAATGTTGTCTGGAGGTCATGGTTGAAGTCAATGGCAATTTTATTGAATACATCTCTTTAGTATTTCAAGACATATTTGCCAAAATTGCACAAAAATATCTGTTAAAATGAGATGCCTGTGTTATTTTCATTATTGTGTAATTTAGATGATAATTTATTCATTGAATCCTGTATATATACATATGCTAACTGCAATTGCTGAAAGAATACTTACGTTTACATCCTTCTCCATCAATGTGGACCCAACCATCTACACACCTTTGGCAAAGGATTCCTTCATATCCTGTCTTACAGCGGCAGTCTCCTGTCACCGGGTCACAGGTACCAGCTGCTCCCCGAATGGCACAAGGGCAAACTATAAGGATAAAAATCATATATAGAAAATAATTATTAAATAATAACCATTCATCCTTTGCATCAAATTTTGCCACCATATTTGCTCTGGTGACGGGGATATTTATTTAAAAATTCTTGTTCAACTTTATTGATTTGAAATAAGAAAACAATATTTTTTGTTCAACTTTATTGATTTAAAATAAGAAAACATTATTTTTTATTATGGAAGCATTATTGTTTGTTTAACTTCATTGATTTGAAATAAGGAAGCATTAATGTTTGTTCAAATTTATTGATTTGAAATAACTAATGTTATTTGTTTGAGCTCTTTTTTTTCATGTTTTATAACTATTCTGGAAAAAACTCAGAATTTTTACCATGAAAGATCAATTTCTTTATTTCCATTAATCTTTTTCACATTCAATTTCAACTGAATGTGAGAAAGATGCATCCTTTGATAAAAATTCAGTAAATTACAATATGTTGTTGCATATGCACAGATATACCTTGGCAGACATATTTACATGCATACAGGTGTAAATATCTGTAACACTGTGTTTACATGGTTATAAAATTAAACTAAAGCCTAAGTACTTACGTTGACATCCGTTGGGTGAATATTTCCAGTAACCATCCAAACATTGGTCACATTTGCGTCCCCCTGCACCAGGTCGACAGTTACACTGTCCAGTTACTTCATGGCATTTGGCACTTCTAGAGGCAATAGCACAGTCACAACTCAGGCAGCCATTACACTGATCAAAACCATAATGGTAAGGCTGAAATATTGGAAAAAATGTTTGAGTTTGTGAGATGGATATTGCATTTATGATAAATTTATCATGACCTAAGTTTGTATTTATCCTTTTTTCCCTAACCATTTCAACCTAAACAAGAGATAAAGCCACTAAGATGCAAGAGGATTACTGAAAGTGAAAGAAAATGAGAAACGGTTAGTAAAAGAAACAAAAAAAGACAGGGTTAAAAAAAACATAAAAATTGATGTGGTGTGGCATTTAATTTTTTGAAGCTTGTAGTCGACAGGAAAGCAAGAAGCTGGAAGAGAGTTCCACTGGCAAGAAATGCAAGAGAAGAAACTATTAGAATAGAACTTATGGTTACATCTAGCAATATGAATCGTAAGACAATGAGACCTAGATGCCAATCTAATATTATGCTTAAAGGCATAGAGAAGCTACATTACTGATGTAGGTAAATGTGGCTGAAGTCAAGATACCAGTTCAGGATCAATAATATTGTAGATTCTTCTTTGGATGAAATTAAGAATCTCTAAATATATAGCAGAAGCTCCAAATCAGATGTGATACCAACATGCAATGCATGAACAAAGAGGAAATTTCTAAACATGCAGGATGGATTTGGTGGGGAAAATTGTCTGGCATTACACAATGAACAAAATTTCCTAAAAGCAGATACAGTAATTGATTCAATATAATTGATCCACTTAATGTCAGTGGAAAGCATGGGACTAAGAAGGAATACTGTATTGCTCTTCTGGAGGTTAGCATCAGCTATACCAAAGGAGGGCAAAAGCGGTTCTCTCAGAAAATGAAAAGGTAGCAGTTTCTCATAAGGTTAAGATTGTATTGATCATAAAATTAAAATTATTACTCAACTGTACTAATAATATTATTATTAAATACAAGTGTACCCCTGCCATAAAAAATGATGGCAAAATATTTGAGTGGATTATATATGTGCACACACACACACACACACACACACACACACACACACAAATGAATACACAGCAGTCTTTATTAGAATAGAAAGGATATATATATATCCAAGTGAATAAGGAATGAAGAAAAATTTTACAACATCCAAAACATTAATTTAAAACAGTGTTCGATATATAATATAGAGCTGTGAATATTTATTATAAATTATAGTTTAGAACATCTACAAATTTTTATCCACTACAATGTGTACATTTTGTTTCGACATTGAAATTACAATGACTACCCCCACCAACATCCCACACGCAACTCACCAAATATAAGAAAGGAGGCTTTCTATTCCTTTCCACACCACCTGATAAGACATTGTAATTTCAATGTTGAAACAAAATGTACACTTTGTTGTGGATAAAAATTTGTACATGTTCTAAACTATAATTTATAATATATATATATATATATATACACAAATTCAAATGAATAAGGATCAAAGAAATTATTAACAATGTTCAAAACATTAATTTAAAACAGCGCTCAATATAGAAATAGAACTATGAATATTTATTATAAATTATAATTTAGAACATGTTCAAATTGCAGTCTACTACAAAGTGTATATTTTGTTTCAACATTGAAGGGACAATGTCTCATCAGGTAGTAAATGCTATTTTTTGAAGGGAGATGGCAAATTCATTTCCTTATATTGGTAAATTTTTCTATGTGAGTTAAAGTGGGTAGGGAAAATGAGAAACAAAAAATAAAAAAAAAATTTCTTTCCTTCAATTTTGAATTAAGTTTAAATATTGCAAAAAAGTTTTTTTTTTATAACTCTTACACCTATGTACAGATATTTCACTAAAACAAATAGTTTTATCCACCACCAATTCCAGGCCAGAGTGTAAAAAAAAAACAACCTACCACTTTGAGGATTATGCTGTCTCTCACTCCTCTCTCTCTTCTTCACCCATCTTCTCTCACTTCCTTCTCCCCTCTATGCATTTTCTTACTTCTTTGTCTTTGTTAAACCCAAACACTGGGTCATCAAAGGGTTGTACATGACTATACTTTACTTCTTACTTTTAAACCTGGTGCCTTTCTTTGACTCCTTCATGTCTCTTTTAGTTCTTTCTCTTTCTCTCCCATTTTCCCCTTTTTGTTCTTTATTCTCTCAATGTCTCTTTTACAACCCCCCTTTCTTGGTTTCTCATTTTCCTTACCCACTTTACTTTGCACACAAAAATTTACCAATATAAGGAAACAAATTTTCCATTTCCCTTAAAAAAATAGCGTTTACTACCTGAGGAGATATTATCCCTTCAATGTTGAAACAAAATGTACACTTTGTAAGAGACTGTAATTTGAACATGTTCTAAATTATAATATATATATATATATATATATATATATTCTTCACTATGCAATGACATAATCATTGTAAAAAAAAAAAATATAATAAGCCATTGTTAAACAGCAAACACATGGCAAAAGCTTTCATAACTGGCAGTAAAATGAATAAACTGAGCTGATGCTGCCTCACTATTGTCTCTCTCTCCAAGATTTTTTACCAAAATTTCTAACATGTTAGAAAGAAAAGAAATTTTACAAAAATAGTTAAAAATACTTTGATCTTTGCTCTTAATAGTAACATAAACATTTTAATGGCAAAAGTTTGTTTTAACTAAGTTTGGAGCCTTTTTTCTTCATACTATGCTGTTTTTTAGTAAAGCTACCTAAAAGGGAAATGTAAAAAAAAAAAAATAATATAAAAAACAAAGTTTATTTATTTTTCTGTTTTATTATCAAATATTCTAACCTTTATGATTTTGCTTTTAAAAGGAAGTGTAGTATCCGATTTTAGCTGATATTTTTGGATAATAACTGATTATTTTTGAGATTGTCATTTTGTTGCTCTCTTCTGACTGACAATTCACTAAAAGGTTGCATTTTTTTTTTCTAAAATTACTGACCAATTCTTTCACATAAATCACTGACTGCCTATGTATCTACATATAAAGTTGGAGACATTATTTCTAATTAACATCTTCTTTCAGATACGAAAATATGACTATTAAGTCACTTTCCTTTCCTAACAACATGTCTGCTTCTATCTATCTGGTTGTTTTATTTTGTTTATTTTTTCAAACTGATTTCTGCATGTGTCCTTAAAAAGCTAAATGAAAATGTAGGGGGAAAAAGGCTGAAGATCAAATCTTATCAAATTCAGAGACTGACTAGTTTCATAAATTTTTGAAGCTTATAAAAGTGTGGAGGCCAACTGACAGCCAGCTAAGATTCTAGAGGGGCCTTGGCCCCTTCGGGATCCCTCATAAAATTGCCACTGGATATCATTATTATATATTAGGGAACATGAAAATAATTTTTGTTTTAGAGAGGCCTTTATTTCAAAGCTTATTTCATGTACAGATATGAAGACTATTACTCATTGATATCATCAATATTATTGTTATATATAATGGTGTATTGAAAGTATTTTGGTTTTAAAGACATTTACTCCAAAGCTTATTTCATTATTTCATCAAGGATCTGAAGGCTATGATTTCAGTATATTATTAATATTACTATTATATATTAGAATGTAATGGGAGAAATATGACATGTATGCTATTTATCATATTAATAGTGGGTAATTGAATAACAATTTTTATTAGTATACTTACTGCACATTGGTCACATCTTTGTCCCTCTACATTTGGATGACAAATGCAATTGCCCTGTTTATTATCACATTGATACGAACCACATTTGTTGCACTGACAAGCTGAAAAAACAAAAAGCAAGTCTCATAAATTTTTACTGTTATTTTTTTTTTTTTACAGTAAGTTACACCTACTCAAAGTAGATGGTTGTGTTAAGGGGTAATCTATACCAAGAGGAGGGAAAGATAATGATCATCTCTAGACTTGAACTGGTTAAGATTATAGTGATCTGGGAAACAACCTCTTGGGAGTCTGTTCCGCAGAGCAGAGGCTTATAAGAAGAAACTGCTTGAATGGAAGTTTTTGCAGATGGAATACCAGGCAGAACCAAGAAATGTAGTTTGTTTGAGCATTTTCCATGGAAGTAATGATAGAGTACAGGCTTGCCACATCCCACTTGTGAAAGAGATGTTAGAGAGTAGAAAATAATTTTTCTCTCACAAAGATTCAGAGAACTTTTGAACTTTATCAAAATTGGAAAGTAAGGACTGGGCAATTGCCACTCAAATATGGCAACATGCTCCATTTCAGGCCTTATAAAGGTAGAGGATAGTATGAGGAGTCAGGTACTTGCTGGAATGGTTCTCTAAAAATGTTATAATGCCTCTCCATGGCTGAAAAAAGTTTTGAAATGTTTTTTTGACTTTCAAATTATTTAGGACAGAAAATTGTGGAGAGCCATGATTGCCAATACAGTACTTAACATCAGAAAAAGTTGAAATTTTCTCAGGGACATAATGAGAAAAGAGAGCTTTGGAAAATTTGACACTCACTGAATAGATTGAAAGCAAGAAGGACAGAGGAAAACAGTGCATAACCTACCTAGAGAGCTTAAATAAATAGATGGCAGAACAGAGTTTAGAAGAGACAGCAAAAATTCAAAATTCTTTGTTTTTTTTTTCTTTGGAAATGTTCTTCTGTGTTGCAGTGGATATCAGCTTAGAATGAAAAATCATAGAGCTGATTTCCAATTCCAGCTGAATTTGTTGCATTCACTTACGTGCAAATAATCTTGGGAAAGATATTAATCCATCTCTTTCTCCCTCCAGGTTAGATAGCAAGATTGCTTGCCAACCAAGGCTACAGAACTCAACCTGTCTACCACAGAAAGTAATAGCAACCTACTACTTATAAATATGTAAGATAGATTCTGGCACAAAAATATTGTCTAGCCATGACACAGTGAACCAACTTTCTTAGCAACAGATCTAGCAAATAATTCAATATAGTCTTTCCACTTCCTGGGAAGCAAGAAGCCTGAAGAAAGTTCAACAAGTGAGAAGTGCATGAAGAAACTGTCAGCATAAAACTTACAGTTACATCTAGCTATTTCAGCTTCAAAATGATGAGATCTTGCCCTAATCTAGTACTGCACTTAAATTCATAGTATCTAGGTACCATAGAGGAAAGTTTTATCAGAATAATTACTATGAAAGAAGGTATAGGAAAGGCACAATGAAGCTATGTTATGTAATTAAACTTTTAAGTGACTGAAAAAAGTATAAGTAGGTGAAAAAATAAACATAAAAATACAAGTAATGTTCCTGCTAAAATCTTTGAAAATTTATATTAAATGAATTTTTTGTGCATGCAATATGGTAGAATAATTTAAGTCTAAAGATAAGAGGTAAAAAAAATATCAGCAATATTGCTGGTCATGACTTGGCATCTTGGTTTCAGTCACTTTCCCACAAACTTTTCTGTAGATATTTTCATGGTAATTGTTTAAAAGAGCACTACTATCGTACCTATACACTGAATTTAAGTGCAGTACTAGACTGGCAACAAGGCCTCATCAGTTCACAATTGTGGAACTTTCTTCTGGTTCCCTGCTTTCTAGTTAACTTTGGTGTTCAAAGATTTAAATGCAATGTCAATCATTATCTACTGTCTTCTGGATTACTTTTGTTCTTTCTCTTAGTAAAGTTTGTTTTCTAATTATTTCACACCGTGTAACCCTTTTGTTTAATGGCTTTTCTGTCATGCTTGGAATAAATTGGGTTAAAAATATGATAGGGCCAGTTTAAGATCACAAATCTTGTGAAAAATAATGTTAAAATTAAAACACGGTGTAGTGAAATCTTTTTATTGGTGTTTGAATTAACTAATCAGAAATGATCAAAAAGGTGATATTTCTAGGTAAAGAAAAGAATTTTCTTCGTTTCAACTTTTTAGTGAGGTTTTTGGTCTTGATAATAAGTAGATGGTCTTAAAGTGTAAAAAATAAAGGCAGGTTTAAGGAAGTTCTTTCACTAATTTTGCTGTCACCATTACTAACAAGTAGTTGGCAACACTTCCCTGCTTGAAACAATAATTTAGTAATACAGATTCCACACATTGTGTGTCATTTATTATGTCAAGCAAACCTTCCAAATGGTGAAAAGATGTTTTTTTATTTTCATTGCTAAAGACCGTGCAACTTTTGGATATTGGCCAGAGCCAAATACAAAAGTGATGACTGTAGCATGCCTAAACACTAATACAAGCTATAAAATATTTAAAAGATCTCATACAAAGATAAAGTGTAAATTGATATGTACTAACAAGTGAAAATTTTCTTGATCTTTTAAATAAAAGTATAAAGATTTCACTTCTTACGTTGACAGTTCTTTCTGTTGACAGCATCTCCATACCACCATGGCTTACACAGCTCACAATTGTCTCCACTTGCATTGTTAGTACAATTCAAACATTTTCCAGTTTCTTTGTCACAGCTGTTTTGCATAAGCAAATCAAGGTTACCACTGCATTGACATTCCTGACAACTGCCTCCGATTGTCATTGGATCACCATAGAAACCAGGAGAGCATCTATAAAACAAATAATTACAGATTATAAAAAAAACAAAGGTAATCTACAAATATTACAAGTTTTTTATATCTATATGCTTAGGTAAGGAAAACTGCTTGTGATTTAGAGTTGTAACTAACTGCTAACCAGCTCACATGCTCAATCAAGTCTCATAGACTCCTTGAGCAATATGGGGTCACTGCTGCAATATGGGGTCACAGCATTGCTGCTATGTTTTTCCATAGCAAGTAGTAGGTTTTTATAGGATAGAATTGTTAGCCTCATGACCAACTGGCTTTAAATTCAGAGTGGTCTTTCTTCTAGACTGGTTATCAACCATGGCTAAAGAGTCTGCCTTACTATTTAACATATAGCTGGGGGGAAAAGATAATTCATACTTTTCCAAGTGAATGAACACAATTGGAATTTGAACTTGGCCTACTGATTTCACATTTTGAGATGCTATGATTTACACCATCAACACATCCATAATTAACTGTTGAACCCTTACTCTTAAGCTGGTTTTCATTCTATCCTCCCATAAATGTGGGACTTAGCATACCATTATTGCAAAATGAATCCTAACATACCATCGTTCTGGTTGATCAGAATATAAATCTGGGTAAATAAGTCTGCAGCCTGACGCTTAGTTATTAGCTGAATGCTGATGTAACACATTCACTGTAGCTGATTCACCACTGAATTAAGCGCATCAACAAGGAAGAAGATTATCTTGAAAATAAATATTTTATAATGCAAAATAAATGTCTCCATTCATTGGTAGGTACAAATTTATAGATATTCCTACATATAAGTAGAGCAATTAATCTGTAGCCTAACAAGAATATATTAGCTGATTTTTCATCTGAAATTTTCACTGTAAAATGTATCATTAATATTTACCAATAAATTAAGTGCTTCAACAAGAAAGGAGATTAAGTTAAATCAAATATTTTTGTTGTATACAATAAATATTTGTTCATTAGAAACTACTAACTTACTATTATCCCAATGTATCTATGAGAGTTAATAAGTAACCTGACAAGAAGATATTAGGTAACTTTTAATCTGAAATTTTTACTGCATAATGTTCATTCTATATGATTAATATTGGCCACTGAATTATGCATATATGAAGGTAGATAAATAAGTTTGTAGCCTGACAAGAAGTTGTTAGTTAAATTTGATCTGCAATTTTCACTGTGTAATGTTCAATCCATGTGATTAATATTCACTACTTAATTAAATGCATTGACAAGGAAGGAGATTATGTTGAAAAAAATCAATATCATTGTTGTGCACAATAATTGCTTCTATTTATTGTTAGGCCACTAACTTTTGATTTGGAAATTTCACTGTATAATATTTGCTCTATGTGATTAATATTCATTACTGAATTAAGTGCATTGGCTAGGAAGAAGATTATGTTGAAAAACAAATATATGTTGCATAAAACAAATACACTTTCATCATTAGGCTACAGATTTATTTACCTAAGCATGCGATTGATATTTATTACTTAATTAAGTGCCTTGACAAAGATTGCAAATCTCGTTGGTGTCAGCTTTTTTAACAGTCAGTTGTGTCATCAAGGCAAAGAAACAGAATCAGTCCAAAACGTAAAGGAAAATGCAGCTGGAAGAGAAAAGCAACACCAAGAGACAATGTATATGTGATCAGGGAAAATGTGAAAGATGTTAGTGTTATTTACTACCACTGGAAAATGACAAGGAACACATATATATTTTTATTCTTTGTCAGTGAAATTTGGGTGGAACAGTAGAGCAGTTGGAGAGAGTTCCCACATAAGAAGTCAGGAGTCTTTAGCCAGTCTCTGTATCTTCAGCCAAAATTCTAAACTCTTTATACTCCTTAAACTCCCACATGACCAACATGGCCATACCTCTTCACCCATGCAATGTTTGTTTCTCATTGGTCATGGCTTACACCTAAGCAAGGCTTTTCCGGTTGAACTTTGTTGACATCATCTATGGCCAGATATATCTGTCAATCCTATCCTTGTTCTTTGCTGACTTATCTACGGCTAGACGTATGTGTCAATCACATCCTTGCCATTTTGTTGATTTTACCTACAGCCAGATGTATTTGTTAATTACATCTGCTGTTCAAGGTAATATATTACAGAAGGACTATTGGAAAGAGAATGTAGTTAGGAAGACTGTATTGTGCCAGTCTTACTAATGTTTTCAGGAACCTTCCTAAAAAAATCAATTGTTCAGAAATCCAGATTTCTATCAAATTACACTCCTCATTCCAATCTCTTGCATTGGTGAGAAATATGTAACAGTTAATGACAAAAAAAATGATAAGGAAGCAACTGTTGATGATACAAACCTGTTACAACGTAGTCCTGAGTATCCTTTCTTGCATTCACATCGTGTTATACGACCCCTGTCTGTGGCATGGCAACCGGTAGCAAAACTGTAAATGAATATATTATAACAATATTGAATCATTTTTTTTTAATCATTTCACCCCAAGCAAAGTAAAAAAGCCACTAAGATGCAAGGATTTACTATATAATAGAAAATTTGAGACAAAGAAAACATTATTAAGGCGAGAGAACAATAAAAAAAAGAAATTAAGAAAGCAGAAACAAGGCAATAAAGCCCCTAAAACGGAAGGGATTACTAAGTGTGAAGGAATATGAGGAAAAGAAATCATTAAGGATAGAGAACAATAAAAAATTTTTGAAGATCAAATGGGAATTGCAAGCAAAGAAATTGCCAGCATAGAACTTGCTGTTAAATTATATCACTTGTAAAGCATTAACAAATTGATCAAAACAGAAGATACATAGAGAATCTATAAAAAATAAATCTGTGTAGAGAAGGGTAGGCTGAACTCTCTGACCTTTGTATGTAATGTTCTTAGAGATGGTGTCTCGATAAAAACACTGACTTTCCAGTCTCCTGAAATGGTTGGTGTTAGTAATGACATACAGCTGTAAAACTCGCTCCAATATTTTTCATGATGGTTTAATTACATATTAATCCCTATTGCGTTAACTGTGCTGGAGTCCTCAATGAAGTTTCTGTGAGACCATGTAAAACATGGACCCAGATTACAAATGACAATTAAAGGGAAATTGAGATTATACCTGGGCTTTACACAAAATTTGTCTTATCTCTCTTAAATGAATTTTCAGCAGATTTCTTCTATGTCCCTTCAAGATGTTGGCAATCACAGCTATCCACAATTTCCTGTCCTTTATAGAGCTTAATAAATTTTTTTTTTTTTGTTATCTTTTCTAAATGAATCTTCAGCAGATTTTTTCTTCTACATGTCTTCTCTGTTCAGAATGTTGGTGATCATGGCTCTTCACATTTTCCTGTCCTTTGTACACATAATCATTTACTGTAATCAAGCTATTTTGCTTGTATGATAAATTGTAGGTTAAAACATATTTGAAGTAATGTAATTTAATTTTTCATCATTGTATATAGAATTTGATACTTACTTATTTGATGGGACAGAGAGAGGACATTCACATATCTTGCAGCCCTCAATAGCAGGATCACCATAGTAGCCAGGTTTGCATAAGTGACAGTAACGACCCATTGTATTATCTTCACAATTCTAGAATACAGAAAAGAAAAATGATGATAGATTTAAAAAATTATCTTTTTGGCAGTAATCTTACCCACAATGCACCACTGACTTGTATATATAATCAGCTGAAGAAAAACCCAACACATGTGGCCTGATTATTATGCCTAGCATGAAACAGTCTGTCACTTCCAAGTGTTGACTTCAATGTTTACTTTTATATAGTGTTTAACTGTGATAATATTTAGTGCCAAGATTGTTTCTTTTTTGAGTAGTTTTACTGATAAAAGGTATTTTGGCAAGCAAGTTTTTTTTATCTTAAGGTGCTTGATATTGGGGTGGAGATAGAGCATTGATATTTTTAAGGACTTGTCATTTTAACTGAGCAGATTCATGCCAACTTCATCACTCATCAGGGTTGAGTTTTTTTTTAAAAAAAATGTCAGTATGAACCTGCTCAGTTAAAATGACAAATCCTTTGCATTATATAGTACAGTAGATGTTGAGGAAGAAGAAAAAAGAAATTGAAGGAAAATAATATATATATATATATATATATATATATTTAGTGTATCAAGGCAGTAAATAATTTTCTAAACATGTACTGTTAAATATAAGTGACAATGAATGTCTATTATGTTTAATCATGAGCCCTTCTAAACGTTGTATTTTGGCTTTAATTTCAGTTGAAAATAAAAATTCCAATATTTGGATAATTTTTTATTAATTTGGTTCTAAGCTTTCAGCTCACATGAGTCATATTCAGAGAGGTTATTAAGACAGTAATACATTAACATCCACCATCACCCATGATTTTATTTTGTGTTGACAAAACTCCGCTTGGCAACAGCAATAGTTACCAAAAATAACAAACGTAGTTTGCAATGTGGTTCTATGACATCACACCATGTCATAGCGTGAAATGACAACAAAACCATGTATTAAAATTCAATGTAACGTGTTATGACCAGATTTAAAGGTGATTTTATTAAGTGTTGGTTGTTTAGATTTGATGTACATTTCTTCAGATATTGGAGGCCATGTACATCAAATCTAAACAAACAACACTTAATAAAATCACCTTTAAATCCGGTCATAACACGTTACATTGCATTTGAATACATGGTTTTGTTGTCATTTTATGCTATCACGCGGTGTGATGTCATAAAACCGCATTGCAAATTTGTGAACTGCGTTTGTTATTTTTGGTAACTATTGCTGTTGCCAAGCGGAGTTTTATGTCAACACAAAATAAAATTGTGGGTGATGGTGGATGTTACTGTATTACCGTCTTAATAACCTCTCTAAAGATGGCTCATGTGAGCTGAAAGCTTAGAACCAAATTATCCAAATATTGGAGAATTTTTGCCTTTATTTTCAACTGAAATTAAAGCCAAAATATGACGTTTAGAACGGCTCATGATTAAACATAATAGACATTCATTGTCTCTTATATTTAACAGTATATATATATATATATATATATATATATGCACACACTTATATATATGAGAGAGAGAACATTTATCTGAATTATGTCACTAACAATAATATCTCAATTCAGAAAATAGCAAAACAGAATCTTTTAAGCAAGTAAAATGCTTTTGTGTTTTTCATTTTTTTGTTTTTCAATTTTATTTTTCCAAATTACTTCATTAGGTTTACTCAGACAAAGATTAATTTTCATTCAAAAACACAAAAGAAAAAAACTTTTTAATTTGTGGATGGAATATACTCACAAGGCATTCACCAGTTCGTGGGTCACATTGTCCAGTATGTCCATTACACTCACAAGGGGAACAAGTTCCAAAAAATGGGCTTTTTCGCCGCCTGTAGTGTCCAGGAGCACATTTCTATCAGAAACAAGATATACAGGAAAGGGAATGAAAATATTAAAAAAACAAAAACAAAAACAAAAAAAAACACCAGTTATAATTGAAAGCACAAAAAATGTAGGGATCTTTAACTTTAGATTTAAATTTCTGGTGCCCAATATGTTTAAATGTTCAGCCTAACTGACTTCATTCAGTTTCATATGAGTTTTGTTTTTTAATCACTGTTGTTTCTGAATATCCCAAATTGTAATAACATTAGTTTTAAGATGAGTAAAATATCATGTAAACTTGATGTAATTTACATTATTTGGACTATTGTCCTCATCTTTGTTGCCATTTGTATGCCATTTTGATCGTTGTATGCTCTGGCTTTCTTCAGGTGCTAGGAATTTCAAACCGAACCCTTTATTACAATCACTTATGGACACATGGCCCAGTGGATATAGACATTGGTTAGTTCCTGTGACTTGACCCAAAGAGTTGTGAGTTCAATACCAGGCTACTGCAGTGGTGAACTTGCAGGGTTAGAGAGAGATAACTCATAACTTCCAAAAGAGGTATTACTACATAAGGGATGAGAATGATATACTCCAGTGATTGTAATAAGGGGTTCAATTCGAAATTCCTAGCACCTGATGAAGGCTGGAGCATACAACATCTGAAACGTCGTACAAATGGCAACAAAGATGAGGACAATAGTCCAAATAATGTAAATACTGTAAATACTACTTCATCTCAGAAATATAGACAAACCTGATGTAACTTTACCATGAAAATCTCCAATATTCTTTGTAGGCCATTACTCATATGGACCATTATACAAATCTTCAGAGGCCCTTCACGCAAACTCTTAAAAATTCTGTGGTGGTTTTTATGTCACTTGAATCTTATACAATTCTTTAGAAACCTTTACTCCACATGAATCCTTACACAATACTTTGGAAATCTTTATCTAACTAGAATCCCCAAACAATTCTTTAGAGGCTTTTAGTTCACATGAACCCTTTTACAATTCTTTGGAAAATTTTACCTCACCTGAATCCTTACACAATTCCCTTGAGACCCTTACTTCCCATGAAACCCTGTACAGTTCTTTAGAGGCCTCTACCCCATAAGAAACCTTACACAATAATTTAGAAACTCTTATCTCACATGAACCCCTAAACAATTATTTTAAGAACCTTACTTCATATGAGCCCTTCGATAACAATTTGAAAATCCTTATCATACCAGAACTCCTAAACAATTCTTTAGAGGCTTTGTCTCACATGAACTCTCACACAATACTTTGGAGATTTATCTTACATTTAAACAATTCAATGGAAACTTATCTCACAAGAACACCTAAACAATTCTTTGAAGGTTCTTACTTCACATGAACCCCTAATCCAATTCTTACACCCTTACCTTGCATGAACCACTGCACAAATCTTTGGAGATCCTTACCTCACATGAAGTGCCCCTGTAACTTGGAGGGCAGTTACAGTTTTCTACTGTATAGGCAGGTGCACCTGTTCCATCTTTAGTTGCAATGTCCATCTGAATATTACTAAGTCTGTAAATTAAAAAAAAGCAAAGAAATTATAATTTTACTGCATGGGTCAGAGTTTTAAAAGGTTCCTATATCAATTTTGTTTTATTTAAACTGTTTTCTTTCAAAATAGAAAATCTTTTGATAGAAGAAAAAAAATAAATCAATAAGTATTCATATATAAACAGAATTAAATAATATTAGTTCAATTTATAATTGCAGTTAAATATTTAAAAGAACTAATGTAAGTGACTTGATTAGATTTTACTTTGTTAAGTATTTTTATTTACTTATTTACTTGGTGATTTTTCTTTGTCCACTGCAAGATGCAAGCCTTCCTATAATGTCTGTCAGTCACAGAAAGTAACAAGCCTTACCCTGGTTGATCTAACAAACCTAAAGATTTGTGAGTTCAATCTCTGTTCTCACCAAAGAATAAAAAATTATCAAGATAAATTAACTAAAACTGAGATATCCAAATGCATGAACAATCTACTCTTGTAAACTAAATAAAGATCAACAACTAGTGGTGACAGTGTTTCATACTTAAACACAATCTTTAGGCCATATGAGTTGTGATTTTGGTTGGCTATTTACATACACTGGTTAATGGTGCATTAACTCATCTCAAAATGCAGACATGAAAGTAAACATTTACTATGTTACTTAAAAATCAAAAACCAAAACAAATAGGAAAAATATATATAATAAAAAGAATATATAAAATAGATAAGCAAATCAAATGAATCTAAATCAATAAGTAATCAAATTAAAATATAAATTTACACATAAATATAAGTAAACGTAATAACAATCAACAATAAATAATAACATAATAAATAAACAATGAATAAAAAGTTAACACTATAAAATAACCACAAAACTGCATTTTGATCCATAATTACTTCCACTCAATAGCCCTTAAAATAATGTGAAATATAACTGTTACCACCTACCCAATAACCATTAGAATAATACAATAGATCTACTTATAGTGCACCATTGACCTGCATATAAAGTCTAGCCAAAACACAAGGTACATGATCTGAAGATTGTGTTTAAGCATGAAACAAACTATTACTGTTGGATTTTAACCTCAATGTCTACTTTTCATATTTTTATGTGCTTTATCCTTGATATTGAGCACTTTAACCCATAAATATAGCATACCTTAGAACTATATTTTATCATATATATATATATATATGTGTGTGTGTGTGTTTTTATTAAATCAATTTAGATTTAGATTTCTATAGAGACACCAAAAAAGTAACTTATTCATATTATTACCTCATTTCTTGGACTTTGCTCAGGTAAGAGCCTTTGATGTAGATCCCTTCCAGATGTGCAAGTACCATCATAAACTGATCCCGCTTTACAGGGTTTCCAAGGACTTCATGAACAAACATATACTGAAAAAGACGATTCTCTCTTTAGTTTTTATTCATTAAAAAGAGTGCTTCTATTTTTGAAAACAGTTATAATTTAAGAGTTTATTCCTAAAAATCACAAGATTGAGATGTAACATTAGGCATTCCTCAGTCTAGAAACACTATAGAGTTGTGATCTGAGTGATGTTTTAGGCACAGTGCCTATTATGTCTTGATAGGCATATTAGAGATTAATAGCCTTTTCCATTCTTTGCAAAGATGACATCTGATACTGGTCTATCTACTTTGGCTTTCCTTGTTTGCCTTTTCATCTGACTGTTGGAGAAATGTCACTTTGAACTTGAAGAGGCCTTTCTGTACTGCCTGTAGATATGTGAATGATGTAAATGGTTATGGCTTGAAATAAGAAATCAGAGACCCATGGTTGAATTCCAGTTGGGTTTGTTACATTTACTTACACAGAAATATTCTTGTGAAAAGTATGAATCTATCTCATTCTGCCTAATTAACTATGGACAAAATATTAGTTGTGTCATGAAAATCATTGTTATTCTAAAAACAAATTGTTAATTCAATATTCACACACTAAAAAAATAATTATTTTTACAATTCGAACCATGGATAACAATTCTATCTTTTGGGCAAATGTCACTTTGAAATTGAAAAGATCTTGCTGTTATTCCTGTGAATATGCAAGTGATGCAATGAATAACGGCTCAGAATTAGAAATTGGAGAACAGAGTTTGAATTCCACTTGGATTTGTTAAATTCACTTACAAGCAAATATCCTTGAGTGATTATTTACATTGTTTGGACTGTTGTCCTCATCTTTGTTGCTATATTCATGTTTTGGCCTTTGTTTATACTAATCATTTTCAAGTGATTGGAATTTTGAACTGAATCATTTATTTTGTTCAATGAGTCATGCCACTTTCAGATCTCTCAGTTATCTCTCTTTGACTCAGCTCTCTAAGTTTTTTGTTCACCTCTGCTGTAGCCAAGTATTGAACTTACAATGCTTTGGGTCTAGTCATTGGATCTAACCAATGCTTTTATCCACTGGGCTATTTGTCTGTAGTCACAAGATGGTGCTAATAGCAAGATAATGTACAGTAATAGTACATTCCATAACTCGATGCTGACATTTTCTTGGCTGAGCTTGAATAGATTTCAAGTTAATTTAAAAAGTTATTTGAATAGGTCATTTCTTATGAATCTATGCCAGTATTATATAAGATAGAAATGATTTTATTCCTTTTATTATCAATTTATTTGATAATGTGAATCTTTTCATGTATGAGGTTTGCCTGCTGGTGACACTGGCACCTCAGAGGGTTAGTCAAAGAAAGAAAACAAACAGAAAAGAGACTATTAACTGAATAATTGTTGAAATTCACAGGAAGTGAGAAAGTGGCTGGAGTTAATCTGCCAGGCCAGGACCAATCACACTACACATTCTTCTTTGGAGCCTGTCAAGAACCAGAACCCTGAAATGCGTAGCAGGGACACTTGACCAGATATGACAACAGTATTTAATTTTCTGATGAACTTTATTTTGTGGAGTTGTTCCAGTGTTTTGTTAATTTTTTTTTATGTAACATTTTCTTTGGTTCAGATGGCTAAGAAGAATTGGTAAACAAAAGAATAAACTAGGAAAGTGAAATCTTACCTCACGGAGATCAACAATAAATTCATGTCTTCGGTTGTTTTCTGGAGTTTGAAGACTTGTGTAAGCCAATGACATGTTATTTCCCTTGGGAAGAAGAAGTAAACAACATTTTAATGATTATTTATTAGTAACATTAAACATTGAAATGTAAACAAAAATCAGGTATGGCTGATCACATATTGAAGAAGGGAGCACTCATACTAACCTATATAAAATGAAAAGGTGTATTTATTGTTACTGTTTTTAATTTAAATGTTAAAGCTTCAAGACATGAAGTGCCACATTTTACACAGTCTGGAAGTCTCTAAAGGTGCTCCAATTGAGTAGCATTTTATTTCAATACAGAGCACTAACACCCATCATATGACCAACTAAAAGAACCAGAAATTTAGAAAGTTTTAGGAATTTACAACTTTGTAAAAGTTGCAGATTTCCAAAACCATATTTCATAACCAGTATCTACCAAAGAGGTTATTTTTTTTTTTTAATCATTTCACCCCAGGCAAGGCGTAAATGATGCCACTGATGTGTGTGTGTGTGGGGGGGGGGCTACATAACTAAAAGAAAATTAATTAGAGGAGGGAGAAGAGGATTACAAACCAATTAGAAAGAAGCAATAGAAAGATGAAAATGCAGGTGTAATGACAGTTGCAAGGGGGGAGAGAAAGGGAAGGATATATGGGGTGGGGGAAGGGCTAGAGTCAAGTGGTTAGTAGATGAGTATTGACATTGCATTTAAATTTCTGGAGGTTGTAGCCATCAGGAAAGCAAGAATATGGGAGCGAGTTCCACAGGTGTGAAGTGTGAGAGAAGAAGCTGCAGGAGTAGAATTGTCGTCTGCATTTGGCTAACCTAACTGAGAATGGGTGGGACCCAGTTGCGATTCTGGTTGCACGAGTAAACACCTGTTGAGGAGGCACCAGTGGCTTAAGTTCATCTAAGCAGAAGCCATGAAAGTATTTATAGAACAGACAAAGGGAGGCCACATTTCGTCGGTGGGGAAGTGGCTATAGTCGAGCCGCCAAGTCAGCACCTATCACGTTACTAACTCTCCTTTGGAGCCTGTCGGGAACACTGAGGTGAACAGCAGGGGCGCCTGACCATAAATGGCAGCAGTACTCCATGCACGGACGGGTTGTTGACTTGTATATATGCAGGATGAATTCAGGCAGAAAGAACATCCTGGATTGATACAGTGACCCAACCTTCTTAGCAGTGGATTTAGCTATGTATTCAATGTAGCGGTTCCACTTGAGGTCAGAAGAGAGGGTAAGGCCGAGGAGGTGCAGTGTATTGCACTCAGGGAGAATTGCTTGGTCCATGCTTATGTGAGGCAGGAGAGGTTGCCTGTGATGGTTGACAGACAACAGCTTGGTCTTGGACGCATTGAAGTTGACAAGCCACTTCTTGCCCCAATTCACCACAGAGTGTAGATCCCGTTCAAGATCAGCAGCGAGATTATGTCTGTCCGCCATGCCAGGTTTCTTACTTGTGTGGGAGTATATTATGGTGTCATCTGTGTAGATGCCTTCTTGGGACTTGTTCTCATCTGGGAGGTCATTGATGAAAATAAAGAAGAGTGTCGGGCCCAGGATAGAGCCCTGGGGGACACCGGCATCCGTGCTGTAGGATGAAGAAGCATGCCAATTCAATACGACCTTGATTTTGCGGTTGTTTAAAAAGGACTGGATTAGGTCAAGCAGGCGTCCAGTAATGCCGTAACCCTGTAGCTTGCAAAGGAGGCCAGAGTGCCAGACCCTGTCAAAAGCCTTGGAGATGTCCAGGCTATATTTTATAAAAGAAACCAAAAGTTGGGGATCATCACAATGTCAATTCTCTCCAGATGCTGCTCACTAAAAGGAGCCAATGATGGCATTATCTTTGATTGCAAGATAAACGAATGCCTGCTTATACTACTATATATGACCTTTGCAAATATTTACAAATATTTACACTGAGAATACATATTGGTAATATATTTAAATTTTTATAGATCATAAGTGACAGGAAAGCATACAGATTCAAGAGAGTTCCATCATTGGAAAGTTTAAGAGAAGTAACTATTAGAATAGAACTTTTGGTTAAATCTAGCAATTTTGTTTGATATATATATATATATATATATATATAATCACTTAATTGTTGGTCATAATAAAATTAGACCAGTACACAGTTGTATTAAAATGTGTTCAATTCAATTAGATTATAGAACATTTGAATATTCTTCATTTCTCAAAGAGTTATTAGGTGACTTAGATTTTTACCATGTGGTGTCTTCAGGCAATTTGCAATAACTGATTTTACCATTTCCCAAACAAAAATAAATGAAGAAAGAAAAGTTAAAAGGAAAGGAAAAACGAATGTGTGACGTGCCCATTACTTCCAGGCTGGCTTCTTGAAATTTATTCCTTACATTATGTTGAGGTCCTTCAGATTTGTATCCATGTTGGACTGGTTTTTCAAGAGACATGGTTTAAGTAGTGAAATTTATCACATGACTGGATTGAAACCACACACCCATTTTCTAGGTGTAAAAAAAAAATTGATCAGGGTCATAGATCAATTTGCTATTTCCTATCCAATCAGAATCAAGAATCATACTTTTCATACTGACTTGTAAAATTTGCCTCAGTCTGGGTTTTTCCAATGTTTATAGTTGTTTTGATCCATTTTTGCAGGTGTGCAATTTTACTTTTTTATTTGAGTTAATTGTTAGATGATATAGGATTTGTATCCTATAAGGGAGAAATGATTAAAAAATATCTTGTAATCATCAGAATGGCTTTTTACAAGTGTTTGGTGATTGTTATTTACTTAAAGTGAACTGAAATGATTGCATTTTCATGTTCCCTTTCATTGCTTTCTTCAAATCACTATACTAGAATTGTCTAATTTTTGCCTCCTGCTAAAATCCTAATTATACATCTTCTCATCAGGAAAACATTCTCTTCATAGTGTTAATCAATGCAATGTCTATAGTTTAAATTGACTAATTTTATTGCCCTTATTAGGGAAGTTTCACTAACTACTTGTCTGTGGAGAGAGATACTTCCACTTTTTTTTCTTTTTATTTTGCTTAAAATTTCAGGTCTGTGTGTGTACTAAGAGATAAAAATGAAAATTTTAATAGAGAAACTTCCTTTATAAGGAAATAATTTGCCTTCTCTGCAATTGATAACTCTTCACTCAATAAATCCCAGGCCTAACTAATAAAACAACAACTTTTAGGCAAAATTCAACTTTATTCTTCAACATAGTCTTCTGCCAGGAGATTTCAATGCTTTTCTAACAATTTGGTGTCTTTTTTGTAGAACGATTTATCTTTGGCCTCAAAATACGCCTCAGTTTTCAATATCACTTCTTCATTAGAGCCAAGTCTCTTGGGCATTCGTTTGGGATCTTCAAACAGCCAGTTGTCACTGCAGGCTAGACCCAAAGAATAGGGTAGATGCGGAAACAATTTTAAGTGCAATTCCTGTAGTTTTGTCATTCTTGCAATCAATTTGTGACATGGTACGTTGTTTTGGTGAAAGATCATTTTTTTCCTTCATTTGTTTTTTGGTGATTTCTTCCTTCAAACACACTAATAATACTATATAATATTTGCTATTGATAGTTCTTCCTTTCTCAATGTAATCAATGAACAAAATACTTTGTACATCCCAAAATACAGAGATCAAAACCTTGCCTGCTGATGTTTGCATTTTTAGGTGCTATGGATGGCTTTCGCCTGCTGCTTTCCACTTGGCACTGCCTTCTGATATGCTCAACTCTTCTGCTATCTCATACGACTTAAATTTAGGATCAGCTAAAACAAGTTTGTGGATTTTTTTTGTGTTATCAGGGACAACTGCTGATTTTGGGTGACCTGAGTGTTCAGCATCATTTGTGTTTGTATGACCGCATTTAAAGTCAGCATATCACTTAACCCTTGTTTTTAATGGAGCAGAATTCAAATGACACTTATCAAGCTGTTGCTTTGCTTTAACAGTATTTTTCCTATCAGAAAGCAATGCTTTATCAACACATAAAATTCAGATTTGTTTGTGTTAATTTGTTGTCAAATGAAAAGGCACTATTCTGTTATGTCTGCTGTGATAAACAAAAATTTATCAAAATACACTAGATAGATATGTTTTTGACCACTAGAGCAAGCAATGGGAAATTAATAAAACTTAATTTAGAAATCAATATAAAAAGTTTTAGTTACCACTAAAATGACATCAGGTCCTTCAGTTTCAGTTCCATCAGGGTCACTTACAAAAAGGAGTCTGTATTTAAGAATTCCACCATATGAAGTAATCTGTCAAAGTAAAAGACATGCTAAAATTAATTTATCTAATATGCCATAAATTTTATAGAATATTCATTTATATGGTTGATTACTCACGTGAAGAAAATGTTCTCTCCTTACAAAGAACGGGCCTGAGTATAAATGAGGGTAGGTCAAAAAGTATTGCAATTTGTTTTATTATATAAGAAATGAAGAACGCAGTCACACATTGACATCAAGATACATCTAGCAATTATAGGTTCATATCCCTACATCTTAACCAAGTCACCATTTCTTTCAATAGCAGTATTCCATGTCTGAATGAGGGTATAGATCTCAGGTTTATAAAACTTGGCTGGCTGCTGGTGTAGCCAGTTCTTTACAGCAGTTTTCACTTCTTCATCAGTACCATAATGTTTGCCTCTTTCATTAGATCAAAGAGATGAAAGTTGCTAAATCTGTGAAATATGTTAGATTGATAAATATTTCCTATTTGTTCTTTATATTGCCATATATTTATATATGTAGAAACTAATGGGTTGAATGTCCACTGTTTGTAGTGATTTACTTTATTAAGAGTGCTTGATACTTAGTTGAGCATCATCTATGGCAATATATTTATTATAAGTTTATAATAAAAACAGTTTACTGCAACACAAGAGACGTTGTTTCGGTACTATCTTATTAACACCTTGTCAAGCAGTGAATTATTTCTTTTACTGTTAGGAATTATTATATATATATAGTTAAATATTACATACAATGAATGTCTATATTTAATCATGAGCCATTCTAAACATCACATTTTGGCTTTAATTTTAGGTGAAAATAAAGACAAAAATTGTCCAACATTTGAATATTTCTTTTATTATGCTTGTTCTAAGCTTTTGGCTCACATGAACCATCTTCAGAGAGGTTACAGGAACATTAACATAAATACATTCACCATCAAAGATGGTATTATCTTGTGTTGACATAAAAATTTTACTATGTAATGATAACAGTCACTGAATAGCAAGATAATATCATCTTTGATGGTGGATGTCTTTATGTTAACATCCATGTAACCTCTCTGAATATCACTGATGTGAGTCAAAAGCTTAAAATCAGCATAATATAAATTATTCAAATTTTAGACAATATTCGTCACTTGAAATTAATGTAAAAATCTGATGTTTAAAATGGTCCAAGATTAAACATAATAGACATTCATTGTTTGTTATATTTAACAATATATATTTAGATAATTATCTGCTGCCTTGATATATATATATATGTGTGTGTGTGTGTGAGCGAGTCAGAAGGTATACAATTTGTTCTATTATATAAGAAATAATGAACACAATCAAACATATCATGCATTAAGATACAGCTAGACATCACAGGTTCGCATCCCTACTTCTCAACCTAGTCACCACCTCATTCAATGGCAGTGTTCTACCTATGAATGAGGGCATATATCTCAGCTTTGTGAAACTCAGCTAGCCACTAATGTTAACCAATTGGTTACAGCAGGTTTTGCTTCTTCATCACCACCATAACATTTGCCAGTCAGTGGCTTTTTCATTCAACCCAAGAGATGGAAGTCTGAGGTTGCTGACTTGGGTGGTGATGAAGTAAAAACTACTGTAAGAATTACATACGTAATGCACTCTGTCTGAAGTTATATGCAAATCTCATAAACCTTAATAACTTGAATTTACTTTGAACAATTTTTGTTAAATTTTAAGTTATTTAGAAGTAAAAACAAAGCTTGAATAGAATTTTTAGGTAGTTTCAACATGTATTATTAAAGTTATTAAATTTATTATAAAATTTACAGGGTGCAATAGATAATTTGTTGCTTAAATTACTCAAAGATGAAAATAACATTGACATTTTAAGAGATATATTTACCAAAATTACACAAAAATATCTTGAAATACTAAAAAGTAAATTTGTTCTGTAAAATCACCATTGGCTTCAACAAACATGTCATAATCATTGCCTTCAGTTCATCTTTGGTGTTACAAAAATTTTGTTGGTCTTCTACACATAATAATCAAGTGAGTTGCAGTCTGGGGAGTTAAGTGGCCAGATGTTAGAGTCAGAGAAAGTGTCTGGCAGCCATGAGTGGCTTTCTCCTGCTTGTATGGCATGGTGCAGAATTCTGTTGCCAGGCATAGAGCTTTCCAGCAGCCACCCTCAACTCAGTGAAGCACTACCTCCTCAAGGCACTTGATGAAGGTATCTGTGTTGAGTCTGAATCCATGTGGGAAGGTGAATGGTGCTATAACATTGCCATCACTAGTAATCACTCCAAACACCTTCGTAATCACCATTAGACTTATCCAACTCTTTCTGAATCCTCTGCACTCTCCTTAGATTGACACCCAAACACTGAAATATTCTTATTAGAGCTTTCAGTGTGAATGTTAAGTAGTACAGCATGCTGTTTCCAAATTTCTGATGGCCTGAATTGCATCATGGTGATCTTTTTTTCAGACAGTGCACAACTGACTCTACAATATTGGGCCATTGATGAAATCAAAAACATACAATGCACATGTGTAAAATTAAAAATATAAAATTGCAAAATTTAACCATTGCAGTGTGTACAGTTTTGAAGTTATTATGCAAATTTTTTTTACTTAAATACCAAGGTAATAAAATTATCAAAATTGATCAACTCTTTCATCGATATCAAATGGTTGAATAATGGTTTAGTCAACAATTCCTTTCTGTATCATCACACTGCCACATCTTTGTTGCCTTCTTTTGGTCACAGGTATATCTGAATTAGATAAAATTCACCCTTTCACCTATCTCTGCCACCACTGTTAAACTTCTGCTGGATTCATCTTTTTCACTCTGGCCTATAATATATATATATATATATATATATTAGACTAGCTCAATTATTGGCCAATAATAATCCTATAACTATTGCCATGCAAATAATTGTACCGGTATAGTATATGGCTTACCTTTTGAATGTGGCCTACAAAATTCTGTCACTAATATAGTATGTGGCCTAACTTAAAAAGCATATTATAAGTAAGTATTATAACTGTTAAGGATTAGATGTAGGACAAATAAATAGTTTCAATAAATAGCCAAATACTTATATCTATAGACTCTTACTGAGGTAAAATACATCCAAACCAGGTAGATTATACCAGAATCAAAGGTAGGTCACCTACTATACTAGCACCCAAATAACTTAGCAGTTCCACCTGTGTAGGTCTACTTTTTCCAAACATGCATTTTGCCAAAGAAAATTAACTCAACACCTCAAATGTCACCTAAGATTCATCCATGAAAATAATCATAAAAAAGTCAATTTTCATGTATTTCTTGACCCCAATTTTGAAGCTTTAAAATATTTGCTTTACTGACATGAGTTTGCCTAAGAGATTTGTGAAGTATTCTACACCTTTTGTCCTTAACCCCCTCAATTCAAGCCTGTTAAAAGATCTGAGCACTAGTTAAATTTGACTGTTTCTTTCACTTTATTTTTGTAAAAACAAGTTCTTAAACCTTTTTTTCTTTGCTTCTAGTTCTCAACTTAGTTATATTTTCAACAGCCCCTTTATTTTTTTTTATAATCTCTGCAAAGCTCCTTTGATACCTCCAATGTGGACATTCTATCATTCAATAATTTTGTTATTTTCTGTTTTTCAGCATTTGTTAAATATTTTCATTACCAATGTTTTACCATATTTTATTGAAAAAGATTTTATGAGATTTCAGAGGTGTTCACTCAAACTGTTTGTCAACTGAAGAGTTCAGTCTTTCCAAATATTTAACCCATAGTTGAGGGAAGAAGAAATGGATTCATATCTTTCACAAGGGTATTTACATGAATGTAACAAAATCTCAACTGGAATTCTAACACAGCTCTATGATGTCACATTTTGAACTGCCATTTACTTCACCCCTTTCACATCCTAGATATTAATATAATAATTGGGAAAATAAATATTTAAAATCTTACCTTATTTCCAAGATAGGCTGATGGTGCTGACCAATAAATAGCCTCACCTTCATTCTTTATACGACTTGGACCAATCTTTGCTTCTATGAATGTGTTTGAGAAGATGCTAACTCCAATTGTATTGTGAATGTTCCAGTTCTTTACAGTTCTCACCTGAAAATAAGCCAGTAATTTTACAAAGGGTGACTCTACAAATAAATGAATACATGTATCAGAGAAGGAGAGAAACTGACATTTGTGTCATTCATTCATTTATCCAGTTTGCATTGTTTGCACTGCTGTGATCTCCATCAGTGGTGATTGTGGCACTCTGAAAGTGTGTGTGCGGTGCACTCAGTGGCTGATATTTTTCTGAAAAAAATGTGAGTTTGGGGAGCAAACTGAAGCAGCATTTTTATTTTCATACTACACCACTATTGTTTACACAACTTAGGAATGAGTTTGAGTATAAGTATGTTACTTCACTCAATTAAATGAAATAACTTTTCATTCATAGTAGTGGAGTTATAATCTATTTTTGCCTTCTTTTTCACTCTCAAGCTGTTGGAACACAAGAGAGGTTAATGTCAAAACAAAATCAAAGAGTTAATACAAACATCAATACTAGCAGAACAGTGTGATTTGTCTACTCTGATTTTTTCCTCTACAAAACTTATTGATGCACAAAAAATAAATGTAAGAAAAAAATAATGCAATGAAATCAATCAAAATGTTACTGGCACCACAGCTGTACAAAAATCAGCTAAAAATTTACTATATGTTTTGGCCAAGCTTGACTATACGCTCAAGAAGCTACTTTGAAATAAGGAAATAATTTAAATTATATAATTTCTCCATGACTAATAAGTCTCTTTCCCTCCCTAACAACATGTCTTTTTCTATCTATCTAGTTGTTTTATTTTCTTTGATTTCTTTCAAACTGGTCTGATATGATAAATAATGACAATATATTATTTCCTAAATTGTTACCGTTTTTTTCAGGAAACAAGATTACATTTAGGTTAAAAATCGTAGCATGGAATTTAATTCTGTTGATCATCACAGCCTTATGAAATTTATAACTTACTGAAGTTTACAAGTTGTATATGGACAAGATACATTATACAAGCACATTATTACATTTTGCCATCAAGTAAGGCCTTCATTTACTTCAAGGGAAATTATACAGAATAATTTAGCTATATCATCATGTAATATGAAATAAAGTGCAATAGTTGTAGTGCAATTTTTAATAAAAAATGCAAATTTAAAACATTTTGTCTAAATATTTGTGCCCAGTAGCGTTATGGTGTTATGTATACTTTTATCTGTTTTTGTTTTTATTAATTATAATCTAACAAATCTTATTGATTGAGTAGCCATTTTGTATAATATTTACATTTCTTTTACAGGTTTTATTTAATGAATACAGTAAAAAAACATTTTACTTGTGGTAATTCATAATAAAAATTTGGTTTGAATATATTTTTGATTCATTGTATCTAATATGAAAGATATCAAATTGGAATTTGTTCTTGAAAATTTTGAATAGTGAAATTATTGAAAGTGTTAAAAGTTTGCAGTCACTTTGTAAACGAAAACCAGAGAAAATGAAACTTTTCTGTACATTTTTCCAAATGATCTTTATGACTAAATGCTCAAAAATTGGTAAAAGCTATTAATCTAATTTTGGCATCAATACTTATATCAAACTTCTGCTTTTTCACAGAGTGCAATGTTGATTTTCTAAAGATAGTGGAGTACATGTTTACAAAGTACACCACCTTTTGACATTTGAGTACACTTGTAAAATTCTAAATAATTTGATTGATTGACCTTTTTTCTACAGCTTAGCAACCTATCAGCTGGTTATTGAAGCCAGAAAATATTTTTAGATTGTAAGAATTTTTTAAGAAAGAATATTGTGTTATGGTGACTGCAGCAAGAATGGTAAGAATGTGTTGTTTTGGTGTAAGGAGTATTGTAGTTTGCTTGGATCAGTGAATTAGGATAGCTATTGTTATGTGATATCTGTCCTTCAATATGGAAGCAAATGCTGGACAATCTCATCAAAGAAGAAAGAAAGTCATGAAGCAACTGAAATGCATGATCGCCTACATCCTGAAGGGACACACCACAAAGAAGAACAAAGATATGACAGTTCAAGATCAGCCTTCCTCATCTCCTTATGGCAATGAGCCAAACTTTCTGTAAAAACTAGAAAAAATATTTCTCAAGAAAGCTTCAGTAAGAACTGCTAACTTTATTGTATTCATTACAATTATATGTTTTTATTGCTTTAATAAAATTTTATTTTTATTTAATAATAAATCTTGAAATTTCATATGTTAACTAAAGAAGCTATAACTTTACATACAATTTTTTTTAATTTTAAATGTCTTGTATAAACAAGACACTTAAAATTAAAAGCATCTATACTCAAATTTAATGCAATCTTCATCTCCACTGCTGACATCAAGTGTTGCTTAAGCAGCTAAAAAAGAAAAGCAAAAAATGTCAAATGAAACAAGTATTATTAAATACATTATTTGATACGGTATTCAAAAATTCTACTAGTTTTGTTATATTGAACATGTTTTTTCAATTCTTAAATAAAGTATCCAAAAACATTGAGTGACCATCTAAGCAACCAGACTACTAATTCATGAGCAAAACACAAACAACTTGAGTACTAATTCTTGAGCAAAACTTAAGCAACCTGAGTACTCGTCAAAATCCTAAGCTGCTTATAATAAAAAAACAAAAACGTACAAATGTATTGTATGCTTTATTAAAGCACATCAATTATTTAAATTGTTGTTTTAAATGATTGATAAGGCATACAATACATTTTGAACTATTTTATTATTATTTTACAATATATCAACTGTGTTGGATTATTTAATGTTGAATTTTATAAGAGAAACAAGTGAGGAATGTACATGCTACTCAGTAGTAATAGTCAACCAGACTAGCCTTGCTAAGCATTACCCCAAGCAGGGACACCTTCAGTGATTGGTTAGTTACTTTTACATGTTAACTTTTGTAAGATTATTTAATGTTGAATTTAGTATGTGGCACCCAGTGGGGATCAAACTCACTACTCACTAATCGTGGTCAACCAAACTGGTCTTGCTAACCATTATTTTGAGCTATCTTAGTATACAAGTTTGGAACATGAACAGACTGAAATATGTTGGAATGTTTTCTACATTTAAGACTTCACAACTTTTTTTCCAGCATTTTCTTACTGACACATTATTAAAAAGTATGATGTAAATACATTTTTAATAGTTCTTGATTTATTTTTGTTATTTTCATGATAGTTTTTTTCTACACTGTCCTTTAGAAGTGTCTCTGCAGTAATTGCAGAAACAAATACTCACCTGACTCCATCTCAGATTTGACTTATCACAACTGGTTGTTATTCCAAAACAGAAACACATTGTACAACCATTTGGGTTCTTTTTTTCTAGGTGAAATGTTCCAGGTTTACAGGATCCACACTGGGGTTTCACAACATTTTTCTGTCAAGAAGGAAAACAGAAGACAGTTGATAAGATTGACAGAAAAGATAAAACTTTGTGAATATTCAACTCAAAGATAATATACATTCAACAACCTGGCATGCACCTGACCTATTACAACTGCCAGATTAATGCATACTATTGCATGCAGTCATCAGGTGGGCAGTACTGGCTTTTTGATGGTATAGGCATGGATGTGTGTTGTGGTGCAGTGGATATTTTTTTTTTTTAGGAATGATGAATTGGGGAGCCAAGTTCAAATTCCAGTTGAATTCCTTGCTTTCACTTATGCATAAATACCCTTTTATTTTTTTGGAGGAACATGAACATTCCTGGTTGTTTTAAAAACTTAAGAGAAAAAAACAAAAATAAGAAAGAGAGATTCTCGGTTTAATGAAGGAAGATAATTCGGACTATTCTTTTGCTGATGTAAATCCAATCTGAATTTGGATAAAAAAATTGAGATATAGGAATATATATTAATTGAAGGACCTTCAGAGATCTCCAAAGACTATATAATTTGACCTCCATTCCATTGAGTTAAGAATTATATAGAACCATATTCTCACATTCAATTTTTGGATCATCACTTATAAATCGTCTACTGATTTTAATCGTGGAAGCAGTAGAGATTTAGTGGTTTCTGTAACAATGTTAGGGCATTTCCACAGCCAATCAGTAGGTTAGTGAACCACCTCCATATCTCTAGCCTAGTGAAGTGTCACAGGTATTAATTTATCCTGTTGAGCAACACACATTTTTGTAACAAAAATTTATTGTAAATAATCAGGCCAGTAGAAATAAATATATAATACTGTTTGGTTATAAACAGAATATCTACTTAAATACAAGTATTGATAAAAAATAATGTTCAAACAAATCATTTCAAATTGTCAGTTGTTTAAAGACCATTTTGTTTATATTCATAATATATATATATATATACACATACACACACCGTATAATTTTACTAAAAATAAGAACTTTATATCTCTAGACATGTAAGTTACCCAGATTGATAAACAATTGAAGACTGGTGGGCATCACAGCCAAAACATTGTGATAACAAAAACAAATATAAGGACAAGTGTCCATGTGTAAATAAGAATATTCAGTCTTTATTTTTATTGAAAAAAAGGTTTAGGTTTGGATGTTTCATGATGAAAGTAAGGAAAAATAAATGCAGAAGCTTACAAACCTTGCAAAGACATTGGCCATTATCAGGATTACATATTTGATCTTCAGCACCAAGATTGTTACAAGAGCAACGGCTACATTGAGGATAAGAGTAGTAGCCAGCTGCACATTCGTTGCATGTGCGTCCAGCAAATGAAAAACGGCAGCTAAAATGAAAAGTAGGTTCACTGAGAAAGAAATTCAAAAGACAAATGTAAACAGTAGCTATTTGTTCAACTGTCAAATTCAGATATTTCTTTCTTTTTTAATCTTTTTACCTCAAGTAAGGCAATAAAGTCACTAAAATGTCAAAGGCAAGATACAACTAAAACAAGAATTAAGCTTACTGAGAAAAAAATTCAAAAGACCGATGTAAACATTAAACAGACCTATTGGTAAATGGAGTTTGGCTACAGTAGACAATAACCTGTGCTAAAACTAAATATGACCACACTTAATATATTGAGACACTAACCATAATATTTTTCTATATGCGTTGTATAGCAAATAACCTACAATACACACCAGGAAGTGCTGTATATTGTATTGATATAACTGAATAAAAACTGATAATTCATCAGGTCTACTGATAAACACATTAAAATCAGCATCATCTTTTTCATGTGCCATGTCCCTTCAGTATGTAGGTGATCATGGACTTCCACTTGGCTCTGTCTCTTGTCACTCTCAAAACTTCCTTTTAGTATCTCTCCCAAACCCCACTGTGCCATCTCAGGCCTATCAAGTAGTTCTTGTGCTGTTTTCCCCTGTCTCTCTTTCCCTTTATCTGTCCTGTGAGTATTAGATTTTCCATGCTCTCCTTCCTCATTACATGTCTCAGAAAACTCATTTTTCTTTTCCTTATGTTATGAGTTTTCTTTTTATTTCTATCCTCTCCAACACCTCGTTGTTAGTCATGTGCTCAGTCCATGGTATCCTCAGCATCCTTCTGTAAAACCACATTTCTGCTGCCTCAAGCCTCTCCTTCATCCTTGAGGAGATTGTTCAACATTCATTGCCATACAAAAGAACATATATCACATAACAATTAAGCACTCTCTTCTTTGTTTACAATGAGATTTTTCTGTCTTTCAGTACTCTGGTTAGCTTTTGAAATGTATCCTTGGCTATGTGAATGCATCTTTGGATTTCAAGATTGCACTTTCCTTCCTATGTTAGAATGCTTCCCAGGTATTTAAATTTCTTTACTTGTATTACGTGTATTATTTTAGTTTCTCCAACTTGTAGTTGGCATTTTGGGCTCTTCTTTTTGCTGATGACCATACATTCAGTTTTTTTAAGTTTATGCTTAGTCCTTTCTTCTCCCTTTCTGTTACTAACTTCTGTAAGAGGTTCTGCATTTTTCTTTCCATGTTTGTTATCAGCACTGTGTCATCTGCAAATCTTACATTGTTGAGATTGTGGCCATTAATGATGAATCCTAGCAAGGGTTTTATTTCTTTCAGAATTGTTTTTCTGTATAAGTTGAATAGATCTGGTGAGAAAACACATCCTTGTCTTACGCCTCTTTCTATTTTTGTATACCTGCTGAATTCACTTCCTATCTGTATTCAATTGATTTGCTGCCAATAGATATTCTTGATTATTCTAGTGTTGAAGTTATCGAGCATCTCTATCAAGTCTTTGTGCCATACTTTGTCAAATGCCTTTGTGTAAACTATAAAACACAGAGATGGTTACTTTTGCATTTCTATTGCACTTTCAGTTAGCATTCTGAGCATAAATATTGCATTCCTTGTTCTTGTCCTATCTCTGGGCCAATACTGCTGTGCGCTCTGTTCATCAGAATCTGGATGATGAGTTTTGTTATGTGCTTCATTAAGCTAATTCTTCAGTGGAGATCACATTCTTTTGCATCTGTCTTCTTAGGTAGTGCTATGAAAATTGATCTGTTTAGGTCTTCTGGTATACTGCAGCTGTTGTAGATTTTGTTTATTATTTCTATGAGTAGGTCTATGCCAAAGTTTTCAAAGGGTGTCAACATCTGTTACAATTTTATCAGGTCTAGTTGCTTTATTTCTGTTCAATTTGGCCATTGCCACTTCCACTTTGGTTTTTAATATTTCTGTTTTATCCATATTTTTGTGTATTGTTTGTCGCTCTTTCTTGTCATGGAAGAGACCAGCAATATACTCATTCTATCTCTGAAGTATTTTTTCTTTTTCTAGTATGAGTGTACCATTCTTTGTTTTTATACATCCTGTTGCTGAGCAGGTCTTTTGTTCTGTTAGTTTCTTTATTTTTTATGCATATCACCATTATTTGTTGTGCTCAGTCTCTACTTCAGCACATTTGTCACTGAGCCATATTTCTTTAGCCTGTCTGCATTTTCTTCTTATTTTTATTGTGTATTTTCTTGTATTTTGTTTCATATCTTGTCATTGTTTTTTGTCTCTTTTGCCTCAGGTCAAGAATCTTTTCAGTGATCCACTCATTTTTCTTCTGATGTGCTTTTTCTTTTGGGATGATGTTGTTCTCTGATGTCACTAGAGCCACTCTTAGAGCATCCCATTTTGAGCTTCCATCTCCAATTTGTCTTTTGTCCTTTGTTTTCACACTGTCTATATACATTTCCTGCAGGTTTGGGTCACACATCATACCAGATAGTTTTTTGATTGTGGTGCTATATATCATATGTCTGAATAGCTGCCTGAGTTAAACAGCACTTTGGTCAGTGTTTACACTTAGTATGTCTGCTTTTGGATGTGATATGTACTGCAGTATTAATAGAATACTAAATTTATATTACCATTTTATTATTACCTCTGCCTTAAGGTAGAGGTATTGTATTGTATTCAGTCATGTTTGTTTGCTTGTCTGTGGTCAAGATATCTCAAGACCCCCTGGATTGATTCACATTAAATATTTAGAGATGATTAGGCTCAGGGCTAGCACAAACTGATTACATTTCGGGTTCGATCTGGTATGGTATAAGGTTTCTGGGTTATTTTTCTGGTTTTATTAATAAAATTTATGTTTTTATATTTCACATACCAAATAGTGAATTACCTCTCCTAGACCATTTTGAATGCTGAATTACCTCTGAGTAGGTCACTATTTCTTTCTGTGGTTGACTGGTTGCCAACCAAGGCTACAAAATCCTACCTGTCCTGTTATTCAGGATATTTGTGCATAGGTGAATAATACAAATCCAATGGAATTCAAACTCAGCTCTCTGATCTATCATTCTAAGCCAATATCCATTGCACCACAATGCACATTTGCTAAGTAGCAACCTAAAAATAAGGCAATAAATAAAATCTTACTTGCATTGTCCAGTATCTTGGTTGCAACTAAGGTCTCCACTTCGAACGTTATTGGGATTACAGCCACATTCCTTTAGGTAAAAATAGAGTAAACATTAATTAAATAATATTTTAATAATAATATATAATTACTTATTCTTTTAATCTTTCTGATTGCTCCTAAAACTACTGAAATGACTGTTGTGTTTAAATCCACATTCTTGTAATTTCTATTACCAAATCCTTGTATTTTAAAATTTTTCACTTTCTTTTACTGAAATGTTTTATCAGATTGGATAGCCATTATAACAATTACATTTTTTAAAAGTTTTCTATTATTAAATCTGGTCTAAGCAAATGTTGGTATAGTGCAGTCAGTACACATGGCAAAGTCTCCAATCACTGTAATATTTTGATTTTGTAGTACTGCTTTTTTTCTGCATGGGGAAGGTTATAATATTGGCATATTTTTTAGTGAAGTTATTTTCTCACACTAATCATGACACTCCCTAACTTCCTCACCTTTGTAGCTCTTAACAAATTTTGTCTTTGTTTATACATCTGAGATCAGGTAATTTTTTACACTAACTACATTATTCAAACTATTGCCCTCATCTTTGTTGCCATTTTTGCAACTTTTCAGCTGTTGTACACTCCAGCCTTCTCCAGTTATTGTAATAAAGGGTTCAGCTTAAAATTCCTAGCACTTGAAGGCAAGAGTGTACAATGGCTGAAATGTCATAAAAATAACAAAGATGGGGACAATAGTCCGAATGATGTAAATAGTGTAAATTTTATCTTTTTGTTATCTCTCGCAAACCTTGTCCCACCATCCATTTATTTAAGCTCAGTAGGTAGGTTATACGTTTTTTTTTTACTCCATCTCTCTTGCCATCAGTCTACTCTATCAGTATTAAATTTTCCAAGCCCTCTTTCCTTATTATGTGCCTTAGAAATTTCAACTATCTCTTTTTGATATTAAGTATAACTGTCCTTTTTGGTTCCATTTTCTTTAAAACTTCATCATTGCTCAAACATTCAGTCCATCATATCTTCAGCATCCTTTTGTATAACCATATTTCTATCACCTAAAGTCTCTTCATCTATGAGGAGCTTATTTAGCATTTGCTTCCATATAAGAGGACTGATCATGTAACAGTTCAGTTCTCTTTACTTTGCTTTTAATGATTTTTTTGTGTTTTTCAATAGGTTGTTTAGTTTTAGGAAAGCCACTTTCATTATCCCAATGTGCCTTCGGATTTTGGTATATACAGTCTAAAATCTTGAACGTTCTGAGACCCCTTAATACGGACTGAATTTGTATTCTACATTTAAAGTGGGTAATGTTTAAATAGAGTTTTGGGTGCAATAGACAGAATCTGAAGGAAGAATCTTTAAAATTTTAACATAAGCTTAATAATTGATTACAGAGAGGGACATGCTAATGTATACAGATATGTAATTCTTAAGGGGCTTTTAGTTCTTACATAAATAAAGACACTTACTTCACATCCAACATAAGGGTCATAACCATATGTGTCTGGCAGACATTGGTCACAGTTTTTCCCAGTTACACGTGGTGGGCAAATACACTGTCCATTTTCAGGATGGCAAAGGCCAACTTTGCAGTTGCAGCCTGTTAAAAAATAATATAATTTGTCATCATTTGTTTGAAGAATATGACATATGGTAAATTGTTTCATCGAAATTAGATTCTGTGTGTTGCCCTTGTTAGGCTTTATCAGATCAAAAATGGAAGTAAGTAATGTGTGTGTTTGCTCAAATAATAAATTGTTATTATTTTTCTCCTAAGCTGGCATTTCACATGATGAAAGAAAAGAATATGATTATGTTAATTTGTTAAAAAAAAAAAAAACCTTTAATATTTATTCTGAATCATTACAATTTGCTTGTTCTTGCTGAAATTAACTGTATAATTTACCTATTTCTGTAGTGTTTCTCTTGCTCAGATGATAAAACATTGAAACACTGGTTCTTGTATGATCACAGGCTTGATATTACTTGATAAGTAATATCAAGCCTGGTCAATATCTAGTTGGGTGACTGTTTGGGGATACCAGGTGTTGTAAGCTTTGATGTAGATGTGGTGTAATGGATAATGTTTTGGAATTGTTAATCAGAGAAATATTTTTACAATGTAAGAATTTTTTCTAAATAATGTTTTACTGATACAGTCAGTCAGTTAAGTGCCATGTTGTTGTGGCGAATCTTTGTCACCATGTTGTTGTGGCCTTGTTAAGGCCTGGATGCCAAACACGGAAACAGGAAGATAGGTTCAAACTGTATATTAAGATAACAGAACATATATATTTTTTTTAATCATATCACCCCCAAGCAAGGCGGCAACGCCACTGATGTGCAGGGGGGCTATGTAAGAGTGAAAAGATTTGAAAAGAGAAAGCCGGAAACCACATCCTAAACAGGAAACAAGGGGTAAGCCTCTTCACTCGTTCAATAGACGTGGGTGGAGTGTAAACTGGGCGATAATTTAGTCTATCTACTCCAATAAGGAAAAAATTCTTACCATAACACATTTTTGAAGGGAAAAAAAATATTGCCATAACAGATTTTTGAAGGAAAAAATTATTACCACCAATACACTTTTGAATACAAAACTAGAAGACATCCTCACTTTTCTAAAATAAAATAAAAATTTAATCAAAATTTGACTAAATCAGCCTTCTCACTATAACCTAACATTAAAAATATTATCTTAAAACCCCAGCTTTTTGGCATTAGATAACCCACAGAGGTTGATATGCCGTTAAACAAAACTCAAACTCAGATATCCCGACAGTTTGTCATGGCTGGGAATGTGACTACCATTTCTTTGTTTCCTGGAAACTCTCCGAGTACCACTAAATGAAGGATTACATACAAAGGATAACACCCTTTGACCACCACTGGTTTATGTCTTAGCAATTATAATTAGGTAGTCATATACACATCACTACACAGAGCATCATCAAATCAATACTGAGAGAAACTGAAATGGTTCTTCATGAATACTTGCTTGCTTTGTAAATGTATTGCTTATGATTTTACTATAGGAATGCATTAAAAATCAGGAACAAAGGGATTGTCAGTGGTCAGGAATGAATGCGAGCATTACTGATAGAATAGGGCTATTATATGTATAATGTAAATATATTGCTAATGATTTTACTATAGGAATGCATTGAAAATCAGGAAAAGGATTGTCAGTGATCAATAATTAATGCAAACATTGATAGAATAGAGTTATTTTATGCATAATGAAAATGCAATGCTAATGATTTTAATATATGAATGCATTGGAGAACAGAGAGAAGAAGATTGTTAGCTGTCAGGAAATAATACAGCCATTACTGATAAGATAGTGCTATTAAGTGTATAGAGTAAATATGTTCCTAATGGTTTATTATGTTACTATAGAACAACTATATTGTCAAGAACTCTCTCTCTCTATATATATATATAAAAGGCAAGATGTTTTTGTATGTGTGTGTCTTTCTGTCTGTATCTCCTTTATACAAATCCACAATTTTTATCCGATTCTCACCAATCTTCACACTTATTTGTGCGTTAGGAAATGCAAACAAATTCAACTGGAATACAAACTCAGCTCACTGATTTCTCATTTTGAGCCGATATTCATAGCATCACATAAGCCATACTAATTAACTCATAGTTGTGGGAAGAAGAGGTGGATTCCTAGCTTTCCCAAGGGCATTTGCATGAAAATAAATATATTGAAATCAAATGAAATTAAAAGATGGGTTCCCTGATTTCCTGTTCTGAATCATTATTCATAATATCTCCCTCACGTACAAGCTAACAGCACCTGGTATTTCCAAGTGGTCACCCATCTAGGTACTGACCAGACTTGACGTTGCTTAACTTTGGCGATTTTGTGAGAACTAGAGTTTTAGCATGATAGAATCATAAGTGATAATTCCAAGAAATTTTTGAAATGTTTGTGCTAACACTTACTTCTAATTTCTTTAGTAATTCACAAAAAGATCTAAGGATTTGGTGAATATACGTACGTTGACAGTTAGGGAAACCAAAGTATCCAGACTTGCAGGCAGAGCAATCTCTTCCAATAATATTGTCACGGCAGCGACATTGACCTCCATATGGATCACAGATACCAGTCAAAGATCCTTGCCTGTCACAGTCACAAGGAAGAGCGCCATTGTTGTAATCTGAGCTCAAAGCTCGCAGCAAATCTTCACACTCAGAACTTCCTCTGAAATAAAAAATTGGGATAAAATTTGAGAGTTTAGCAATTACCAAAATTCCTGATTTATTATCATAAGGTAGATATATGGGGGTGCAGTGGATATTGGCTCGGAACAAGAAATTAGAGAGCCAAGTTTGAATTTCAGTTGAATTTGTTGCATTCATTCGTGTGCAAATACCCTTGGGAAAGGTATTAATCTGTCACTTCTCTCTCCAGCTATAGGTTAAATAGCAAGACAGATTGGCTATAATTCTGATAATGCAGTTTTAATTAAAAGAGAGAGTAATTTATTAAGCTATAGAAAGTGCACTGATTTTTTAATCTTCCATGATAAATTTACACCCACATACATACCATATATTATCTTTTGTGACAATGCTACTATTATTACCATATGGGATATATATATATTTACGAAAATTTCTGGAGATGAATGAAATGAAACTTTTACAAACAACATATTTATTTGCTTGAATCTTATTTTTAATTGATACTCCTGTCTGAGTAGATATCCTGTTTTTTAATTAAACAGCATATCTACTCAGATAAAGTATCAATTAAAAATACTGTTCAAGCAACTAAATTATATATCTATATATATATATATATATATATATATATATGCATGCATATATATCTATATATATTAATGCAGGTTTCATTGAATAGTATAGACAAGTTTTGTCTATTAATTTTCTGTAGGATCCGTTCATACCGTCTGATATACTTGATGGTGATGTCGTTGAAAGACAACAAAAAATCACAGTATTTGTTGAATTTTTTATCGGGTCTAAGCTTTCAACTCACATAAGCCATTATCAAAGAGTAAATATTAACACACAGTAAACATAGAACATTTAAGCTATTAACAATAAAGATAATTGAATTGAAAATATAAGTCCATCCCTACCGTGGCGGATGGCCGAAGACAGTGACAAAATAGTGGTGTTATGGTCCCTGGTCTGATTACAGACATTTGAGTACGTTGTTGGAAATATCGAAATTGATTGTATTCAAACCAGGTTTAAATTGTTTAATGTAGAGTGCTTTGAGGATTTTTAGTTTCTGCAATGCTAAATTTACTCAGACAACACAGGTTTAATGCAAGTTACTTTTGGACCCTACAATCACAAGAGATGATCAAAATGGTGGCATTTAGCTCTTAGACTATGCCATACATGATATACATTTTGGCAATTATGTCTCATTCTGCAATACATAACATCTTCAAGCTCCCTCTAAAACCTATGAAAGGCAATTTTTCCCTTTTTTCATAAACTGTGTGTGTTTGAAACAGATCCCTATATGTGAAGTCTCAAGTTTATTCGCCTGAAGAGAGTCAACTTTAGACTCGAAACACGTGTAGCATCACAAATATCATTATGGACACTTAATGTATCATACAAGAAGCAAGAAATATAAATAATAACAACAATAAATCTATACTTTAAACAAAATGTTCATAGCTTCTCGTACATTTTTTACTATATATGTATATACATAACCCGATGAAAACAACCAATAAGTTTAGAATCCAGAGTTTTCTGGCATTTTCGTTTTTTAAAAGTGCTCAATACAACATATATTATATAATATAATATAAATATAATTAAATTTGTTTTTTATTTAAAATTAACTTAAATTTATATTGTGACATGGAAATTTCTGTTTCGAGATTTAAATATTTTATCTCTTCATCAGGCAATGCTCAATTAACTTTGGTGAAAATGATTTACATTTAAATGTAGAAAACAATGTTTTCTTATTTAAGAATTAATATGGAGCAGGGAAGAAAGAACATTTTGATCATATGAATGTGTTTAATTTAACTAATCAGAATGAAGGTTGACTTTGAATATTTAAAATATAGGTTATGAGCTAGAGAAAAATGTGTTCTATTTTTGACTAGACTGCTTTACATTGGTAAGATGTGTAAATTTTAATAAGGAGAAATGTTCTCAAAGTTATATTATTCATACCTGCTCATTTAAATAAAACAAAAAAAAACCTTTATTTTAGACAAGTCTTAAAGTGACTTTTAGTATGATTAAATTTTTAAAAATTTTTTTCTAGTTCAGAGTACATTTCTTTAATAATTCCTAAAATCCATTAAATTTATATTATTTATATCACAATACAAAATACAATACAAAATAAAGTAAAGGGTATATATATATATATATATATATATATATATATATATATATATTAATCAATATACTTATACAAATAATTATCAACTATGTTATAAAGTGAACATTTTACAAAATTTACATATGAAAGTAATTTCATGACATTTAATAGATGCTTATTTTTAAGAAAATTTATAACATAGTTTTTATATAAACATAAGAGAAATGGGTCATTTAAAGACCTACATATTCTTTTTTTTTTTTTTACATTTTCCATTTTATTCTTAGAGTTTTATTTGTTTCTTTCAAATACTGAAAATATTTGGATAGGGATGTTTGATTTCGGTACTTACTATTATTAAAGGAAGAATATTGCTGATAAAACCTTCGTTTAAATGAAATTTTAGTATTTTGACATATTTTTTTATTACTAGGGTTTTCAGTAGAAGTAGTAGTACTTTGATAAAAAATAGAGTCTGTAAGGCATTTATTTTTCAGTGGTCACTCTATAGGGTTTCTGCAATTACATTTTTCATTATCTAAATTACTAATTTCAGTTTTGAAATTATTCTTATTTTTGTTTAGGTTTAAATTTTTATTTAAAATGTAATTATTATGTTTTATTATTTTTTCTAGATTTTCATTACAACTAAAACTTAATTTTAGTAGATTATTGTTTAGATAATGTTTCTCTATCAAAGCAAAAAATTCTTAGCCTAATTTACTGCTAACCATATATATACAGCCTTTGGGATTTCACTCACCTGATCAACTCAGACAATTAAAAACTTAATTGGGGATTAAAGTTTATTGCTTTACTCACTTGCAGGTGATTAAAAATCTAGCAATGAAATGGGTTTGTTTAAGTATAGAAAAACCCAAGCCAACTTTCACAAACCAAAAGTATGTCATTGAAGATATTACTTAAAATGACATTATTGAACTCTTTGATCTTGCTTTTATCGTCATGGTCAGTGTAAAAATTCGTTTAATTAAAATTTCCAGAGTGGAGCCAAAATGTCTCAGTCACCCAGATTGCTTACAAAAAGTAAAAACGAACATTTGAAAGAAAGAGAAAAATATGCATACTTCTTTCAACCATACGCATAAAAACAAATACAAGTAATTTTTTTAAGAGAAAATTGTTGAGAAAATCAGATGTGTTATTTTTTCGTCTATGAGATGGAGGTTGTAGTCGAACAGAAGAAACAAACTACAATAGGTACCTCCACTCAACTGTAAAAAAAACCCCAAAAACAGCATATCATGATGTTAAAAGGGCTCAAACTTACTACAAAGTTTTATCATCAAAAGGTTTATGCTATTATTAAGAGGAAAGATCAAATTTTATTGTTATTATTTTTTTAATTTCTTAAATCTTTTCTAACATGTTCGAAATTTTAATTAAAATTTCATTTTTTGTCAGCAATTCATGCTATGTTTATGTAAGGTGACTATTAAGAAAATGGAGTCTGTTGAGTAAAATGATTTTGGGGCAAGTAAATTTTCCCTCGCTCTTGACTGCCGGTTGAGTGATATCTTTTTCAAATCTGAATGGATGCCTATTCAGTCAGGTTTCAATCCTGGGTTAGAAGCAATCGGATGTCTAACCATACCGATACAGCAAAACAGATCTGTCTGCAGATGGCTATATATATATATATATATATGTTAGAATAAAGAACAAAGTAGGAAATGTGTCTTAATCTAACATGTTTCACTTTTATCAAAGCTTCTTAAATTTTAAATCTCTTGTCTTTAATCAGAATTCTGAAGAAAATTGCTTTAATAAAAGTGAAACATGTTAGATTAGGACACATTTCCGACTTTTTTCTTTATTTATTCTATCATCTTGTTGAATTTCAATTCATATATATATATATATATATATATATATATATATAGTAGCGGCCATAATATAAGTAACAGAAACAACAAAGTCAAATATGTGGTGTATTACTTAAAAAGTAATGCATGATTGGCAATGATATTTTTACCAAATAAAGATTAGGGTGTAATGTATATATATTATACAAAGTTACAATAATTTACATAATAGTTTTTTTTTTAAATTAAAGATTATATGAAACAAAGGAAATAAGTCACTGGACAAAGGTTAAGGGACGATCTTGTTATTACTTGATTGTGAACAAAACATCAACAAAATTTGATATTCTTAGTTGATATGAAGTGGAATGTCTATATTGAATCCATTCTAGGTTAGCTGCTAAGAAATTTGATTCAGTGTATTGTGCTAGACATTTTTTCTCTCCAGAATCTACCATTTGTTTATGCTTAGAATATTGCCACTGCATATGGTCCAGTGCCTCTGCTATTTATCTTGCTTTTCTTGATAAAATCCAAAGAAGAATCACCGATATTATTGGTGCTGATCTGGCAACTCAGCTTCAGCAACTTTTTTAAAAAATCCTTTCACCCCAAGCTAGGCAGAACTGACACTAGTGTGCAAAGTGTTACAGTGAAAGAAAAAACTGGGTACAGGGAGTATTAGAGAAAGGATAAATGATTAATGAAATTCAGGAAGATAAAAGAAGGCAATTGATATTGTAGCAATCTGGGAAGCAAGTAAATGAAAGGGAGTTGCACAAATGGGAAATGTGAGAAAAGAAACTGTTGGAGTAGAAGAGATGGTTACATTTGACTATTTCTAGTGTCTTTATCTCCTTTTCTTGTTTGTCTATTAATTTTTCACAACAAAAGCAATTCAACACATATTGGGTGTTTAAGTGAAAAAACCAAAAACCAACCCAGCAGTAACAACCATCACATCCATAGGAGTAAAGTTGATTGAAAGAAATGAAAGACTTTTAAACTTAAAAATTTGGGAAAAAATTTGCTCTTTATACACAAATAATTGTATTACAACTTTCCATTTCTGAAGTGTATAAACAAAACTCAACAATAAAACAAAATCACATTTTAATTTGAAAAGAAATGTAAATATTTCAGCATTTCTGAGATAGCAACATTAAAATTTTTGCTTATTTACCTTTATAATCAATCGAATGTAAAATAAAATAAATTATAGCATAATTACCTGTAAATCAATGATTTATCAACACAGTTCTGTAGGAATTTTCCAGAAAGATCATGAGGATTCAAGCCCAAATTCTCAGGATTGTATTGAGTGGATGGAAGCAACAAAACATAATCCTACAAATATAAAATGCATTAATATATCATAATTGTATTTTTTTCTCTCTTTGCCTTGATATATATATATATATATATATATCTTTCTAAACTTATTTATGAATGGAACTTTGCATGTGTGTCCGTTACCTATAGACTCCGAAACGGCTGAACCGATTTTCTTGAAAATTTACACAGTTGTACTATAAGCGTCTGTGAGTGTTCTTAGCTAAGTTTTGTGTTGAGGTACCTCCGATAAATATTGAAAATCAATAATTGAAAAAAATTGGGTTATAGAAGGAGTGGTTCGATTTTAATCAAATTTGATACACTCATAGACAAAGATATAAGAAATGATATTCAGAAGTTTCAAGGTTGCAGTTCTTACAGTAGTGCAGAAAATCAATAATATATATATATAGAAGGCAAGATGTTTGTGTGTGTGTCTGTATGTCTGTATTTTTTTTCAGCCCTTTCATTTTAGTTTTTGCTTTGGGTTTGGCTCTAAGTAGGTATAATTGTAGTTATTAGTCTCAGCTATGATACCATTTACTCAGAGGACTTATTTAGCCTTCAAAATTCAGTTTACGACAAAACAAAATTATTTGATATCCATACCAGGAAATCAAAATTTGACTTACATCTATTCATTTTTCTTTCAGTCTATGGTTTTGCTTTAACTGGAAACAACTATTGCTTTTTAGTCTTTTGTGTCAACGTACAAAGAGTCTGAGCTCCAGAACCATGGATTAGTTTTAAAGCTTTCATTACCACCAAGCAATGCCGGGCTATACTGCTAGTATATATATATATATATATATATTTGTGTATTCAGGCAGCAAATTTTCTTTTAGATATGTCTGATTAAATAAATTGCAAACATTGTGTCTGCTTATTTTTAATAAAATCCTTTCACGCTTTCATTATTGGAGAATGTTTATTGTGTATGAAAAACTCACAATGCTTAAAAAAAGTGATAATTAGTGGAAGATATATCAGACAAATATGGAGGATAAGACAAAATTTCATAATTCAGTTTCTGGACAGTTGAATGTGGCCATACTTTGCACTGCAAAATTGGGCCATCAATATTCACAAGTCTACAATGATTCACAATATTTACATTATTCGGACTATTGTCCTCATCTTTGTTGCCATTTATATGACGTTTTGGCCGTTGTACATTCTAGCCTTCTTCAGGAGCTTTCAGCATGTACAGCGGCCAAAATGCCATGCAAATGGCAACAAAGATGAGGACAATAGTTCAAATATTGTAAATACTGTAAATACTACCTCATCTCAGAAATATAGACAAATATTCTAGGATGATTCTTTTTCAATTTTTTGTGCATAGACTCAATTTTTCTACAATACAAGGTTGCTGTTATTGCTTTCCCTTGAGGCAAAAACGGATAATGAATAACCCTTCAAACGACCACCATACTGTAACCATTAAATTTTTAGGGTGCAGTGAAGGTTTTGGGTATTGCTTTTGGTGATTCACTTGCATCTAACCACTAGCCTACTTTCTTACTGTTGTCAAAGAATATCCGTTTCTCATTGCATGTAATAATTAAATACAAACATAGCTCTTTTTCCCAATTTGTACTCAAACAGTAAGATTACGTGACATTGTTTCATTGTAATTATTTTTATTAGACTTATGAGCAACAATATATTGAAAAAAATTATCTGGAAAGAAAAAGTGTCAGGAATAAGTCAAGAGCTTTTTATATACTAAAGAGGTTACTTCATTAGAGGACTGGATCAACAAGCAACCAAAAAATGCATCATTTCATATGTGACAACCTAATATCAAAAATATTTAACTTTACTTACCAACCAAAGATCATGAGGTGAGGATGAGTTGAATTTGATATGAAGATCATTCTCCTTCAAGTTGATTTCTGGAACTCCCTTTGGTCCAAAGTGGACAATTCCTCTACAGCCATCAGGATTGGTACAGTGTTCAGCTATTAGTATTCCTAAGACATAATGAAAATTTTTGTCAGTTTATAAAGCATTGGTTTCTGGTTACTAAAATTGTATATATATATATTTTTATTTAGTTTTTCCACCATCCATCTGTTTTGAAAAACTAAATAAAAAATCCAGTCTTCCTTGTCTGTCATATTCAAAGAAAAATGTTTAAAAGAAAGGATGCTACCTATATATATATATATATATATATATTACTTTAGAACATGTACAAACTATTGAAAAATTGTACATTTTGTTTTGACATTGAAAGAACAATGTATCGTTCCCTTTCCTCTTTCTTTTCCTTTTCTTGATTTCTCATATTATTTTCTCATCTTTCCTACAGTCTTTCTTTTTTCCACATTTTTAATATCTTTTTACCTCAGACAAAAAGATTTCCAAAAGTAAAAGAAAGTGGTGTATTTTTAAATTAAAAAGAAATTCAATAAATGTTTCTTACCATCATTATTGACTACCTGATGAGACATTGTTCTTTCAATTGGATATATATATATATATATATATCTATATCTATATTTCTTTACTTATTCTATCACCTTGTCAAATTTCAATCCATATATTGAATTCATATATGTGAATTTTAACTCTGTACACTTCCAGTGGTTTATAGGGTCGCAGTCTTACCATGTTAAGTGTTACAGCCATGATTTTTGTAGCAAATATGTATTTATAGGATGGAGTTGTTTGCTCCACACCTAACTCATTCTGAACCATCAGTCTTTTCTTCCATCTGATTTTAGTTTTCATAACTTTGCCTTAGCATTTCCTGAACCAATAACACCATAATATATGATGAAACAAAATCTTCCAAACTATTATCATGGAATAGTTTTTGATTTAAAATTCTCCTATTTGTATAACTTGATATGCCTTACCTTCTCTGATAAACATTCTATTCATAGAGGTTATTATCAGGAAATTACTACTTTTTTTCCTTTGAAAACTGCAGCTTTCATTTTCACTCCTACTTTTGTTGCATAGGACATAAGCTGATTTTGATATCAAATTTTGAAGTATAGTCCTTGGTTTGATGATAAACTACATCTGGCAACATGGCTGCTGATTGGGAGATTAGGGATTTTGAGAAGCCACCTCTTAATTGCTGTTTGCATGTCTACCCTGATCTGGAATAGCAGCACCTGGTTAGAGTTCCAGTTATGAGAAAATAGCAAATAAAATTTTTGGAAAGTATAAAAATTCATTTGTTTTTTTTTTTGAAAAGTATAAAAAATTCATTTTTATTTCAAAAAATACAGCAATACATTTTTTATTAAAAAATTACTAATATATGCCCTTGTACAAATTAATTGAAACAACTGCTTCAGTTTCCTTTTTCTTACCATACAGTCCTTTTAGATCCACTGGAGTGACAAAACGAAACCAATTTCTATTTTTTCCTTGAATTAGGTCATTTTCAGTAGTGAGAATTTATTTTCGATGTATATGATGAAATTTGATTGACCTTGAAAAATATTGTGTCATTCATGATTGCATCAGATTTTTATCACATCCAGACACTATTGTCTTGACTGTCGATTAGTTGTTCTATGGTCATTGCTTGTGAGAGACATTACTCCATGGAAGCATATGAAAATTGTAATGTTACATGAACATTCTGGCAAGCTTTACAGAGAGATTGCAAATTTGTTGGTGTCAGCCTTTCAACTGTTAATTGAGTCATCAAAGCAAAGAAACAAACTGGATCAATCAGTCTTAAATGTAAAGGAAAATGTAGTTGGAAGAGAAAAACAACATCTAGAGATGGCGTATATGTGATCAGTGAAAGTGTTAAAGATTCTAGGAAGACATTATTCATTTTGTTTTAATTAATTTGCACAAAGGTGTATATTTATTGTAAAATGACTGGCAATAAATTATAGAGAACAAGCATTTTTTCACCTGACAGCTTTCATCTAAAAACAATCAAAAAGCCAAGGTTCTTAGGTAACTCCACTCAGCTGACCTATTTTGTCAGGATCAGCTGACCTGGTTCATTGGAGGCTTAACTGACCTTTGTCAAGGCTGTTTGACCTATTTTCTTGGAGGTTTGCTCCACTTAGCTGATTCTCAATGTTCGGATCAGTTGACTTGTTTCCTGGGAAGTCTGCTCCACTCAGATGATTTTTTTTCCAAGATGATAATTGTCAGAATGGATGTGCATTAGATATAGACTCGGAACGACAAATCAATGGCACCTACTGTAGGATAATCTACTGCCCAGTCAATCATGTCTCTTTTAAGACATGATTGCCAAAGCGTGTATCATGTATAGCACTCAATTGACTGAATTGTTAGAACAATCTCTGTAACATCATAAAACAATTTTTCCAAACAAATTGAAAAGAAATTTGCCCAAATGTGCTCAGTTGTAAAAAGGGCACTTTCTTTTATGTGCAGTATCTCTTAATATATTAGTGGTCATGGCGTTCTATAATTTATAGACCTTTGTAGCTCTGAGCATTGTTCTCTTTTTTACTCTCTTCTTCACTCTCTGATCTGACATCCATTTACACAAGCTTGTTATGTAGGTTACTTGTTGTTTCTCTCTCTCCCTCTTGCTTTCAATATGGTCATTTTCTAAGTATAGCTTGGCACCAGTTTAGGGATTCCAGTGAGGTGGATCCTCAATATTCAATTGTAACTAATCTAGTGAGACAAGCTTGCTAACCATTACACCACGTTGAAGTGCCCAAATGATTTTCTAAGCGTAGCTTAGATGTGGCACAAGGTGGAAAGTGTGGAGCACCAAGTGAGTATGGAACTCATTACTCAGTCATAATTCAACTCGTGAGACAATCTTGTTGACTATAACACCATGAAGTAATCCCTATCTTTCCTGTCTGTGCTTGCCTATTTTTTTCCTTTTCTTTATGTATTGTGTCTCTTCAGGACATATGTGATTATGGACCTCCACTTGTCCCTGTCTCTTGTTCCTCTTAATATCTTTCTTCCTGGTGTATCTCCCAGACTCCTTTTTGCCATTCACTTGCTCAAGCCCATAAAGTAGGTCTTGCGCTCCTTCCCTCTGTCTCTCCTTCCACTCTATCCATCCCATGAGCAACAAGTTCTCCAAGCCCTCTTTCCTCATTATATGCTCAAAAAACCTCACATGTTTTTTTTTTAATGACAAGTATGTTTCCTTTTCTCTCCAAAAACCTTGTTGTTGCTCATGTGTTCTATCCATGGTACCCTCAGCATCCTTCTGTAGAACTACATTTCTGTTGCTTCTAGTCTCTTCTTCATCTTAAGGAGAGTGTCTAGCATTTGCTATCATATAGGAGGACAGCCAAAAATTCCAAGTATGATTCTAAGTATGTGTCCATTTTGTTTTCATTAAATTTTTCTCATTGCTCACATGCACCATCCATGGTTTTACATGTTGGTTCAAATTTCCTCTTCATGAGGAAATTATCCAATATTTACTGCAAGATAGAAGAAGTGGTATTACATAGCATTTTAGCACTATTTTCTTTGTTTTTTATTAATTTTTCCTATTTCTTAATACTTTACTTGTATTTTAGAAGGCAACTTTCATTATTCCAATGCACTTTCTGATTTTGTTGTCACATGTTCTATTGTCTGTTAAAACACTTACCAAATGGTTAAATTTCCGTAGTTACCTGATTTTCAAATTTGAGCTTGAATCTTGGGTTTTTCCACTAGCTTACAACAATAAATTATGTCTTCTTATTTATGGTTAGTCCTTTCTTCTTGCTTTCCTTTTACTATCTTTTCTAGGAGTTCAGTGAATTTTCTTTCTGTATCTGCCATCAACATGGTTATAACAGAGAATCAAGTCAACCCAACATTTAGATTATAGTAATTGAATAAATCCAACAATATTCTGTAATTTGAGAGACAAAATCAGATATACCAATATTTGAAAAGAGCAATACATAGTGGGGAATGGTCTACTGAAAGATACATAGTACATCTAGATCCAACTTTATGTAAGTGTTATTTTACTAGATAGAAAAAAATCTTTTGTCAGGAAAACAAAGACAAAAACACAGACACAAATATTATTCAACATTGTTGTGACTCAAATCTTTTTTTGTAAATTTATTATTTGTTCACACAATATTTACATTATTTACACTCAGACTAATATCCTAATCTTAGTGGTTATTATCAGGTTTCAGTAATTGTGCCCTTCGGCCTTCTTCAGGTGTCCACCAATCTGGATAACCTTTATTTAATCTACAATGGTAGATTGTGTAAATTATGAGAAAAAAGGAAAATTTACTGAGGATTGTCTACCAAATTTTTTACAAACTAAAAATAGATTTCAGCATTCAAACAATGTTGAATATGTTAATGACACTTTTCAAAGTTATTGCCAATAAACACAAAAGTATTTCTACAGAAAGATTAGATTTCAATGGATTAAACATGTCAAGAATTAAAAATGAGTAGTCAGTTATACAGTGTTTCTATAAAGAAGAGTAAGTAGTGTTCTACAAGTCAGATTAAACAGACAAAATTCTTGTTAAGTGAAAGTAATGAAAACAACAAATCACAAGTTAGACACTTCTCATGAAGAGCGTAATCTTGATTATAGAAGATATAAAGAAACGCAAACATTAGTCATTGAGTGCGATTAAGGTTTTTCACACAACACTTAGACTGTCTGTGTGGCATCAGCCCTGATGGACAGACAAACTGACCTGTGGACTGGGGACCCTCTGAAGGGACTGAATATCCAGAATCTGATGTGGGAGCATCTGTAATAGGTTGCAATTGGCATTTAGCATGAACATTTGACAAAATATGTAAATGTGTGTGAGTGTGTGTGTATATATAAAATGATAAAAATATAGTTTTAGAGTATGCTATATTTATGAGCAAAAGAGTTTAATTTCAGAGATTGGATATATGTAAATATAAATGTAATGTTTTGAAGATTGTTTTCAAGCATGAAAGAGATTTGCCACTTGGTTTTGACATCAGTGTCCACTATATATATATATATATATATATATATCTTAGTAAGAGTAAGAACAAATGGAGTTCAGATCTACAGTTCATCGCATTTAATTTTCAAAAGTTTTCAATTCTAAGTAGAGCAATATTTTTATTATAAGTAGTTATAATAAAAACAGTAGCTACTCAAGCATTTATGCATCATTCATTCAGTAATGAATTCAAACACTCAGCTACTGGCATGTGCTTATATTGTATATGACATGCTAAAGTTTGCCTTCCTCTACCGAGCACCAATAGCTCAGAGGTAGAATTACCAACTAATGTCAATTTGGTCAGGTTTCAATCCTTGCTAGAAACAATGGGATGCCTAACCTTACTGATGATCTGTAATACAGCAAAACAGGACTGTCTGTGAATGACTATATATATAACAGTGTCCCCACAAAGCTTCAAAGTCAGCATGAACCTGCTCAGTTAAAGTGACAACCTCTTTGTGCTTATTAACGCACTATCTCCACACAATGTTGTACACTTTGTGATAAAGAAAGAACCTGCTTGCCAAAATACATTTTGTCAGTAAAACCACTGAAAAAACAACCTTGGTACACACTATATATAATGATTAATGTGAGGAATTTTGTCACTTATCTGATGAAGAAAATAGCCCTTAAGAGTTAGAACATTAGAATGGTGCCTTCGTGAAACTTCGAAGATGGCATAACTCTGCTCAGTTAAGTGACAAACTTCTCCACATTCATACTATTAACACTGTCTCTATCTTGATATTGACCATTTTATGACAAAAAAAACTACTTGCTAAAATACTTTTTTTTATCAGCAAACCACTGAAAAAACAACTATCTTGGCATTAAGCCTCATTGCAACTCAACACTATATATATATATATATATATATATATACACACATATTGTTCATAATTAAATTAGATCAGTACATAGTTGTATTAAAAAGTGTTCAATGCAATTATATTGCAAAACATTTGAATATTTTTCATTTTTAAATGAGTTATTACACAACCCAGTGGTGTCTTCAGGCAATTTACAATTACTGTAAATCGCTTGAAGATACCAGATGGTAACACCTGGGTTGCATAATAACTTATTTAAAAATGAAATATATATATATATATATATATATATAAATAACAGAAATTTTGAGTTGATTAATATTACTACTGATCAACTTTTTTAAATTAAGAATATTCCTTCTCAGGCAAGGAGGAAATTCCATCAGAAATTGTCCAAAGTTCATTGCAGATAAAATGTACTAGAAATGTGGTCTAATGTTTCTGACTTTCCTAAGTCATCATCAGAGTAGGTAGAGATAATTAGTGAATTTAGTAGAGCTAGTGAGTGTTGTGACATAGGCAAAGAATTTTGTGATGTAAGTGAGGTGTGAAATTTTTTTGTATACATTTGAGGATGTAGGCTCTTAAGTTAATCATCCATAAATAAAACAAATTATAATTTAAGAGCATGCATCCTCAAATATATAAAAATAAAAGTGTCACATTTGCTTATGCTACAACACTCACAGGTTCTGCAAAACTCACTATTGTCTCTATTTACCATGATGATAACTTAAGTCGAGCGCTGAACCATATTTTCTGCACTTTTCTTCTGAAATAAACATCAAACAATTTTGCATAATTTGTAAAATTGATGAGTCAGATGATTGTTGTTTTTAATAATATTTGCCATAAAGGATAATTATTACCTAAATACACAGAATATATATATATTACTGTCTAGCAGTTCACCATTAGCAGTGGTTATCTACTTCATGCAGTTGGCAAGTATTGTATTTTGCTGATGATATAAAAATTACTATTTCATTTTCCAACCTCTGTTTTGGTTAATTCTTGTTCAATTACATTTTTAAGTGAGAACATTTATTTTTTAAAATGTGAAATTAATAACAATGGACCTAAATTAAAAAGTGCCTCTGACAGGAATCAAACCTGCATCACTTTTTTCTATCAGGGAAACTATTTTTAGAGTCAATGTGTATCTTCCTATTCAGTGGACAGGGCAAGGTGAGAATTACCTATTTTATGGAAAACATGTTTTCTCACTGGGACTTCTTTGAAGCAATATTTTTACTAGTTTAATTTTATACCTAATATATATATATATATATATATATATATATATATAGATTAAAATAGGATTAATTCAATGATGTTGGATGATCATTTCGATATGAAAATCCCCACGGGGGATAACACATCACCTCAGCAACAGAAAAATCCTTTCAGAAACTGGAGAAAAATCAGTCTAATTATCCTTTTTAAATAGATTTGCAAAGAAATTAAAAAAGAAAAAGAAAAAGATAAAACAAAATAAAATAAACAAGGAAAGAAAAAAAATTTGACATCTTCTGGGTTCGCAAAAAAGGAAAGAGAATTGTAACTTAAAAATAACTGATGGTGTGTTGAATTGATGTAAGGTTAAGCAACATGGAAAAAAGGTGGGAGATAAGAGAGATAAAGGAAGGGAGGGAAAAAAGAAAAGAAAAGAAAGAAAAAATTTTTTATATATTACAGACGCTGGACATATTCAAAAACCTAACTTTCCAAAAACGTTGAAGTATTAGAAAAGGGCCTTTACTTAAAAAGGTATAATTATTTTTAAAGGGAATAAAAGGATATAGGATTTAAAATAAATTATTTTAAAAAATTAGGTCATTTGATTTAAACTAAATAAAGACACCTCTAGGTAAAAAATTTTCATTTACAATTATACATACATATAGAAGTACACACATACATATACACACACAATTCTTCAATTATGAATACATATATACATACATACACACATACATTCAATTCCATACACACTTATATACGTATATACACATACATGCGCATACACACATATATATGTGTACACACATATACAAAAATCCACACACACATATGTATACATATACATACACACACACACATATATATATATATATATATACATATATATATATATATATAAAAATATAAAAATTTAATGAATATTATAAAAAAGAGCATTTAAATAGCTAAAAAAATTTTTTACACACATACATATATACAAATATGCATATACATACACATATACATAAAAATTATAAAAAGAAAAATTTAAAATTTAAAAATTAAAAATCCGCCCTATGACGGCACTTATTAATGAATCCCTTCCTAAGATTCAAAAGTAAGTCCTGATGAGGATACTTCAAAATCAGAATCTTCTCCAATAAACACAGATGGCACCTATCACAAATTTTTAGGGGTACAGGCTGAGCCTATTAATTTCCAGCTGATTATAGGGTCCTGCCCTTCCTCCTTCATTTTCCAGAATATACGTGATAGTGCCGTCTGGAATCTTTGGTTAGGGTTCAAAAACGAGTACCTGTGGTTGTAAAGTCTCTGTTTGAAAGGGCACACAGACATACCAATATAAGTCCAGTAATTGTCTTTGTTGTTAGATGGAGAAATACGGGCTTCATAAATTACTTGTGTGAATTTACATTTGCCCTGCACTGGGCAGGTATCCACAGAATTACAATTACATTTATCAACAATTCCAGATTTAATGTCGGTATTATTTAAGTTCATTAAAATATGCCTATTATGGGAATTAATCATATCATCTATATTTGAGGTGTAAGAGTAACTGAATTTTAGGGTGAATTTATTAAAAATTTTATTTAAGGGATTATTATTATTATTATTATTAAAATGTTTATCGATTAATCTGAGAAAATACTTACCAATATTTATATTAGTTAGTTTACAATAAGGAGGGTTAAACCAAATTATCTTCCTTTTTCTACATTTTCGGGTGTTTTTAAGGCCCTTCAGAAAAGCGGTTTTATTAACAAGTTAACGTATAATAAGCCTGCTATAAAATCATCATCAAAAACTAAAAACACCCGAAAATGTAGAAAAAGGAAGATAATTTGGTTTAACCCTCCTTATTGTAAACTAATATAAATATTGGTAAGTATTTTCTCAGATTAATCGATAAACATTTTAATAATAATAATAATAATAATAATAATAATCTCTTAAATAAAATTTTTAATAAATTCACCCTAAAAATTAGTTATTCTTGCACCTCAAATATAGATGATATGATTAATTCCCATAATAGGCTTATTTTAATGAACTTAAATAATACTAACGTTAAATCTGGAATTGTTGATAAATGTAATTGTAATTCTGTGGATACCTGTCCAGTGCAGGGCAAATATAAATCCACCCAAGTAATTTATGAAGCCCGTATTTCTCCATCTAACAACAAAGACAATTACCGGACTTATATTGGTATGTCCGCGGGCCCTTTCAAACAGAGACTTTACAACCACAGGTACTCGTTTTCGAACCCTAACCAAAGATTCCAGACGGCACTATCACGTAGATTCTGGAAAATGAAGGAGGAAGGGCAGGACCCTATAATCAGCTGGAAATTAATAGGCTCAGCCTGTACCCCTAAAAATTTTTGTGATAGGTGCTGTCTATGTTTATTGGAGAAGATTCTGATTTTGAAGTATCCTCATCAGGACTTACTTTTGAATCTTAGGAAGGGTTTCATTAATAAGTGCCGTCATAGGGTGGATTTTTAATTTTAAATTTTTCTTTTTATAATTTTTATGTATATGTGTATGTTTGTGTGTGTATGTTCATATTTGTATATATGTATGTGTGTAAAAAATTTTTTAGCTTTTTAAATGCTCTTTTTTATAATATTCATTAAATTTTTATATTTTTTTTATATATATATGTGTGTGTGTGTGTGTATGTATATGCATATATATTGTGTGTGTGGATTTTTTGTATATGTGTGTATGTGCATGTATGTGTATATACGTATATAAGTGTGTATGGAATTGAATGTATGTGTGTATGTATGTATATATGTATTCATAATTGAAGAATTGTGTGTGTATATGTATGTGTGTACTTCTATATGTATGTATAATTGTAAATGAAAATTTTTTACCTAGAGGTGTCTTTATTTAGTTTAAATCAAATGACCTAATTTTTTAAAATAATTTATTTTAAATCCTATATCCTTTTATTCCCTTTAAAAATAATTATACCTTTTTAAGTAAAGGCCCTTTTCTAATACTTCAACGTTTTTGGGAAGTTAGGTTTTTGAATATGTCCAGCGTCTGTAATATATAAAAAATTTTTTCTTTCTTTTCTTTTCTTTTTTCCCTCCCTTCCTTTATCTCTCTTATCTCCCACCTTTTTTCCATGTTGCTTAACCTTACATCAATTCAACACACCATCAGTTATTTTTAAGTTACAATTCTCTTTCCTTTTTTACGAACCCAGACGATGTCAAATTTTTTTTCTTTCCTTGTTTATTTTATTTTATTTTATCTTTTTCTTTTTCTTTTTCTTTTTTAATTTCTTTGCAAATCTATTTAAAAAGGATAATTAGACTGATTTTTCTCCAGTTTCTGAAAGGATTTTTCTGTTGCTGAGGTGATGTGTTATCCCCTGTGGGGATTTTCATATCGAAATGATCATCCAACATCATTGAATTAAATCCTATTTTAATTTATATTTGCTCTGTAATATTTTATTACATGGAGCTCTCTTCCTGTATCATTGTTTAATATTAAAATAAAATTTTTAATATTAATTAGGATTGGGTTTTTGGAATTTACCTTCCTGCTTTTTCCGCTTGGATTAAAGTATCTGAATAAAAATATATATATATATATAAGTATTTGGGCAAAAAATCTTTTATACAGGTTTCATTAAAAATGACAGACAAGGTATTATCAGTAAGTTTTTTATATAAGTTATTTTTATATGTTCTTATGATTTTTTTCTTTGTGTAAAGTTTATATATATAGCCTTGTGTATAGAAAGTTACATGTTTATTTACAAGCAAAACAAAATTAATTCTTGATGAAGGCTAAAAGTATAGCCAAAAGTGCTTAAAAGTACAACATCTTTGGACAATTGTTACATAATTTGAGTTTCAAATAGAAAAAAAATTTATCTGAGCACATAAAAAATTATATAAAAAAACTTAATGATAACACCTTGTCTGTCATTTTTAATGAAACACACACACACACACACACACATATATATATATATTGGGGAAGCTAAAAGTTCCTGATTGTTACTTTTAAAGAAAATGTGTGAGCATCTAACACTCATTTGTACTCACACTGAATCAATTTACCAATAGATTTTATGTGAAATTCTCATGTTCATTCATGTGAGGTTGCCTGTCATTTTTAATGAAACATATATTAATATATATGAGTGATGCTAAACTGTTTTTGATCTGACATTATTCCTAAAATTGGTATTTATGGATCACTAATTTTGATATATATCTATATCTTTCTACATAAGCTCGATTTAAGCCGGAAGAATTTATTCAAATGGGTTTGGTTAAATTCATTTGAAAAGATCTGCACTTCATATTTTATTGTATTTTTCCAGTTTTTGAATGAGATGTTGTATATTGGGAAAATCTTCAAATAAATACACACAATTTTTATAAATAATTTTAAATACAAAATTGATAAAACAATTAAAAAAATTATGAATATACTTTTGAGTATGAATAACTGAAAATTAAATCAAATAAATTTAACTATTTTAATTAAATAATAGAAAAGAAAAAATAGGTACTTCTGTGTTATATATATCACCAGTTTTTAAATTAATTTTCCAACTTTTTCACAAATAGATGTGTAAAAATACACTTCCTCAAAGGTTCATTTAACAATATGAAGAAAAAAAAATTGAAAAACAAATAAAAAACATTTTAAATACTACATCAGAGAGTGTTTGTCTATGCTTCTGAGATAGTATTTACACTGTTTACATTGTTCAGACTATTGTCTTTATCTTTCTTGCGATTATTAAAACATTTTGGCTGCTGTATGCTCTGGCCTTCTTCAGGTATCGGGAATTTTGAACTAAATCCTTTATTATGATATACCCCTTTTTCTTCTACTTCTATGTGCCTTGTCTTTTCAGGACGTAAGCAATCATGGCTTTCCATGTCTCTCAATCCCTGGTGGCTCTTAGCATGCCTTCTCCTGTTACACCACACAACCTCCGTTCTGTCATTCACCTGCTCAGGTCCTTCAAATATGTTATCCGCTGTTTTCCCCCTGTCTTTTTTCCCCTCTATCTGGCCTTCCTTTCTTGTTGCAAATCCCAACAACTTTAACTGTCTCATCCAGATGCTCAGTATTAATTTCCTTTTCCTTTCCATCATTTCCAAAATCTCACATGCTCAATTCATGATATCAGCAGCCATCCTTCTGTAGAACCACATTTCAGTTTTTCCTTCATCTTTGATGATATTATCCAGCATTCACTGCCATATTGAAGAACTGAAAGTTCATACCAATCCCATAGTCTTTCCTTTGTTGCTAGTGAAATTTTCCTATCTCTTAATACTGTACTCAACTTCTGGAGCATGTCCTTCGCCATGCCAATTCACCTTTGGATATCTGTGTCACACTTTCCATCTTCTGTTAGAACATTTCCCAGGTATTTAAATTTTTGATTTACCCCAGTGATCATAATAAAAGGTTTGGTTAAAAATTTCTAGCATCAGCAATAAAGATGAGAACAAGAGTCCAAACAATGTAAATAGTAAATCAAAAAGATTGCCAATATGTAAATTAAAAAAGTGGTGACAGATAACAGATAAGCCATATGTACAAAACATTGCTTGAAAAATCAAGTCAAAATGATGAGAAAGAAAAGACATGAAAAAATACACAAAAAACTGTTTGTATTCAAAGAAGAAAGTTATTTTGTTCAAATATCTAAATAGTTGACACAATTCAATCTTAAAGTAAGACTAATCTTTTCAACTCATGTTATTCACACTCATCATCTTTTACTGTTTTAAAATTTCGGCTATAAGATGTAGTCGCATATGAGAAAAAAAAATGTGTCCTCCACTGGTACATGCACATTTGACTCCTTGCTTTTCTTTTGTGAGATTTTGGAGATCATTCAGCATGTATAGTGTAAAAGCATTAAGAAAGATTTACTATGGAAATAAATTTTAAAAATATTTATAATAGAATCTCTATTTTTACCTGAATACATGTAGTCATGAGTTTGCACATTTACAGAGACAGGAAATCCAGGGTGATTAGGTTGATGGTATTGAACAATTAAAACATTCTTGCCAGTTGATCTTATTGTCCCAGGAAGGTCAAGTGTTGGCTGGAGTCAAGAGAGAAAACAGTTCTTCATTAATTACCAACATAAAAATATTTAAAAAATATGACTAAAAAAGCTTTATAATAAAAAACAAAACAAAAAGCTAGCATATTTTTTCTTGCACAAAATAAGAAATTTTGAATGAAAATTAAAGGCAAAAAGTGGGGAGGGGTCATACATACAAATATATGTTTACAGAAATTTTTACTAGGTTTAAAAATCTTATTTAAAACCATAAGATTGCAAATACATTCAGCACAATAGAATAGATAATAAAATGTAAAATAAGCAGATATTGAAAAGAATTGTTTACAAAAGGTATTTGTTCTTTGGAAATCAGTATAAGTGAACATCTTTTGTCCCAGTTTTGCTCAAAAGATAAAGGTTGTTTATATTTTTTTTACAAAGTTTTCTCTCTTCATTCTTAAGGGGATACAATTTTTATTTTCATAGTTTATTAATATATAGAAATAGAATTAAAACATATCAAACAGAAAAGTATGATAGATTAATTAACATCTTAAAAATGGTGGGTTTCTATGCTTAGAAAACCACCATGGGACTAAACTCATTCTGAAATATCTAAACTGCAAGTAGAATATGATCCCTTTCTGGATATGACTATTTTTTTTTTTGAAAAGAAGATCAAAAACACATCCAATGGCTAAACATCTGGTTCATTTCAATTTTTTAATGATATGAAAAATTAAACATTTTACCAAAATATTTGTACAACATTGAGATTTTAATGGATAATATGGTATGACTATTAAAAAAATAATGGCTGTACTACAGAGTTGTGTTATGCTCAAGGATATAATTTATTCCCTGTTTTTAGCTTCAGAAACATGGTGTCATATACTCAAGTTGTATTATACACAAGAAAATATGGTAGATACTAAAGGAAAAATTTCAAAAGTATAAGTTTCCTCAAAAATGAATAAAAGATCTCTTAATAAATTATATCAATCTTGAAACGTGGCAAATCATTATCAGTTATTGATGCATTTTATTTCAGTTACTTTATTTCAACTTGTAGTTATAAAATTTTAAATATTTATTGTCAGCCATGATTAAAATTTTACTTGTATTTTTTCCTCTTGATTTTAATAATACAATTCCATGAAAGTCTATCATTAGACAGTAACATGCAGAAAGTTGGGCAGAGGTTACAATGACCCTTGACATCCATATTGGAAGGGTAGCATCCAATCAAAGAGTGAAATAAAAATTGAGTTTTTTAAAATTGAAATTGTTAACTTCATTGTACAAGCACCCACAGTCCCACAAGCTGGTGTAAATGTGGATCCAGGTTTTCATAAGCGAGACCAGAATAAGAACCCTACTTGAGTCTTAGAGGTATACAATCAAATAACCAAACCTCTGTATTTGACGAATAACTTTGCCAGATTGACTTTCATAATGCTGTCATAACAAACTTGTGCTACTTTCATGCAGTGTAATAGTTAGCAAGTTTGTCTTTCTAGATCAGTTATCACTGAGTAAAGAGTTCAATCCTCACTTCATTCTCAATACTTTTGGCCTTGTGCCACATCTAAGTTATGCTTAGAAAACCACCATAGCACCAAATTTGTTCTGAAATACCTAAATTGTCAGCAGTATTCAACCACTTTCTTATATCAATGGTTAAAAATGACTGATAAAATAAAACCTGTAGGTTTTAGAAAGGACCATCCTTCTTCAAACTTTGTGAACTGGTGCTACAGAATCTGAAACAACTTTACCAAATAACTGAAACCACATAACATTGGGAACTTTCAACAGCAGCCATATCTAAAATGGGTAGCCCATTTAACTTGGAGTGAAAATAATGACTTAATAAATATTTTGATATTCTACATTGCCTCAAACAAAAAGTTTGGATGGAAACCCCTATCAATACTGGAAAGAACAATAAAAGCTACTGGACTTCAGAAACCTATTCTTCTGAAGAACTGTTTTAAGAGAAAGATTTTATAAACTTCAGCTGATAGTAGCACTGGCTGTTCAATCAACTAATGCTAAATATTTCTTTATAAAGAAACAGCTAATATTACCAGTAGCATTTCATATAAGAAATTCAAATAATCTTGTGAATATGGCAATAAAGATGAAGACAACAGTTTGAATGATATAAATAATGTAAATAGTTAAAATACCTTATCTCAGAAAAATAGACAGATAAGGGAATAGTAGTTTTTATAAAAATAGTTATATGTAGGAACAGAATTTTGTTTTTTTTTTATAGAAAAAAATAGTTATATGTAGAATGGGATGCATGTTGTAATGGAAACTGACTTAGAATGAGATATTGAAAAACAGAGTTCAAATTTCAGTTGTGTTCATTATTCACTTACATACAAATACACTTGGGAAAAGGTATGAAGCTATCACTTCTCTCCTCCCAGTTATGGGTCAAGTAGCAGGATGAACTGGGTTCTACAGTCTTAACTTGGCAAATGGTCTACTGCAGAAATAAAAGGCAAACTTCTGTTGGAAAATCTTCTGTCAGTCATGAATCTAAAAAGACATGACTGCCCAATTGTGTATAATGTATGGCACTTTACTGACTAACTAACTGCAGAATAACTTGCTTGATTAGCATAGTCCAGATTTTTCCAACCTGGTGTTTTGTGACATTTAAGTATAATTAATTACCAGTTCTGTGTTTTAATTAACTATGTTGTTTCATTGGATTATTTCTTTTTTTATATATACATTTTAAGAACTAAGTGTGCCGCCAACATAAAAATTTTAGAAAGCTCTTATATTGACCAATCTGCACTCCTTGGTCATCTGTAAATTCTGGATGAAATGTTTCTTGTTAGTATACTGATTTTTGTTCTTTTTTTTCTTAGTATACTATTCTGAGCCTTCTGAATTTGCTGTTTGGATTATAGAACATGGGCATTAAAATCTTAATTATTTAAATAAATACAAAAACAAGAAAAACTAAAAATTAATAATTTAAAAACAAAATGAGTGTTGATTTACTTACTTTCTTCCTGTCTAGTTTGACTAATTTTATATTTGGGTCATTTATACCAGGAGGAAGGGTGGTTTGATCTTGGTCAAGATAGCCTCTTTCAGCTTCAATCATAATTGATCCACCAGAGATATAGTATTTTGTACTTTTGCATCTAAAAAATGAAAAGATTAACAAAATAATCATAAAAAATATGGAAAACAAAAACAACAAAAAGAGCAAAGAGCTGACGCCTTAAAGTCAGATTAAAGAAATATAAAATATCTATATCTAAATAAGATATGTAAAAAAAATCTTATGAGGATCAACATTATTGGGGTAGAAAAAGGCACATGCTATCATCTCCGGGATGAGGACCAGACAAATGGCAAATCAAACTAGTTTTAAGCAATCATTGCAGATTGGACTACAACTAGTCACAATGAATGAATGACCTTCAGGCAGTGGCTGTGCGTAGGGTGAATATTGGATCTTAAACTCATCCTAGATCTTAAGTGAAGCTCATACCTATGATTCATAAGATGCAGAAAGAATGGTTGGTTCCCTGTAAGTACCTGACTTTTCGGGCTATTCTCTAATATCACAAGAGTTGAATCAGTTCCTAAAATAGAGTACTGTTATTATATTTGGGAAGAAACTGCTCAGTTTTCAGCTCCCAGGTAGACCTTATTTTCCACTCTGTAACCTTCCCCTCACAGATTTTGCAAGGATTTTATTGCTCTGTCACTACTTCCATAGAAAGTGCTTGCACAAATTACATTCTGCCAGTTCTAATCTTCATGGGCAGAATCTACCATGCAATATGCATTCTAGGGAACCACCCTTATTCCCTCCATATTCCATTGATGAGAAGTAAGTTCCACTCGAGCAGCCTTTTCTTGCAAACAACTACTCTATGGAACCAACTTCTAAGAGGATGTTTCACTACAACCTTAACTTGTTCAAATCTAGAGTTAACAGTTAACAATTGAAGAGTAATAAGAAAGACAGCAGATTGCATTTAAATTTTTAAAAATCAAAATTGGCTGGAAATCATGAAGCTGAAAGTGGGACCCACAAATGAGAAGTGCAAGAAATAAACTGTTAGCATAGAACTTACAGTTACATCTAGCCATTCCAACTATAAATTGATGAGACCTTGCTGCCAATCTAGCCAGTTAAGTGCCATATGTGATACATGCTTGGGTGGAAGATTTTCCCCACATAAATTGCCATTACTTTCTGTGGTAGACTGGTTGCCAGCCAAGGCTACAGAAACTCAATCTATCCTGCTATTTAACCCATAGCTGTAGGAAGAAGAGACAGAATAATACCTTTCCCAAGGGTATTTGCGTGTACATGAATGCAATGAATTCAACAGGAATTTGAACTCAGCTCTCCAAATTTCTTGTTCTGAGCCAATATCCACTGCAGATCCTAATCTAGGAGAGTGCTTAAATTCAATTAAAATAAAATATCCCCCAACAAATCCAGAGACTTTACAAAATCCTTCTGCTGGCAGAGAGAAGGTTTGCGTAATGCTATAGAGACTGATTGCAAAATCTTTAAATGATTATCAGAATCAGCTCTATGTATAATTCTAAACCACTTTTTCATAAGACTTGGTACACGCTATATTCTCTACTAGATATTGAGTGATAGCTGAGTTCATATTTGTAGAGGGAAGGTAACACATGTTACCTATTTTGCCATGTTTTATTTTAGAAGGCCTTAGAGACTAACAATAAATTCCTTGTTTTTAGAATAATTATATATATATATATATATATAGATACAAATGTAAATAAGTATACATATATGTATACATGCAGGTAGGTACACACTAATATATAAATTAGTATCAGGTGTTAATAGAACAGTGTTCAAGGTAATATAGCAAAGCTACTAAAAGTATATATATATATATATATATATATATATATATAAAAAAAGAGAGAGTGCAAAAAACAATTATTCAACAGAAATTAATCTTTGTAAACTTGTAACCTACTTCTAGTTTATTTCATTGTAAACTTTTCGAAATAGATGTACTTACACTCCATTGACCCGAATGCACACCAAACTTGGGCGGATTAATCCAAGGTTCCAATCAGCATATGGAACAGCAATAATTGATTCCTAGACAATGTAGAATAAAGAAAAGAAACTCAATATTAACTCGAAAAAATAAAAGACAATATCATGATATAAAAACTCAGTCATTCCTGAATTTGAGTAGAAAAATAAATGTACCATTTGGTATGTATAATCTTTCATCACCTCAAACTGTGAAAAACCATCTATAGCTCCTAGTGATTATTCTTGGGGCTGTGTGTTTTAAAAATTTTAGAATAAGCCAGCAGTAATTTGATATGTAGTATTTAATTTCATCTATTTAAAGTCTAAAATCAAAATCAATGAAATCAGTAATAACATGATTAGCTGTCAAAAAAAGCAATTGTTTCTTGTGTAATGAATGCTGTCAGCTTCATTGCAAGAGAATGATTGAATTAATTCTTTATGTTGCTTTGTAGTTTGGGATAAGATTCAACTTGTAACAAACATTGCAGGAAGATGAGAAAATCAAAAGAGGCATTATACAAATTTAGAAATCAGGCCATTGTGGATTTCAGTGCAATATGGGCTTTTTTGGTCATTCCAATTGATATGGAACCATTTTTGTTTTATACAGATTACTCAGAATCCTTCCACCTACAGTATATACTTGAGTATAGTGTGAGTTTTATGATCTGTTTTTACACAAGAAATATCGGTAAGTTCAATTTTCAATTTTAAAAATATGATTATGGAACATTAGTCCCAGAAATACAGTTACTCTTGTCCTTAAAGACACATGGCCCAGTAGATATAGACATTAGTTAGTTCCAGTGACTTTACCCAAAGAGTTGCAATTTCAATACCATGCTATAGCAGTAGTGAGCAAGTAACTTAGAGAGTCGGGTTAAAGGGACATAACTCATGATTAGCAAATCAGGCTTTGCACAAGAAATGAAAATTATATACTCTAATGATTAAGGGTAAATGATATAAAAAAAAGGATTCGGTTTGAAATTCTTAGCCCCTGAAGAAGGCCAGAGCATACAACAGCTGAAAGGTCAGACAAATGGCAACCAAGATGAGGAAAATAGTCTGAATAATCTAAATAGTGTAAATACTATGTCATCTCAAAAATATAGACCAATAAAAATTAGCAGGTGACAGTATACAGAAGTAATTTTTAGAAGAGGCTAAAAAATCATGCATTTTCAATAACCAGTTGTACAAAAGTCAGATAAATCTTTTCTGAAGAGGATAAAAATTATCACAAAAGATTTATGGATCACAGTATACATAAGGTCATACATGAATATATATATATATATATATATATATATATATATATATATACAATAACTGTTTTGTTTATCAATAGCCTAGTAGATTAAGTCTTGATTAAGTATATACAGTTTAAATAGTGTGATTTCAATTCCTGGGTCAGGCAGTGAAATCCATATACTCTCCCTAAAAACAAAATTAAGTGTTTGTCAGAATCAAGGATGCAGTTTTAATCTTGAAATTAGTTTTAAAAATTTGCTGTCCATCCTTAAGATCAAAAGTTAGCATTTTCATAGGTTTATGCTAAACCCAGAAGAAGGTTATCTATAACCAGAATTCCTGATGTGATACAATTTTTTTTTCAGTGATTTGGCTACAGCAGTGGAGAACAAATAACTTAGAGAGTTAAAGGGAGATAACTACATGGCATCCAGAAGTGGTATTGCACATGGAATGAAAATGATATACCCCAATGATTAAAATAAAGGATTCAGTTAAAAATTCCTAGAATCTGAAGAAGGCCAAAGCATACAATGGCTGAAACATCGTAACCATGATGAACACAACAGTCCAAACAGTGTAAATAATATGTTAGTTAAGTAACATACATGATACACTCTTGATGACTGTGTAGAAGGTTTTCCTGCAGTAGGTTGGCATTACTTTCTGTGGTAAACTGGTTGCCAATCAAAGCTATAGAATCCAATCTATCCTGTCATTTAACCCATAGCTGAAGGGAGAAGAGATAAAATAATATCTTTCCCAGAAGTATTTTCATCAAAGTGAATGCAATGAATTCAACTGGAATTTGAACTCGGCACTGATTTTTTGTTCCGAGTTGATAGCCAATGCACCACAATATAGATAGAAATAGTAGCCTGAATAAATCGGTATAGTCCTCTTAAATTTCATGTCTGTTCAGAATATAGTCAGCAATAGTTTCATCTAGATTCCTTTCATTTTAATATCAGTAAATTTTTCCAGCTTCTTGAAAAAAAATAATGAATGTATTTCCCTCAGAGTTTTCCTTCTTTTAGACTGGCTGCTATACAAAGAAAGAGAACCCAACACATCCAGCAATGTGACTGGAGAAATGAATCAGATAAGCAGAAGAAGATTATTATCATTGTTTCATTTTCAACAACTTACTAATCTTTGGCAGGTTATTCAAATCTAGAATATATTTTTTCAGATTTTAGAGATAATAATGATTTAATGATACAAATTTTACTAATTAATCCATAGCTTAGTGGATTCATACCTTTCTGAAGGATATTTGCTTATCAATGAATATAATGAACCTAACTGGAATTGGAACTCAGCTCTCTGCTGAATAATTCCAAACTGTTATCAATTTCACAAACCACATATCCAAACTTACAGTACCTCATATACCCAAGCAGTCACCAATCTAAGTACTTACCAGGCTCAACATTGTTTAACTTTGGTGATCATAGCAGGAAAAAAGATCTTGACTTGGATAGATTTGTTCAAACGAAAACAATCAGTTTCTCCTGAAGCATTTATTGACCAGTTGATACCTTCTCCAACATGAGTTGTCCTTTTTCGTATTTTTTTTTTATTTCAATAATGATTAATCCTCAGTAATAATAAGGATTAATTCTCATTGAATTTTCATTACTAATCCTCAGTACATAAAGAATAATCCTCAGTGCATAATAAGGATTACTCTTCATTGCATAATAATAGTGATTACTTCTCAGGGCATAATATAAATTAATCTTCAGTGCATCAGAAGGAATCTTCAGTGCATGATATAAATTAATAAGGTTTAGTACTCATCTCAAAAATTCAGTCTGATATTATCATTGTATCTCATTTAAAATCCTTTTTTTTTAATAATTAATTGCTTCAAAAGAGTCTGGATAAATTCTAAAAGCAAATGAAAATCAGTTACTTACAATGTAGGCATGAACCTGTTTTGCTTTTAAAGTAACAGTGAAGATTCTGGCTGCAATATCAAAAACAGCTAAAACTGCCTTTCCATGTTTTATGACTTGGCGACACATGGAACTACAAAAGAAATCCAAAAAATAATACAAATTAAAATGAATGATGACAGTATTCTCATTTCATTAATGGATTCTACCAAAACTAAAGCTACTTTTAAGCCATAAAAACATAATGTACATATTACTAATAATATTAAATATTATTAACAAAAACATAATGTACATATACATAATATTAGTAATTATTATTATTATTATCAAATACATAATACCCATATAATGTTAGTAAATAATATTATTAAAAACATGTTACACACATGTAAATAAATATTATGTGCAAAAGTTTTCAGAATTTTTTATAATAAAACATATTTTGTGCTGGGCCTTCAATCATCATTATTTGAAAAAGAAGTTGCTGGTAAGATTTAAACAATTCTGAACAACTTTGACATGTTTTACAAAGAGGAGACAATCTCCTAATGGGTAAGAAAATTGATAAATGAGATTATTTTATTTTTTTTTTATTTAATAATCTCATCACTGTGCTATGTACAAATAAAGTGGATAACAATTCTCAGGTACACACACAATAACAAAAATACAAACAGTATCTAATGAAGAAAAGTACTGTATTTGCTAAAATCAAGGACACATTTTAGATAAGAAAAAAAAAGTCTACAACATTTGCCATGCATCTATGAGGATGAAGGTCATGATTTTTGTAGGACTATGCCAACTTCAGAGGAATCTTAATCTACCAGAATTCATGATGTCATAATTTTCAAAACTTATTTCAGTAGAAAAACTGCATCCTTGACATCAGCAAATATGGTAATATATTGAAAATTGTCCACAAATATATCTGAAATGTGTATGTATATAAATACAAATATATGAAATTTGTTATATATATTATATTATTTATATATTATATATGTGCAGTACTTATTTGAAAGTGTTCAATATCAATGATACAGCTAATATATTCAGTTAGATAGGTGTGAGTTTGTGACCCTGGGTTTAACACTTTTGCGATCATCAGGGTCACAACCTCACACCTATCTAACTGAATATATATATATTTTTATAATCATATTGCCACAAGCAAGGAATTTTACTGCCACTGTTGTGCAGGTGGTTATATAGGAGGAAAGTTATGAAAAAGAGGGACAAGTTATAGGGGGTGTCAGGAAGTGGGTAAGAGAAGGATGAGAATACTGATGAGAGTGGAGTGGATGAAGAAAGGAGCATGAGAGAGAGAATGCAGTTTAGTGAAATAGAAGATGACTATTGACTTTACATTTAAATTCTTGGAGACTGTAAATGGAAAGGAATTCCACAGGTGGGAAGTGCAAGAAAAGAAGCTGCTGGATATATATATATCTCCTGGTAAAGGAGATTCAAGGTTTTATGATTTTGAGTTCCCTGGCATTTACTTTTTTATAAAAAGTGCTCAATACAATAAATATTGCAGAGCATAATACAATCATATAATTATGAATTAAAAGTAAATTGCGACATGGAAATTTCTATGTTTTGAGATTTCTATCTCGTCATCAAGCAATGTTAGATGTTGGTTGTGAAAATGATTTACATTTAAATACAAAATTGTGTTTGTTAGAAAAAGAGCACCATGCAATTCAATTTGCCTGAAATTTAGAAACTGCATTCTGTACTGCTTGGCATTCATGCCAGAAGCTCCAATACAAACATTTCAGAGTGTTTGGGTGTCAATCTGAGAACAGGGCAGAGAATTAAAAAAGAGTTGGATGATGTATCAAGTCAACATCATGGTGTTTAGAGTGATCATGAGTAATGGCAACGTTATGCCTCATTCACCTTCTCACAGGGCTTCAGACTTAACAGAAGCTTCCATCAAGTACCATCTCATGAAGATATGGTGCTTCTCTGAGTTAAGAAGGTGGCTGCTGAAAGACCCTATATCTTGCAAGAGGACTCTGCACCATGCCACACAAGCAGGAGAACCCAGTCATAAATTGTCAGGCAATTTCTGCAACCACATCACCTCTTACATCTGGCCACCAAACTTTCCAGACTGTAAACACCCCCTTGATTATTATATGTGCAGATGAGTGATAGATGAACTAAACTCCTTGCAACACCAAGATGAACTGAAGGCAAGGATTATGGCATGATTCTTCACAAAACTATTGTCCAGAATAATAGCAGGAAGTTCTGAAGTCATCTGGAGGCAGTGGTTAAAGCCAATGGTGATTTTATTGAATAAATTTACTCTTTAGTATTTCAAGATATTTTTGTGTACTTTTGGTAAATATATCTGTTAAAATGAGATGTCAGTGTTATTTTCATTTTTACCTAATTTAGACAACCAACCATCCATTGCACCATATATATATATATATATATATATATATATTTAATTTATTTGTTTAGGCATTATTTTAATGGATATTCAAGAGAGATCTTGTAAGAAACATATGCCTCTGCTAGCATATTACCCTTACAAGATTTCTTGACTATTCAGGCCAGTAGATGTAAATAAATATACTGTTTAAGTATAAAAAAAAATGGAGTATCTACTCAAATATCTGTTAAAATTAATTTTAAACAAATAAATTAGAAATATGTTTGAGAGCTAATCTATTTAGTAGTGGATTTCATAAGATATATATATATATACTATAACCTTATTACAATTGAGCTCTCTAGAGAAGAAAATTTCAAAAACAGTTTCCACTTCTGTGATATATGCATGACTCTTCAGCAATGAATTGAGTTCTTTCAGTGACTGGTGTGTGTATACACTGCTTATATGCAACACATTAAAATTTCCCTTCTGATTCCATGTGCCTATGGCTTAGGGAGTAGTGACTGACACCAAATTGTTTGAGTTTCGATCCTAGCCAGAAGCAAGTGGATATGTCTAGCCACACTGATGAGCTGTGATACAGCAAAACAGGCTTGTATGTGGATGACTAATATATATATATATACATATATATATATATATATATATATATATATATATGTGAAAAAGAAATTGAAAATGCAATTGGGATTATATAGAATATTTATTTTTTGTTTAGAATAATCAGTTTCACAAGGGTCTAAACAAGTGAGTGTGCATTCTTCAAACAGGTAATAAAAATCTTGCTGAGTGGTCTAAAACATGCTGCATCAAATATTAGTTTATCCTCCAAAGGGAGATGCAGGTTTAAACTCTGCCAGAGAGCACAGTTTTCTTTATTAAGTCTCTCAAATGTGCAGTATCCGCCATATATATATATATATATATATATATATATGAAACAGGTGGACAAAATAATGGAAACACCTTGAAATTTCAAAAACAATTTTTTTAGTATGGGGTGGGACTGCATTTGACAGTAATTACAGTTTGAATTCTGCATAGGATTGACTTGTACAAAGCTTGAATTTTTTCCAGTGAAAATTTTATCCATTCTTCAGCTAAAATAGTCTCCAATTCTTTCAATGATTATGGTGAAGGATATTGACTGCCCACTTGTTTTTCTAAAAGGAATCATAAATGTTCAATAATGTTGAGATGCGAGGACTGTCGTGGCCAAATAAGATATTCTACCTCACTAGAATGTTCCTCATGCCATTCAGCTACAACTTTAGCAGTATGAATGTGCATATTATCATCCTGAAAGATGGCATTTCCCTCTGGAAATAGTTCCTGAACCATAGGATGAAGTTGATCACTTAAAATTCTTAAATAGTCCCGACTGTTGATTTTGATTTTAATAAACTTATTTAAAAAAATATCTGTAAAAAAACAATAGTTTTAGCAAAAGAATAAAGTACTACTAATATTAAATCAACAATAAAAATAGACAAGGTTTTGACAGCTTAATCAAATTATACTATTATGATACTAGGTATTCCATTATTTTGTCTACCCCCTGTATATATTACAGACGATGCAATAGTCACAAGTCATAAACTCACCTGTATGGACAGTTGTATAATTCAATTGAACCAGACTGGTCATCTGTTGTTGTTACATGAAGCACTTGCTCCATAGACCGATCCCCTCTTTTGGGGTTGAAATAATTGACCAAGAAAATGTACTGACCTGGGATTGGAACATCCAAATCAAAATGAATCTCAGGCTGTAACAGAAGAGAAAATACATTTATTCAACCAGCTTTCCTTGATGTGATATCACAGACATGTTTTTACAGCTCATCATGGTAAATTTCACCAAGAATATTGCCATTTGTTATTAATTTTTAATATTTTCTGTGTATAAATTCAGTGCTCTTTAATCTTGGGAATTAATATTCTTTTGAATAGAAAATATTCAGAATATGTGAATGAGAATTTAAAAAATGTCCAAACATCCAGGAAGTCAAAGAACTTAAACATTTGTAGCCAGCTAACCCATTAATATCCCGACAAGAGGATATAATATGTTCATCAAAGATGAAGAAAAACCTTAAAGCAATTTAAATGTGGTTCTACAGAAGGATGCTATGAATATCATGGGTTGAGCATGTCAATCATGATGAGGTTTTGGAAATGATGGAAACATAAAGGAAATTAACACTGAGCATCAGGAAGAGACAGCTAAATTTCCTGGGACATGCAATGAGAAAGGAGGGCTTGGAGAACCTGGTACTAACAGGCCAGATAGAGGGAAAAAGAGAGAGAAAAGCAGTGGATAACATATTTGAAGGGGCTGATCAGGTGGATGACAGAATGATGGTTGTGTGGTGTAACAGGAGAAAGTGTGTAAGAGCCATCAGGGATAGAACGACATGGAAAGCCATGATTGCCTATGTCCTGAAAGGACAGGGCACATAGATGAAATTTGGAAATAAAACAAAATTTAACCTTAACTAGCATGATACTGCTACTAATAAATAAACAAATGACAGATTTATTTAAGATGAATGATTGTGTGTATGAAAATGTGTATGAATAGAACATGAGAAAACCAGTTGGATACTGAAATATTAGCAAGATCTACGATATTTAGTGGTCTGCACATGATCTATGACATTCACTTATGCAAGATGTATGGTATTTACTGGCCTGAGCTAGGCCTATGGTATTTATTAGCCTGAGCAAGATCTATAACATTTACTGGCTTGAGCAAGACCTATAATATTTACTTGTATGTATAAGATCTATGATGTTTACTAGCATACACAAGGTTTCTAATGAAGAGGCATTAAACAATAATGATTTGAAGAAACATAATTCATGATGACTCAGGTATGTATTGAGTATGTCCAGTGAAATTTGCTTTAAGATGGTTTGACATGCTGAGACTAATCTAATGATATATCAACATATCACAATGAATTAATAAATAGGCACATATAGATCCAGTTTACACTTGAGTCATATAGTAGACATAGGTTCTTTGAGATTAACTGGGAAGTGAGAGCAGACCTCATACCACCTAGCAGTAAACAGTAATGACAGAAGCTGAATCTCTCACAAGGTGAAGCACTAGACTCAGTACAGAGTTAAGATTCATTTTGCAATACACTGTGCCTTATTGGCCTCACTCTCTCAGCTGACCTCAAGTGGAATGAATACATTGAATCAATAGCTACATCTATTGCTAGGAAAGTGGGTTCACTGTGTTGGGTCAGGAAGTTTTTCTCCTCAGAATTCATCTTGCACATATACAAATCTACCATTCATCACTGCACTGAATACTGTTGCCATATGTTATCAGGTGGTCTTGCAATTCATCTCAGGATTCTCAAAATACAAAGAAAGATCTCCAAAAATAAAGTCCGATTTGGCAGCAACTTCAGTCACTTTATCACTGATATTATATGGCTTCCCTCTGTCTTTTCTACATTTTCATGACTTCTACTCTGATGAGCTTATCTTTCTGGTGTCTCATCTACACAAATTTACTTGGGCTACAAGATTAGCAACTAGATCCCACCTATTTTACAGTCAAATATAATTTCCACTTCTACTCTAACAGTTTCTTTTCTCACACTTCCTGCCTGTGAAACTCCCTTCCATTTACATGCTTCACTAATAGCTACAATCTCCAAGAATTTAAGTGCAATGTCAATTGCCATCTTCTATCTTCTTGATTCCCATCTTTCTCTTATTCTTTCCTCCTTCCCACTTTATATATTGTTCTTTTCTTGCTTTATTCTCACGTAACTCCCTGCACACTAATATTACCATCTTTTTTATATTCTTTCTCTAACACCCTCTGTATCTTGATCCTCTTTTTTCTCATGTAAACCCCTGTATATCAATGGCAGTACTGTCTTGCTTGAGCTGAAATGATTTTAAAAAATAAAATATAAAATGAATTACCTGTATATTGTTGTCAATCAAGGCCATTCCAGTTACTTTCAACTCATTGAGAATAGTACTGTTCTTCAGATCTATGGCTATCTCTCGTCGACCAAATTCTTTCACATAACAATCATTAATCCTGGCAGTTGGCTGATTAAGAAGTTTTAGGTAAGTGTAATGTAAGCAACTGAGGGGAAAAAAATAAAAAGATGGTAGTGAATATAACATGAGTTCAATACTTGAATAGGTTGAATATTTGAAGATAAAATGCATAATCTTAAAATCATGGTTGTTCTTTACAAGGTCAGTGTAAGGGTTTTATGGGTCCACTAACTCTATGATACAGAGCCCCCAAATCTACATCTCAATTTTCATAAGGCTAGTCAGTTAAGTGTGATATGCGATAAATGCTTAGGCAATCATGTCTCAAAAGAGACATGAACTGACTAAGCTGAAGATTTTCCTGCAGTAGGTTCTCATTACTTTCTACAGTAGACTGGTTGTCAACCAAGGCCATAGAACCTAATCTGTCCTGCTAGTTGACCCATAGCTGGAAGGAGAAGCAATGGATTATTACCTTCCCCAAGAGTATTTGCTCATAAGTGAATACAATGAATTCAACTGGAATTTAAACTAGTCTAGTGCAGAAAGTAATTGCAACCTACTGCAGGAAAATTTTCTGCCCAGTCAGTTATGTCTCTTTTAGCAATTAACTGACTGACTGACTGATAATTATGTTAGTTTGGCTTAGTCACATAATCACAAAGAGATCTTAGCACACTTCTTGTCTCCTCAACTTTGCAATTTTTTTTCCTGTCCAAGGCAAATCTTTCAAAGAGCAGAAATAGTGTTATCTTCTCTGATTTGGTCTTCTCATTTCTTAGGTTGTCTATGATGTGTCTTGTTTTTTGGTCATGGAATGCTCTGTACAAAAAGCTTCATCTCTTCTGATTACATTGCCAAACAAGTTTCGTCTTCTTCATGTGCTGTGTCCATTCAGGACGTAGGCAATCATAGGCTGCCACTTTACTCTGTCTCTTGTTGCTCAATATTTTTCCCAAACCTTACTCCACCATCCATTTGCTCAGGCCTATCAAGTATATCTCGTGCAGCTTTCTCCTGTCTCCTTTTTCTTCTATTTAATTCTCTAGGCCCTCCTTTCTTCTCACATGTGTTAGGAACCTTATCTGTCTCTTCCTAATGATAGGCATGAGTTTTCTTATTTGAATCCTTTCCAACAACTCATCGTATCCTCAGCATCCTTCTGTAAAACCATATTTCTGCTGCCTCAAGCCTCTTCTTCATCCATGATGAGATTGTCCAATATTCACTTCCATAGAGAAGGACAGGCATCACATAACAATCCAGCACTCTTTTCTTTGTTTCAAGTGAGATTTTCCTGTCTCTCAGTACTCTGGTTAGCTTTTGAAATGTGTCTTATGCCATGCCATTGTGTCTTTGGATCTCAATGTCACACTTCATTCTCTGTCAGAACACTTCCTAGGTATTTAAATTTCTTTACTTGTATTATTTTAGTTTCACTGACCTGTAGTTGGCATTTTGGGTTCTACTTTTTGCTGATGATCATACATTCAGTTTTCTTGAAGTTCATGCACAGTCCTTTCTTCTTGCTTTCTTTTGCTAATTTCTGTAGGAAGTCCTGCATTTTCCTTTCTGTGTCTACTATCAGCACCATGTCATCTGCTTATCTTATATTGCTGAGATTGTGGCTGCCAAGGATGAACCCTGGCAATGATTTTATTTTTCTTTGAATTGTTTTGTTGTATTGGTTGAATAGATTCAGTGGGAAAACACATTTTTTTAAATTAAAACTATTTTGCACAGTATATTTTAAAAGAGTAAAATAAGAAAATAAAATTATGACATTAATATAAATAAAAGCAGAAATAACCACACCATTCTGCATGTCTGCACATATACAAAAGCAGATGAATGAGTATATCACTGTGTGCATGCACACACAGAAACACTATGAAATGAAAAACAAAAATCAACCTTACTCCAGTGAAAAGTGCATAGATAAAAGAAAAAATGAGAAATATTAACAGTCAGTTATTGATACTCCTGATGAGTAGACAGAATGATTGCTGGAAAATCTGTCTATGAAATTATAGAGTTGGGATACTGAAGGTAACACAAAAGACAAATTTTATATTTGAATTAATTCTGTATGTCTATAAAAGTTTCATTAAAAACAACTTCAGTTTTGTCCAGAAAGAAAATTATAAAAACTCAAGAAGAATTAAATGAAAGACTTAACTGATAATATAAAAAAGAGATTTCTGCCCAAATAGACTACTATATATATATATATGCCAAAACAGGAAAAGTTCACTTGTGATGCATCTCATCCTTTGGGACTGCAATGGATTATTTTTTTATGTTGGTATGAGTACATCTTTGCACAAACAAGGGGTGTTGGGATTTTAGATTTTTTATTATATATCAAACAGTTAAGTGCCATACATAATACATGCTTAAGTTATCATGTCTCAAAAGAGACATAACTAACCAGGAAGAAGATTTTCCTGCAGTAGTTTGCCATTACTTTCTGCAGTAGATTGGTTTCCAACCAAGGCTATAGAACCCAATCTGTCCAGTTATTTGACCCATAACTGAAAGGAAGAGAGGGATTAATATTTTTCCTAAGGGTATTTGCAAGTAAGCGACTGCAACAAATTCAACTGGAATTTGAACTTGGCTCCCTGATTTCTTGTTCTGTACCAGTATCTGCTGCATCACAACAAATGTCCATCTTTAAAGCATATACTGTTCTTGATATATAAAAATATATATGATTATCTCATGTATATAAAAAAATTAAAACTTTCTTAAATTAGATGGCCATTTTGACTGTTAAATGTAACACCCTTCTCATCAGAGAGATCAAAACATTATGGGAAAATAAATTTTTCTCTTTGTCATCTGATATAAAAATTTAAATTTTTCTCTATGTAATAAATATTGTCTCTGTAAAAAAAATAAATTTAATTACATTGAGCATTCTGGCTGAATTTGTGTTAATATTTAATTTTCATAGGATCCTTGGGATTTACCTCCAGGCTGTTCTTTTTTTTTAATTATGACCTATATATATATATATATATACACACACACACTCACTCGCGGTTCTCAGTGCGATGTTTGTTTTTCTTGTATGTTTTCTCGTGAATGGGCCGTGTGCTTTTCCCATCTTATAATGGATGCCAATGTGAATGAAAACAAAGATGCAATTTATGGTAGACACTGACCAATCAGTCCAACATTGGATGAGGGTTGTTGTATGCTTACAGAGAATAAAGTCCAGATGCATTTTCAAAAGATTGTTTAAGTGCATTACAATCTAAAAAAATATCATCATCAAAGACCTGCCATATTTGATGGTATGTAATGCCCCTGTTTTTTTTCATCAAAAAATAACTTTAAAATATTTTCAAAGTTTTACAAGTGAACTAGAAGTATTTGATAAGCAAATATTTTCCCAGACACTGTAGATTAGAATTACTTGTAATTCACCGAACTCCTTAAAACCATAATAATAAAATTAAGTAGGACTGTTAATATGCCAACAAATAATGTAATTATAGTTCAAGGGTCAGTTCATATCTTAAATAAGTCTTTATTCACATTAAGGAGAGCATAATTTATAATACTCATTTAATTCCATTTGAGAAATGTCTACAATTGTAAAAGTCATTTTCATTCCAAAAACTGTTCAGACTATTAAACCAAGTCTTTGGAAATAATGCTACTGTTCAAATGCATTAGAAATAAAATTATTATGAAAATGTGTTGATTAATACCCTTACTATAGAGATGCATTAGATAATAGAGATGCATTGAATAATGACTACTATAGAAATGCATTGGACAGTAACTTTACTATAGAGATGCATTTGATAATAACTTTACTAAAGAAAGGTATTAGATAATAACCTTATTATAGACATACATTGAATATATTAGTGAGCCTATTTCTAATATGTTTCTAGAGGCATATCATTTGCAAATGGTAGAGTTCAATAGTCTAGATACCTCTGATCCCCTACATTTTGAAATGACACTGTATACCAACAGAAGAAAAGTACAGTGTAAGCCATGATTTTTCATAAATGGCTGATGTATTCTAAATGCAGGAAAGACAAAGAGCTAAAAAACAAAAAAAGAATTCTTACGGTTTGTTGTTGACAGGAACAGTACACTTTCTCTTTATTTGGTGTTGAAGAATGGAAGCTTCATAATATTGTTGTGGAATGAGTACCAAATAATCCTGCAATGAAAAGATGGAATTTAGAATTTAGTAATTCTGAAATTAGTCAAATTCTTTAGCTATTAATATTTTATGAATGGATTGTCAAAAAACAAAACAGAAAGAAAAATGGGGTGAGAGAGTGACAGTTAAAGAGAGAATAAAAGACAGAAAAAAAAGAGACAGAGGAAGAGAAATAGAAAATGAAAAGGAGGACAAGAGAAGGAGAATAAGACAGAGAAAGAGAGATAAAATAAGAGAATTCAAGAGAAACAAAGAAAATGAAGGGAGAATTCAAAAGAGAAAAATATAGAAGTAGAAAAGAAATGAGTCACTGAAACTGAGAATGCAAAAGTTGAAGAGAAATCTTGGAAAGAAGAATGAAAGGAAGTGTGAAAGAGAGAGGCAGAGAAATACGACAAACAAAAATACAAAAAGAAAGAGAAATGGAGTAAAAAAATAAGAGAGGGAAAGGGATGAAGAGATAAGAGAGGTAAAATAGAGAGAGAGAAAGAAGAAATGAAAAATTGTGTCTATAGGTAAGAATTGATTAAGTTTATACTTGACCCCACAGGTAAACACCGGCCAGATCTATACTTGAGCCCACAGGTAAACACTGGCTGGGTCTACACTTGATCCCACAAATAAACACTTGCTGGGTCTACACTTGATCCCACAAATAAACACTTGGGCTGGGTCTAAACACTTGATCCCACAAATAAACACTTGCTGGGTCTACACTTGAACCCACAAATAAACACTTGCTGGGTCTACACTTGAACCCACAGGTAAACACTGCTTGAGTTTGCAATTGGGCCCACAAGTAAACAATGGATAGATTTATTCTTAAGCCCATGGGTAAACACAAGTTGAGTTCAGAAGAGAGAGGAAGAAGGGAGGGGAATGAGAAAGAGAGAGGGAGAGAGAATCTGTGTGTGAAAGAAAAAAGTGACATCAAATAAAATGATAACGACAAAGGAGTCTACTAACCAACAGTAATCCAGGAGGTGTGTTAATAGAAAGCATCCACTGTCCAGGATCCATGACGAATGAAGAGCCAAAGTCTGTGAGTTTTGTCATTTGGGGTTGGCTGGCTGGTTTGAATGCAATAGATGCCATTTGTAGCATTTCCACTTGAGCCTTTGGGGTGATAGTTATTTTCCCATGAATTGTTCTTTTCTCATTATTTATATACCGAATCAGAAGACGATGTAGTGTTGGTCGCTTGATATCAATGTCGAGAATGACTTTGTTCTAAAAGGAAAGTAAAAGAAAAACATTAATAAAAAACAAAACACAATAATATTTTAAAATAAACACTGCTCATTGGTTAGAACATTGTTATTTGGCTGCAAATGTGCAAGTATTGTAACATATCAGTGTTGAAAATGGAATTGCCAAACTGAGTTCAAAGTTCAGGCTAGTACATTGCATTCACTTGTGCACAAAGCATTTGTGTAAAAGTGAATGCAACATGAAGGCAAGGATTTATCTCTTACTATGAGCTACATTAAACAGCAATATAAACAGGACTGTTACCTTGGGTAGCAACCAGTCTAATAGAAAAAAACTCTAAATTTTAAACCATAGAGAAATAAACAAAGCAATCACTCCCTTATATTTCCCAAGAATGCATAGCAATTCACAGATAATAAAGAAAAGAAAAACATAACCATAACCCATTCATATATCCTAAAAAAGAAGATTCTCTGACATGTGTGGCATGGCAAGTGTCAAGTCATTCACCACAAAATATGAACTGATAAATTACAGCAATTTTAATTCAATTTTCTACAAAACAACAAACTTAAAAGGAACTTTTTCAAAATATTGATTCACTTTATATATTTCCGTTCCTCAGAGAAATTAAACAGATTTCAAAAATATAATAAAAAAACAATAACAAACAGTTGTCTGAATATTTAAAATAACATTTTATTACTGTTTAAATACAAGACTTTATTTTGAACAAATATTAGATTTTGGCTTTTAATGAGCCAATGATTTTATACACCATAAAAGAAATCAAACTAAATCCTGGGAATTTTTGTACATCGTAAAAAAATCCATTTTTTTTTCAAGTTGGAAAAATTATTAAACCTAATGAAAGGAGGAATTCTTCAGTGTAAAAATTTGCTTTTTAAACAGCATATCAACCCCTTGCATATCATATCAAGCCAAAACACATTTTAGATTGTACAAATAATTTGTTTCTTTTTTGTGAGTGAATATTGAATTTTGGAGAATGATTTTTCCAGATACAGATACTACTATTTAATCCATAGCTGTGCGGAGAAGATATATATAGAGAACTGAATTCATGTGTGTATTTCTGATTTCTCATTCTCAGCCACTATCCATTACATGACCTGCACAACAAGAAACATTAGTTTTGATAGCAACAGTTAGCATACAAAGAAAAAAGACTTACTTGTTTCACTGACATTATAGCATAACCTTTCCAACTAAATCCTGGAAATTCTTGTTCATTGAAAGCAAAGTGAGCCTTGCCTCCTCCTGGTTGGTAGCCATCTTCAATTTCATATTTGTGCTGATAAAGGCTGGGAAAGTAGTACCCTCTTTCTGGACTAAAACCAAAAAAAAAAATTTTACAAGTCTTTAGTAAGTAATAAAATTGTGCTAGAATTTATATTGCTTCAATGTAACACAGATTATCAACAAATAAATGTACACATCGGTTTCAATTAGGAATGAACATTATTAATGTGAATACAAAAAAAAACATTCTGATTGGAACCAAAGTGTACATTTGAATCAAATGACTACTAAAAATCCATCCTATGCCTAAATTTATAGACAAATCTTACAGATGCATGCTGGGATTTCTTCCTAGCCAATAAAAATTGATAATATAAAAATAAGATAAAAGGAAAATCCATAATCTTTTATAAATTCAGGTAAAGATAAATTTTTCTATATGTCCCTAACCTTACATAAATAAAACAACTAATAGCACTAATATATAATAAATTTACTATAAAAAATGATAAATTGTATCTATAACATAAGTGACAGCATTAAACTTGCATAACAATTTTTGAAAGCATATCTTAATAAATATTTCATGTATATAATTTATTTTTAATTCAATTCCTAAAAATGATTACATATAAGCAATGTTTCTGTAAATAAAGTTTTATTTATTTTATTTTGTTTGTAAAGAAAGAATTTATATCTACTTTACCATAAGTTAGAAAATTTAGTGTTCATAATAAGCTTTGTTGTTATATGCTACTTCACATTAGTACAAATTAGTTAGACAGAAAAAAAATTACCTAAATCAGAAAAATAATCATTTTATAATTTCAGTTTTACAATTTTATGATAATACATTTTTGTTACCTATCTTTTTTTGTACTGAATGATTTTTGTTATTATGAAATACATTAATATGTTTGCTTTATTGTTGTAACAAAATGATATGTTTAATTTAATTTTCTTAAAACTGTACCAAATTATTTAAACAAGTGAAAAAAGTTTTTTTGAATTTCTTATTATTATTAATAATAATAAAAATATTAAAAATTATTCAAATGTTTTTTATGGACAGCTTTATGTAGCTATGGCTAGATTGAGTGGTTTGTTTTTTATGATTTATCAACCTTTTGCAGGTTATGTAAAGCTAGAAAATATTTTTGAAACTGCAAACGTTTTTATAGATAATAATTTACTGATAAAGGTTCTACTAATTTATCTATGGCTGGGGGCAGAAGACTTGAATTCATACCATTCTCAAGGGTATTTATGTATCTTCTTCTACTTCATGTACTGTGTCCTATCAGGATGTAAGCGATCATGGATTATCACTTGGCTCTGTCTCATGTCACTCTTGATATTTTACCTCTTGGTAACTCTCCCAAATCCCGATTAACTATTTATTTGCTCAGGCCTATCAAATATGCCTCATGTTGCTTTCTCCTATCTCTCTTTTCTTCTGTCTATCCTGTGAGGGCCTGGAGACTTTAATGTCTTCAGGCGCTCTTTCTTCATTATGTGTCCAAGGAACCTCAGTTCTCTATTCCTGATGTTAAGTATGAGTTTTCTTCTTGTTTGCATCTTCTCTAACACCTCATCAGTGCTCATGTACTCAGTCCATGTTATTCTTGACATCCTTCTGTAAAAACCACATTTCTGCTGCCTCAAACCTCTCCTTCATCCTTGATGAGATTGTCCAACATTCACTTCTGTACAGAAGGACAGATGTCACATAGCAATCCAGTACTCTTTCTTTGTTTTCTATGAGTTTTTCCTGGTTAACTTTTGAAATGCGTCTTTGGCCATGCCATTGCATCTTTGGATCTCAAAGTTGCACTTTCCATCCTCTGTCAAAACACTTCCCACTTATTTAAATTTCTTTACTTGTTTTATTTTAGTTTCTCTGACCTGTAGTTGGCATTTTGGACTCATCTTTTTGCTGATGACTGTACATTCAGTTTTCTTGAAACTTATGCTCAGTCCTTTCTTCTTGCTTTCTTTTGCTACCTTCTGCAGGGAGTCCTGCATTCTCTTTTTCATATCTACTATCAGCACCATGTCATCTGCATATCTGACATTGTTGAGATTTTGGCTGCCAATGGCAAATCCTAGCAAGGATTTTATTTCTCTTAGAATTTTTATGTTGTATAAGTTGAATAGATCCGGTTAGAAAATACATCCTTGTCTTATGCCCTTTTCTATTTTTGTATACCTGCTGAATTCCCTTCCTATCTGTATGCAAACAGTTTGCTGTCAATAGATATTCTTGATAATCCTAAAGTCCTTTCCGAAAATGTCAAGGTTGTCAAGCATCTCCAACAAGTCTTTGTAGCATAATTTGTCAAATACCTTTGCATAGTCTGTATAAGTGAATGTAAAGAATGCATATAGAATTTGAACTTGGCTCTATGATTGTCAATTCTGAGCCATTATCATTACACCACCTGCACATCCAAGCTTACAGCACCTAGTATTCCTGAGCAGTCACCCATCTAGATACTGACCAGGCTCTACATTGCTTATTTTCAGTGGTCATATGGTAACCAGTGTTTCAATGATATAATCATAAGACTTAGCTATAGCTCTAGTAGGAAATTCCAGTAGATTTGGTAGAGTCCAAAAACAACTTTAAGAAAATAGATGCCTTTCTGAAAATATTGAAATTTTACAGAGGCAGGAGAATTTCAATGGTAACTTAACTTTTCTCAGTTCATATGATCGGTATTTGATTGGTATAAAAAATTCATATAATCTATGACAATAAAGTCTATTACAACAATTAGATGTGTGCTGTGGTGTAGTGGATATCAGCTTGAAATGAGAAATCAGAGAGCCAAGTTCAAATTTCATTTGATATTCTTTGTATTCACATACATGCAAATACCCTTGGGAAAGGTATGAATCGTTGCTTCTCCCTCGAGTTATGGTTTTAAAATAATGGGACAGATTGGATTCTATAGCCTTGGTTAGCAATCAGTCTACCGCAGAAAGTAATGGCAACCTACTGTGGGAAAGGTTCTATCCAAATGTGTATCATGTATGGCACTTAATTGACTGACAACTTTTATGTGTAAACAAACAATAAAAATAAGATAAAAGACTATTAAAAAATGATGAATATCAGCAATGTTTCTTTCATATAAAGAAATTTCTAAAATTAAGACTATTATATTTATTGCTGCTAAAAGTTATAAACAAACAAAAAAGAACTTGTCAAAAATCTATACTGACAATGCTTTATCTAAAAAATGGAGACAAGGAAAGTTTGTGCTGAAATTGGTATCTGAAGAGTGTTGTTTTTATAAAGGTATTTATATTAAGTAAAAGCACATTCTATAGAAGTATTAATATTAAGCAAAAGAATATTTGTATCATGCGAAATGATAAAAAGTTCAAAATGAAATCTATTAAGATGTTCTTTGTTTGAAATCTTTTAAAATGATCAACCTTCAAGTCGATTCATCAAGCAATTGGCTTTCACAATTAGGTACTAATTAGAAACATTTTATTTTATTTTTTAATCAAGGTATCTATCCTTAGGTTTTTTAGAAAGTTTAATTTAATACTGTGATACAAATTGATGTGAAAACATAATACAGAGTACAGCTGGAGTGCTTAACTGTAACTTTCAGCTAACTGATTAATAAACCACATGAAATTACTTAACATATTTTAGAATCAGACAATAAGAATATGTGCAAAATTTATGTATAAGAAAAACCTTAGGCTAGGTTACAATCTACAAGAAAAGCCTTAGACTAAGTTACAATGTTGCAGAAAAGCATTAGGATAGGTTACAATGTATCAGAAAAAAATCTAAGGGTAAGATTACAATGTATCAGAAAGCTTTAGGCTAGGTCACAATGTATGAGAAAACCTGAGGCTAGGTTACAATGTATAAGAAAAAACTGAGGCTAGTTTACAATGTATCAGAAAAAACTTGAGATATGTCACAATATATCAGAAAAGCCTTACTATAGGTTAGAATGAATAAGAAAAGATTTTAGGTTAAAATTCCTACTTCAGTGAATAAAAATCTCATTTGGTTCTCCACATATTTTACAAAACTCAGTTTGGTAAATATCAAACCTGCCAGGCATAGAGTTTAGTCCTGATTATAAACATTTTGCAGGTTGTTTAAAGTCAAAACATTTTGAATTGTAAGAGTTTTTTTAAAGATAATAATAATAATAATAATAATAATAATAATAATAATAATAATAACAGCAACAACAATAATAATCATCCTATTATAATTGTGCTTGTCTCTCATTTCATTAGTTCACATGACTGCTACATCCTGTCACTACCTTATAAATAATGGATTATTCTGTTTTGATCATGATAAAAAGGGGAAAAATACTACTTGGTTTCAGTGACAAAATGAAAAGAAATAAAGAATGGCAAGAAGATTGTGTTTAATGACTGTTTCAGTGAAATGGAAAAAGTTGTTAATTTCAAATTTTTTCATTTGTATCTCCTTACTTCTTAAAATATTAACCAGCATTCATATTTATGATTGCTATTGCAATATTTTGTTAAAGTTGTTCAGCTCAAATCTTTAATAATGTGATAGGGCAATTTCTACAGATATTATATTGTCATAGAAATCATCATGGACTCATTCATTCATTCATTAACTTAAGAATTAAGATTCATCAGAACATTAAACTAGGAAAACCAAAATTTTCATGGGTTAAAACTTACCAAATTACGAAGATGTGCTACTATCAATGGATATTGAGAATACCCTTGAACAGCAGTTCTGAATGCTTTCTTCTGTAGAACTCTTTTCAGATATTTGCATGAGCTTGTATCCTCTATTTTAAAATTGCACAGGTAAATGGAGCAGAGGTAATTTTTATTGTATTATGCCAGTGTTAGAAACAGCCCACTCACAAACACTGCTAGGCCATAGAAGTAGCTAGCAGAATTGTGCTCCATATTGCTCCAGTATAGTACCAGTTTTTATAATCAGGTTATTATGCAAAAATATAAGGGCTCACACTATACACAGGTAATATTTTTGAAGAGGTTAAAAATCATGTGTTTTTGGTGATTGGTTGCACTGTCAGTCAGACAATTAAGTGCCATATGTAATACACGCTTAGGCAATCATGTCTCCTTCGATTCATGACTGACTCAGCAGAAGATTTTCTCACAATAGATTGCCATTTCTTTCTGCAACAGACTGGTTGCCAACCAAGGCTATAGAACTTAATCAGTCCAGCTATTCAACCCATAGCTGGAGAGAGAAGAGATGGATTAATGTTGTATACCTACCTGTACATGGTAATGGGATGTTCCTATCCTGGTGAATACATGGACACTATTGGAGTAGAGAAGTGTGATTTTACTGACTAGCAGTTCACTAGCAGTGCATCTACTTTATGCAGTGTGCGAGTTTTGTATTTGTTGATATGCTAGTATTCCCAATCTTCATTTTGGTGATTACTCATGCAGTAACCTCTTAGAGTTACAATAGTAAGTGAATGCAACAAATTCAACTGGAATTCAAACACAGCTTTCCAATTTCCCATTCTAAGCCAATATCCATTGTACCAAAATGCACATCTGTATTGCACTGTACAGAAATTTTTTTTCAGGAGAGGCTAAAATTCATGCAAAAATTTCAGGGGTCACACTACACATGAAGCCAGCTTATACAAGGTTAGGCAAAAATTGCGTACCATAGGAATAATTTATTAAAAATATAATTACCCATGATCATTTTATTTACTTGTTAATTGTTATATGTACTGTTCAAGATGGTTTTTTTTCAAAACCCAGTTCAATTTGTGACTGCATGATTCATTAACACATCAAAGAGTTTCATCTGTCATTTTAATGCATTCATATTTAATTCTTTTTTTCAAGTTCCTCAATATTTCTTGGGTACATCTAATGAACAACTAATTTCAAATGGCTCCAAAGAAAAAAAAAATAAGGGTGTGGTGTCTGGTGACCTCAATGGCTACTCAACAGGACCACTTCAACTTATCCAGTAACTCCTATGGTACACAACTTTTGCTTCCCTTTGTACATGAGTATGTGGTGGAGAGGAAATTAAGAATTAAAAGCAACTTTCTTCTTCACTTTTATAAAAATTCACAATGACATGTGAAATCCTGGTTTTGCCAAATATAAAAAGGATTAACCACTTGTTTAAAAAAATGTTGAAACCGGATTTTGCAAGTAGATGTTAAATTAATTTTCTGACCAATGGAAGCGATTTGTAAGATGAACAAGAGTTAGCAATACAGTGCAAAAATACTAAATGGCTATAAAGGCTTAGGTCAGTGTCAGCCAGTCAGTCAGATGGGAGCAGCGAGAAAGAGAGACAACATACTAAAATGTAACAGGAGAAACTTCAAGTCAACCTGGACATAAGGTCACGTCGCATATTTGTTCTCGTTCTCCTTTCTTGTGTGCTGATTACTTTTACTTTTTCTTCTCCATTCTCAACATTCCCATATACCTCATCTTATACTTGATAACAAATGGATACATTAAGACTGAATGAATACTTCAAAGACACTCCTACCAAACAAACACTCATACATACTTACATACACACATATGTACACAAACTTTTTCCAAGAAGTTACTACTATGACTATTTCTACAACACTTGATACAACTTGTTTCTCATTGAGCATTAACTTCTACAATTCATGTTAACTTTTTCACCAATAAATTTCTATTTTATCATGTAAAATGTATACTTTTATTCTTCCACAAATCTATGCATTCTAACCAATCTTCAACCCGCTGATAACCTTCCAATAATTCTGGATAAAACTTGTAAGTTGTAGCAAGCTCGGTTATGTATGTATGACACAAGGTTGAATTAATAAACATTAATCATCTCCCTATAGCTTCACTGGTGACCCCGACATGAAATAGCTTCAAGTATATACATTAAATGTTTAAAATATTTGCATTTCTCACTTTTCTGCCTTGATAGAGTTTAAAAGCATCTACACGGCCTTGTGGGTGATTAACTATTTTCTACTCTACCACTCCTTTCCAGCATTCCAAGCCTGTCACTACATTATTACTATTTCTAAGAAACATGCTCTGTTAAGTTACATTCCTTCATTCCACCAGTTAGTAAGAAAGGAGTTTCATTTGAAAAACAAGAATTGCTACATTGTGGAACAGACTCCTGGGAGAATGCTCTTTCAATTGCTACAATCTTACCAACTCCAAGTCTAGGGTCAGACATTATCTTTCCTACAGATCCTCAGTATATTCATTACCATCTTCTCTTATAATCATACTACAACCTCATTGAGTGGCACTTAGGCCTTGTATTGGGTGAAGAATTAGTAAAATAAATGTCTAAATATATAAATATTCTGGCAAAAAGATAAACAAACATGCATAAAAATTCAAAGGTTAATCATTTTACAACCTTTTTAACCTTTTTTATTCCCTCTAATTCTTCAGCACTTCCTTCCTCTTTAAAAATTGATATTGCTCCTCCCCCCACAAAAAATTCCCTTGTTGAAAATTACAGCCATAGACCAAGCATGTGACAAATGAAGTTTTACAGAGAATAGAGACCACAAAGAATCTGTTACTAACAATTAGAAAGAAGACTTGGAAGATTTAATACATACATATCAAAGTCAAGAGGAGAGCAGCAAAATAACCAAGTTTGAGCAAATAGATGAATGAACAAGTAACCCAAAGAGAAAGAAGAGTGATAAAGGATAAAGTATTGCCAAGAGCCACAAAATAAAATATAGATAGTTGCAGAGAGACATGATTGCTGATGTCCTAAAGAGACATAATGCACAGAAAAGTGATATATGTATATATATATTATATATATACACAAATATGCTTTGCTCATTGATTGAGTACTCTAGAAAAATGGTAAACTTTAAAATCATTGGTTACTGCCATTTATGCATCGTTCTTCAGTAATGACTTGAACACTCTTGGCTGCTGGTGTGTGTGTGTGTGTTTACATTGTGTATATAACATGCTAAAATCTGCCTTCCTCCACCGTGCACTGACAGCTTAATGGTAGAATCTCCGACTGATGTCAAATTGGTTAGGTTTCAATCCTGGCTGGAAGCAATCAAATGTCTAACTCTATTGATGAGCAGTGATACAGCAAAACAGGACTGCCTACGGATTACTATATATATTGGAGAGAGAGAATAAAATTAATAAGATCTGTATTCCAAACATGAAATAAAAAATGGTAAGTTATAAAACTGTTGCCTTATTTCTTTTGTTTGCCTTAATTTTTCTTTTGTCTTTCTTTTATCTACCTTAATTTATTTTGCCTTGTGTTTTTATCTGTCTTAATTTATTTTATTTGCCTTGCTTTTTTGTCTTTTTTTGTTTTTAGTTTTTTTGCCTGTCTTAATTTCTTCTACATACCTTAAATTCTATCATTTACCTTAATTTCTTGTCTGTCATATTTTTTGCCTTCATTATTTTTTTTGTATCCACCTTATTTCTTTAATCTGTCTTCTTTTCCTTACCTGCCTTCATTCGCTTGTCAACCATTTTCTTTTCTGAATTATAATCTGTCTTTTGTAGGTACTTACGTATCACATTTGTCTCCTTCAATCCTTGGTTTACATTGACACTGTCCAGTTATTTTATCACAGTCCATGCTCATAGAGCCACCAAGGTTACAGTCACAGGCTGTAAAATTAAATATTATCATTAATTATAGACAGAATAAACTGCAAAGTAATTATATTCATTTTTCATTTATTTTACAGATTCTGGTCAAAGCACAAGTGTAAAAGTATATACCAAAAAAATAATATCCTTATTCCAAGTTTAGAATTTGAAACATTGTATCACAACTATTCACGTTATTTAAGAGAAATAATTTAGTTAATTTGGACAAAGAGGTAAGTACAGCAGACTGACCCAGATTAGAAAACAAAGGATGTTTTAATGATCATCTGTTGTAGAAGAACAATGAATAAATCTTTAAGATTATGATGGGGCTTTGTTCTAAACCCATTATTGTAAGACAGTTCTGACTGAAGTTGAATGCTTATTGCTGTGTATTATACTTTTATCATCATTTAACAACTATGACTGGGTTCTCTTGCTTCTGTAGCTTGAGGCAAAGTCCTGTTACCAGACATAGGGCTTCCCAATAGCCACTCTTTTGAACTCAAGGCACTTGATACAGATGTCTGAGGCCCTAACAAACAAATTTAAAAATTCTTTTTTATTAGAATGATCAGAGTAAGTTTTCTGATCTCTGAACATTAGTAATAACCATTAGACATATCCACTTTTTTATGAATCCTCTGCACTGTCTTCAAACACTCTGAATTGTTCATATTAGAGAGTCTGGCAAGATTACCAAGCAGTACAGCATGCCATTTCCAAATTTCTGGTAAATTTAATTGTGCCATGGTGCTGCTCTTCTCACAGATTGTGTCCAACTAACCTTACTATACTGTGCAATTGAAAAAATTAAAAACAAGCAATGTGCATGCATGAAATGTATACATGTGAAAATTATTCAAAATGAAAAAATAAATGCGTCATAGAATATTGATAAATTAAAAGGTGCTTAAAATCATGATGCTGATGAAAATTACCTCGACAACCAAATGGATTTCGGCGCTCAAATTTATAGGTTCCCACTGAACACTGACCACACTTGCGCCCAGTTACAGCAGGTTTGCACAGACACTGACCAGTCTTCTCATTGCACATGTTAAATCCACCAATTGCTCCATCAGGGTTGCACTGGCAGTCTGTATAAAGAACAATAAAAATATAACCAACTTAAATGCAATTACAATCAATTAAGACTATTGCAAAGATATGGCTGGATATCAGTCACATAAAATTTATACTTCTTCTAAAGACTATTTTTAAAATTCTCATTTCTCTTTCAGATATATTAAGGACATTACCATGGATTTAATGACTTTAGCATTAATTCTGTCACCTCTATTATGAAACATCCTAGCACACCAGAATTAAAAATGGTAAAATATGGGGATTGAGACAATGAAAAGAAGACCAAGCAGTGGTTGTTTGTTTTCATTACAAAGGTCCCTATTATAGACATAATGATCAACATTAATAAGAACCACATGATCAGGGCAAGCAGTCACTTCAGAGGAAACATTGAGACCATTCTTGAAGATAAGGGCAGTTTTATTAATATTTTTCAATAATTAGTTAGTTTTTGGTTATAATTAAATTAGTCCAGTATTCAGTTGTATTAAAAAGTGTTTAATACATCTATATTATAGAACTTTTTAATATTTTTCAATTAGAAATGAGTTATTTCCATAACCTAGGTTTCAATCATTTGGTATCTTTAAGCAATTTATGATAACTGATTTTCTGTACAAACATGGATTTTTTAAGAATGTGTGACTGGAATTTTTAATCAATCAACAATTTTCAAAATTAGGGAAAAGTTACTTAAGGATCTTAAAACACTTTCAACCATGTTTGTATGATTCTAATATGTATTTATAGGTGTGATTATATCTGGACATTATTTCTGATCTTTCTTTCAGTAATTTTTTGTTCTGGAAACAACATATACCTAACTTTTCCTCCTGACACAATCTACAGACATCACCACTTTTGTATGCTTTGGCTTCTTTTACTATACTCCATGTTATATCAGGATCTTTGCCTTTTTTCAGTTTTAATTTCCATACATGGTTAGCCAGTTTGGTATAATTTTTAATGTTTTTCAGTTGAAAATGTAGATTTGTGATTATTCCATCTGTTTTTAAAAATTTCTTTTGTAGATGTCAAATATGCTTTTTTTTGTCCATCTGTATCAAGCACCTCTTTTTGTAAATGACCTGTTCTGTTTTACAAAGTTTGATATTTCAAAAACTTAAGAAAAATAAATATACTTTCATAAAATATATATAAAATAGCATACTATATCATTGCAATATTACAATTAAGCAATGTAAATAACATACAACAATATATAATAGTAAATAATAAATAAAATAATAATATATAATAATAGTGAGAAAAATATAGAAAATAATAGAGAAAACAGGGAGGAAAAATTACATTATTTATGAACTAAAATAGAATGTAGTTCATATAGATCTAAATATCAATGTATTAAAATTATTACAATAACATAATAATACATAAATATAATACATACATATAAAATACCATACAAAATCATTATAATATTACAATTTTGCTATATAAATAATATAATAATATATAATAGAAAATAATAAACATAAAACTAATAATGATAATAATAATAAACCAAATAATAAAAATAAACAACTATAATAATATATAACAATAGTGAGAAAAATATAGATAAAAATAGGGAAATAGGGAGAAAACAAATTGATTATGGAATAAAATAGAATGTAGTTCATATAAAGAAAGCAATATTACAATGTTAAGAAAATAAGGAACTATCTTCAAATTAATAAATAATAACTATTGTATTTTGGATTCATGAATTATATATTTGTGAAAAAATGCAGAAGGAATGTAATGTTTTAATCATGTGTTTATAGTTTATATTATTAATGTTTTGAAAGTAGTACTTCCTCCTTATATATATGTATGGAAGGGTCTGAATAAATGTTCATAGCATTTTTAAGTGAATTTCAAAGTTATATAGATATTTGTACATATAGCATACTTGAAGTTATGCAAATCACAAACTTCAATAACTCAAAATTACCTTTGAACTGATTAATTCAGACATCAAAACAAATAAAATTAAATTTTTAGTTACTGTCAACATATTTTATTAAATTTATGTGATTTTTATATATATATATATATATATATATATATATTCTTCACTTATTCTATTTGTGTGCATATATATATATATATATATATATATAGATAAAGAAAATATGTGTGTGTGTGTGTGAATAAAGACAATATACATATTTGTATATGAGTGAATAAAGGCTATATAAATAAACACACACACATATTTATATATATATATATATATATATATATATTAGCAATTTTATTTTTTAGAAAGTCATTGTTTTACAGAAGAAAGGTTTTCATTATTGCTAACTAATTTGATATTGTGTAATACATTATCAGAAAAGATGATGTCATACGTACGGAATACATCCCAATGGATTTTGCACATCCAAATTCCAAAATCCAGGCTTGCAGGTGTCACAAGTTCGACCAATGACTCGGTCTTTACATTTGCAGTGATGAGTTCCAGTAACACCACACCCTCCGAGTGGCTGTCCTAGCATTTGTACAGCTCCAGCAGGATTGCAATTGCATTCTTACATTGAAAAGAAAAAGAAAGAATTAGACCTTAAAATATAGAAATAATTATAATTACTGTATTCACTCCTATATAAGTCTACTTCATGTATAGTCTGATCCCTCAATTTCTTTGTGAACAACCTGATTATTGTCATATAGCTCATGTAGAATGTGACCACAACTTCTGAGAAATACTAGGAGGCCTACTGTAGTCAAATATTACAGTACTGGCTATCATCTTGAGTATATTTTATTTCAAATAGAATGTCTTCATTTCTTTTTTATACAAAGCTACCCTAAAATGGTGAGAAAAACCACTTATCGTAAAATATCTGATACAAAGATACTTATGTTTTCATTTATGCCTGACTAAGGTAGCTCCTTTACCCTGAGCTTGCCTACTATGTAGCTTAAGTTTCTTCCTTTTTGTCACTACATGAAGAGCAAAACGTCATCCACTATGTCTGTCAGTTAAGTGCCATATGTGATCATGTCATGAAAGAGACATGACTGACTGGGTGAAAGATTTTCCCAGAGTAGGTTGCTATTACTTTCTGCAGTAGACTAGTTGGCAACCAAAGCTATAGAACCCAATTTGTCCTATTATTTAACTCATAGCTGGAAGAAGCAAAAGATTCATACCATTCCGAAGGGTATTTGTGCATATGTGAATGCAATGAATTCAAACTTGGCTCTTTGATTTCTTCTGCAGAGCTGATATCAACTGCACCATAACGAACATCCCATCCACTATGTATGCCACTTAAAATAAACAAACACCTTATCATTGTCATCAGCAGAACTAGCATGTTAGTGCCCTCTCTCCTTATTTCCTTTTTACCCTCAACTCTGGTGAGGATGGTAGAGATGGCTGTAAAGGCCCAGCTTACTCCTGAAGATTTGAAGGGTGGTAGAAAGCAAAGTTAAAGAGAATTAATAGATTTTTTGGCTTTCTCAAACATGTATTTGTCTTTGTTTTCTTTTCAAATGACAACCTTTTTGTCTCTTCAGGATGTAGGCAATCATGGCTTTCCATGTCTTCCTATCTCTGGTGGCTCTTAGCATGCTTTCTCCTATTACCCCACCCAAACCCCGCTCAGCCATCTACCTACTCAGGCCTGCCAAATATGTTATTGCTGCTTACCCCTGTCTCTCTTTATCTAACCTGTGTGTATCATATTCTCCAAGCCCTCCTTCCTCATTACAGGTCCAAGAAACTTTAGCTGTCTTTTCCTGATGCTTGATGTTAATTTGCTTTTAGTTTCCATTTTTACCAAAACCTCATCATTGCTCACATGCTCAATCCCTGATATACACAGCATTTTTCTGCCGAACCACATTTCTGTTGCTTCAAGTTTTTCCTTCATTTTTAATGATATTGCCATATTGAAGAACAGACATCACATAGCAATCCAGCACTCTTCTTTGTCTCTAGTAAAATTTTCCTGTCTTTTAATACTTTATTCAGTTTCTGGAATGTGTCCTTCACTATGCCGATTAGCCTTTGAATCTCAGCGTCACACTTTCCATCCTCTGTTAGAACACTTCCCAAGCACTTAAATTTTTGTACCTGCTTGATTTTAGTATCCCCAACTTGTAATTGGCATTTTGGGCTCCTCTGTTTGCTGGTAACCATACATTCTGTTTTCTTGTAGTTTATTTGTAGTCCTTTCTTTTGACTTTCTTCATCTACGTTTTTTAAGAGGTCTTATACTTTGTCAATACAAATGAAAAATGATGTTTACCTATGTTTTGTAGACTATGCTTAGTCTACAAAACTTAGGTAAACATCATTTTTCATTTGTATTGCCTTTTCTGACAGCATCATAATCATAAATATATTGTCCCCTGTTCCAGTGTCATTGATGAAACTGCACAGTTCTTGTCCTATCTCTGGCTTGATTCTGCTTCCTGCTCTATTCATCAGGATTTGGATGATGAGGTTTGTTATGTGGTTCATCAAACTAATTGTTCAGTGGAGTTTGCATTTGTTTGCACCTGACTTTTTAGGCACAGCTCTAAAAATTGATCTGCTTAGGTCATCTGGTATTACACTACTGTTATAGTTTTCATTAATTATTTTTCATAATTTTCTCTATGCCAAAATCTAAGGCTGTCAGCATCTCTATTACTAATCCCTAATATAAAATGTTGTCTTTTGTGCAGGGGCTCTGAGCATCACATCTAGTCCACAAAATAAACCCCCACAAAAGATCCTAGGAGCCAGTAGCTCTCAAACCACAAATATAAAAATGCCTTGCTGACAAGTCAGCTCAGCAAAACACCTTGACCTCATCTAAAGACTGTCAGTCTATCCATACATACACATTACTGGCATTGATTTCAACTCTGAAGACAACTTGTCAACAACACTCCACTAATGCTGCAACACAGATTCACTAATTCACTCCAGGCCTCTCTAGTCATCAGCACTGAAATCTCAATCCAGAAATTCGTCAATACCTGGACTTACATTTACACTTAATCACTTCTCTTACCCACAGCAACTAAAGAATCCCATATCAATAATTTTGTCACCTTTTCAGACAATTATGCATATATTCTGAAAATTGATTAATACATGCTTCTTAAAATTTTAATCTTTGTTTGTTTTTTCCTTTGCAACCATATGCTCATTATATCACAGGTCACCAAAAATACATGATTTTTAACCTCTTGAAAAAAATTATTCATGTATAGTGTGACTCCCTATTTTTTGTGTAAAAAACAGATCATAAAATCCATCACAATACTTTATATACATTACATGATATTAGAGATTGCTTTCTGGGTTACTTATGCACAATAACTTTATGAATATTTGGAAATTAAACATGCCCTATAACCCAGTACAACTTGTCCCATAATACTTAGTGAGGAGAAAGGCACCACCAAGTAAACACCTACCCTGAGAGATGTGAAATTGGATTATTCAGCATGATATCCATGATAGGTTAAAGGAAAAATTCACATTTTGAATCTGATTCTGTTATAATTAATTTTGAATTTGGACAAAAATGTTCATCTTAATTTTTAATATTTTTGTTGGTATCACAGGATACTTATGAGGTGCATAGAAAAACAAAAGTTCAGAGTATACATAATGTGAACTAAATTGCTTGTGAGAGATTCATGAGAATTAATTTTTGCTAATTTAATAAATTGACAAAAGATGAGCTTGAATTTTAAGGAGGCTTGATGACAAAAATTAAAAAACATATCGGCAGAATGATTAAAGGAAAAATCAAAATGGAAAAGATAAAAGAAAAGGGAAAAATGAAAGAAAGTAAAACCAAAGAGAATAAAAGAAAAAGAAATCTGAAAAAATATTGTAAGGTGAAAAAAAAATAAAACAACAGAAACAAACTAAAAGTGAAAAAAAAAGACAAAAGAGAAAAATCTGGAAAATGTAATAGAGTAAAAAAAGACAGCAATAAATGAAAGTGGAAAGAAAGAGGAAAGAAATTAAAATTAAAAAGAAATATAAATGAATGAAAAGTGAAAAATGAAAGAATAATGTAAACTGAAAAGAAAATGGAAAAAGGTAGAAACAAACTGAAAGTGAGAAAGAAGAAAACAGAAAAAAAAAGAAAAAAGAAATCAAAAGAAAGAAAACAAAATGAAAGAATAGGAAAATATAGAAAAACAGAAAATAAAAAGAAAAGAGAAACATTTAAGAAAGGGGAAAAAAGAGTTGGGAAGAAAAAATGAAAAACAGATATGCAAATATTTAAAGAAATAAGAAAGGAAGACAAAGAAAAAAAAAGAAAATTAAAACAAGCTGAAGGAAAAAATTCAGTTAGATGAAAAAGAAAATTTATTCTCAAATATTTGATTAGTCACTACTCAAAACTGTTTTATTTCTCTTCCAATAATGGAGAAGAGATATAAATATAGCTAAAGGTTGTTTTGTTTCTAGTTTTTTCTTTAATTATATTTAATAGAAAATACTTGTTTAAAACAAAGACATTTATTTTTCTGATCAATAAAAATCTTGTTGTCATCCTATAAACATTAGGTAAGATGCATAGATAATACACACATATATATAATTAAATTTGTTTTTATTTAAAATTAATTTAAATTACATTGTGACATGGAAATTACTATGTTTTGAGATTTTAACTCATCATCAGTTAATGTTATTGTTGACTTATTGTTGTGAAAATGATTTACATTTGAATGTATAAAACATTATGCCTGTTATTTAAATAGTTGATATGGATAGGGGAAGACAGACAAATGTATGTGTATGTTTAATTTAAATAACTCAAATGCAGTTCAACTTCTAATTTTGAAAATATAAGTTATGTTTAGGTATTACAGGTTTTCGTTTTTCAATCTTAATGGTGAAAATGTCAGTCAGATGAGCCACCATCTGCATTACTTCTGGCACGATGTATCCATTTTTGTTACAAGATTATTGTTTTAGCTTATATATATGTATATATATATATATATATATATATATAGATATAGATATATACACACACAAGTTTTCTTAAAAATGACTGACAAGGCACTGTGGTTAAGTTTTTCATTTAATTTTTCTTGTGTTTTTCTAATTTTCTTCTTTTCTGGACATAATTTTGTAGAAATTATCCAAAGGTTCTGTATCAGCATGTCCAAATACTTTTGAGTATACTTTTAGTCTTTATCAAGGATAATTTTGTTTTTATGTATATATCTAGAGTTATAAAAATGCTTTATTTTCCAAAGATTGTCAGCACATTGATGTTATCGAGTGCTAGTTTTTTCCTTTTATTAATAATGCTTCCATTATTTTTAGCCTTTTGTGGATAAGACTATTATATTTGTATGGTCAATGAGTCTATTGTAGGAGTTTGCTCTAATAAGATCTAATTGATATATGGTCAAAGATGTAAGTGTGTCTATTTTTCAGGCATATTCATATTCTTGTTAGAACATTCAGAAAATTTCTAAAAATTTTTCCAGGAAACAATAAAATTATAAAAGCAAAAAAATAAACAACTGTACCTTGCTAGTCATTTAAAATAAAACTTGTATAAAAGAGGGATTACTGCCCAAATACAAAATTTTATATATATATATATATTGTGTATTTGGATAACAATCTCTCTTTTATGCAGGTTTCATTAAAAAGGACAGACAAGGTATTATCATTAAGTATTTTATATAATTTTTTTATGTGTTGTTATGATTTTTTTCTTTTCAGAACTCAAATTATATAGGCATTGTCCAAAGGTTTTGTACTTTCAAGCACTATGGCTATACTTTTAACCATTATCAAGAATTCATTTTGTTTTACTTTTAAATAACCATGTGTAAAGTTTATGTATATAGTGTCATGTGTCTGTTAAGTTATTGTTACCATGTTCATAACTGATGTTATTAAGTGTAGGATCTTTTTTTTCATTAGCAATGCCTCCATTACTTTTAATCTTCTTTTGCATATATATTCTTTTTTATATATAGTCATACACACATACATACACATATATAGGAAAGAAAAACATTTGAACAGATTCTGAAAAATGAAGGAAATTATTTCTAATTGTATTGGCATGTTCCTTTTTAATTTTCAATCTGTGTTGTTTGATATTTCTAGATCAGATTTTCAGATCAGAATTTTTATCTATAGAATGAACTCTATTGTCACATAAATGAACTAATTCTGATTTTTATATCTTTTAAAAGATTAAAAACCAAAGAAAACAAACAAAACCAAAAAGAAAAAGTAAAAGATATTCATTATAATGGTAAGGTGAGGCATGTTATTGCCTGATATTACAGCAGCAATAAAATATTTTATTAATAAATAGGGGAGATCTGGTTATGTAGTAAATTATATCAAATTGAGTTTTATATCAGAAAATAGATTCAATTTATGCTTTCTTTGAATTAAATTGAGGCAAGTTTTATCAGCAGAAAATAGAATAAAATTATCTCAAAATACAAAATCAATGTCATACATTCTAAATTCATAGTTTGAAAGAATCAGATCCAGTAATTACTGGGAATTATGAAACCTTATCTAAATTGAGTGGAAAATTCAACATTTATTAACAATCAGAATAGTCACACTAAGAATTTTCCAAAATGAGGTTCACATTAATAGCTACAGAAGAAAAATATATAATTGATATATTAAAACAAGTACAAAAACAGTTGATAAGTTATAATAAAAAGCATTAAAAGAAAATGTGTGAAGAGAAAAAAAGCAGAAAGTGCAATTATCATTTGTGGATCTAGATTAATGTAATTGAATTCAATGAAAAAAACAGACACTCAGATGCAACTAAGAAACACAGATTCCAAGAGTCCTGTAGCTGCCTGAAACTTATTTTCTTTTACAATAATGTTCACTTTGTACAAGGCCCAAGACCAACTCAAGGTAGAAGGTTACAGAGTAAATGGTACAATTTATAGGGATATGTGGAAAAGATAACAGTTAATCCTCAAGTTGAATTGGTAAAATTATGGATACCACCAAACTTATATACATAAAGTGTATGGTAGCAGAATAAAGAAGAAACGACAGAGTTTTAGAAAATAAATAATTGTATTAATGAAAATGTGGTAAATTAGTGTGAATTTCATTGAAAGAAAGAGGCAAGTAGAGTCATAAAAAATCATCCACAGAAGTAGAGGCCTACAGTAGGAGAGGGAGGATGAGTTGTGAATTACTGTGGCAAAGACCTTTAGTGTCTATCATTGAAGATGGGAGTTCACTGTTGACTAGTATTGTAAATTATGGCTGATGTGCTGGCTGATTAATGAAGTCCCTTTGATGGGCTTTTATATCCTTTTCTTAGGCTCAAATCAGCTTCAATTTTTCTTTGTTTCTTTAGGCAAGAGTAGATGCTATTGATGAAAATTGTGGATAGTACTTTTCTTTAGGTATGTTACGCAGTTAAAGTTTTTAGATCAGCCTTGGGTTTCAGAGTGTTCACATCTGGAAAGTAGTGGAAATTTGTATAATATGAATTAGAAGATCTTGTTTTAAAAGATTATAACATATATGTATATATAGGTATGTGAATTAATAAATATACATATGAGAATACCGACATGCACAAAAATATTATGCAGGTGTTAATAAACAATGCTCAATGTAGTATAGACTATTATTAATAAATATATCATATTATCCTATGTTAGTGGAACAACTTAGAGTTTCATGCCTTACACAATCATCAGGTGCATTATGAAACTCTCTTCCAGCTTCCTGTTTCTCCACTCAAATTTATATGCAATGTCAAACAATATCATCTGTTTTCTTAATTTCTGTTCTCTCTCTTTAATGTTTTCTTTTTCTCATATTCTATCACAATTTGTAACTACCTTTTATCTTAGTGGCTTAATATTTGGAGTAAAATAATTGAAAAAGTTAATGATTAAAATAATAAATAGTTTCAGGGAATCTTATTCTTAGAGATCAGTCAGTGCTATATGTGATACATCTCAAAAGTGACATGACTGACTTGGGAGAAGATTTTTCTATGGTAGACTGGTTGCCAACCAAGGCTATATAATCCAATCTTTCTTGCTATTTAACACATAGCTGGAGAAAGAAGCAAGGAATTTATATCTTTCCCAAGTGTATTTGCATATAAGTGAATGCAACGAATTCAACTGAAATTTGAACTTGGTTCTCCAATTTTTTTGTTTCTAGCCGATATCCACTGCACCACAACATGTGTAACAGTCAGTCAGTTAAGTGCCATACGTGATACACGCTTGGGCGACCATGTCTCAAAAGAGACATGACTGGCTGGGCAGAAGAACCATACCAAAAATAAAAGTATATGAAATATATGATTTTATATATAATTTTAAAATAAAATTAGATTTAAATTCCATCAAGTTCTTTATAGATTAGACCTTCTCTTCCTAAACTTTTTGAAAAACATGATTTTGAAAATGTTTTCAAAAAATGCTTAGAAAAAATTCCAAGAGACTATTTATTGTCAGCCAAGTGCTGACCAACGAAGAAATCTTAAATGAAGAGTGAATGCTTAGCATCTTGATGGAAGCAATTAGTGAAAATGGCAAATTATGTCCTTTGAAAGGTTTTTTTTACAGTAAGGTTCACCCTGTACAAGGCCCAGGGGCCACTCAAGGTAGGGGGAAGTTAGGAGGAAGTTTTTGTGGATAGGAGAGGAAGGCAATGATTAACCCTAGACTTGAAGAGGTCAAGGTTGCAATGATCAGAGAAACATCCTCTTGGGAGTCAGTTCCATAAAGCAGCAGTTTGCATGAAGAAGCTCTTTGAGTGGAATTTGCTTATCACCATTGGAAAACAGAGGGAATGTGGGTAATTTACAACAATATAAGTAGGATTGGTGGGGTTTGCTATAAAGGTTAAGTCTAGTGGAACTAAGGAATGTAGTTTGTCTAAACTATTAAACTCACAACTCTTGGGTCTAATCATGGGATTACTCCAATCTGTGCTTTTATTCACTTGGCCATATTGTGAGTTCAATACCTGACCACAGCAGAGATGAACAAAAACTTGGAAAGTTGAATTACTAAAGGGAGGTAACTGAAACAAAAAAGGCATGGCACATGGAATGAGAACAATCTATTCCTGTGGACTAAACAAAGGGTTTGGTTCAAAATTCCAATCTTTATCACCTGAAGAAGGCTGGAGTGTAAACATTATAAGCATGACAATAAGGATAAGAACCACAATCCAAACAATGTAAATAGTGTAAATAGTTACAATACTTCATCCCAGAAATATAGACAAATATTGTTTCAATTTTTATTTGTTTACACCTTTATCTGAACTTCAATGTGCAATCTGCGTGACAACTGTGCGTTTTTTTTTTCATTGAATGCAAAGAAAATACAGAGAATACTGCAAAGATTAAAATCCCACTGAAAGGAAGGAAAGAATGAAGTATCCATCTAGTTGGCTGCTAAGGAAAAAAAAAACAGACAAAAATTAATAGATAAAAATACAAGAGAAGTTGAAGAAAAAGAAACAAAAGGAAATTAAAAAACAATGAGCAGTGAATTTAGTTCTCTTTAATGCAAGTTTGACTGAGCAGCTAATGTGGCTAAACTACAGCAATCTAAATAATTTTGGACATCACAGATATGACCTTTGAGTTTCAATTCTCTTCAATACTGCTCAGAAAATCTAAAGTGAAAAAAAATGTATTTGTAAATTTAGATAATTTTCATTAGAGTTTTTGAATTGTCCCAATTCAAAAACTAATGAAAATTATCTAAATTTACAAATACATTTTTTATGATTAGAAATCATTTTTTGCCTGTTTTGGACCTTCTTGCCAGCAATTAAAAAAGAAAATGAAGAGTCAAAGGGCAGTTTTTCTTTTGACACAATTATTTTAATTACCTTCAATTTTTATTGTTAAAAGTGATGATTAGAATTGTAATAAAATCTAAATATATGGAAGGGAATTTATACATTTTCTTTGTTCTTGAGAATTTATAAAAAAAAACACTATTTATCAGATTGTTTTTATTAGAATGGTTGGCAAAACATCAGTTAATTACCAATCGATTTGACCTTTATAAAATATTAAATAATAAGGATTTTCTTATAATTGGTACACATATTTCTATAATTTAGTAAAACTTCATAAATTTATGATTAAAAAATTGTTTTCATATTTATTTCTTTATAAATTGGTAAATGATAAATATTACATTGCATTAGTTTTAATTGTATTAATTTTAGAATGTTAAATCATTAAAATATATGAACAAACTATAAGGAAATCCTTAATATTAACCCCTTTTATAAAGTTAGAATCAATTGACAATTAGCTGATGTTTTGCAAACCATTCCTATAAACAATCTAATAAATAGTGTCTAATATTTTTTGTCAAAAATTCTTAAAAACAAAAAAAAAATGTATAAATTCAGTTTCATCATATATTTAGGTTTATTATAGTTCTAATCATTCTTTTTTAAAACAAATATTGCAAAAGAGGGAATGTAATTAAGATAATATTTGCACCAATTGGAAAACTGTACTTTTAAGATTCTGTTTTTTTTTATGAGTATGAAAGTCTAAGATGGCCATTTTTTTTTATATTACTGAAGATTAAGCTTTCTAGATCATAAATATTAAGAACAAATTTATTTTTTATGAAACTTTATAAAATTTAATGGTGGGGGTCCTGTTTGCTATGTAAATTTATTGTGAACTGATTACCCTTACAGATGAAAAAAATGCTCATACCATGTGATTTATAAAAATTAAAAACAGGCTTATAGCTATATCATATTGAAACACAGGTTTTCATACAGTCACTGAATTTAAGCCTGATCAGTACCTAGATAGGTGCCATGCTAAGGAATATTAGGTGTTGTAAGCTTAAATATGAAGATGATATAATGCATAACAATTTGGAATGGGGACTCTGCTCTCTGATTTCCAATTCCAGTCAAGCTTGTTATATATTCACTTATGCAAAAATACCCTGGGAAATAGGAAATACCTATGGGAAAGGTATGAATCCAGCTCTTCTTCCCTGTAGTTATGGGTTAATTAGCAAGACATATCAGTAAATCATTATCTCCAAAACATTTTTGTAATCTAAAGATTTTTTTTTTAAATTTGAGGTGGGGAGATAAAGACTTAGTGATACAAGTCTTAGTAATTAACCCATAGGTGGGTGGGGGAGAAGTGGTGGATCAATACCTAATCATAATTTGATAAACAAACAAGAAGTTATTATGTAGCTATAAAAAAGGAAGATATATTCTATAATTACAGCCAATATATAAAGTGATCCCTCACTTTGTGGTCACGGTAGTTTCTCTACATTTGTATTCTAGGGAATATAAATAAATCTAAACTGTGTAGCTAATCAGTATTTGATTGATTGTTTGATTTGTTTTCTACTACTTATCAACCATCTGCAGGTTATTTAAAGCCAGAAAAGATTTTTTAGACTGTAAGAATTTTTTGGGAGATAATAATGACTTAGTGATACAAGTCTTACTAATTAACTTATAGCTGGGGGAGGAAGAGGTGGCTCAATACCTAATCAGATTTTGATAAACAAACAAGAAATTATAATGTGGGTATAAAATGAGGGATCAATTTTATATCACAACTAATATACAAACTGCTCTCTCACTCTTATCATTGTAGTTTCTATATATTTCAGAGATTTTAAATACATCTAAAAAACATGTAGCTAATCAGTATTTGATTGATTCATTTTTTATGGCTTGTCAACCTTTTGCAGATTATTTAAGCCAGAAAATAATTCCTTTCTATCGTAAGAATTGTTTTTTTTAATAATAGCTTAGTGATACAAGTTTTCCTAATCAACCCATATCTGGGAGAGAAGAGGTGGATTAATACCTTTTCCAAGTGCGTTTGCATGTAACTGAACATAATGAACCCAACAGAAATTGAAACTTAACAATTCAAAGCCATTATCCATTACATCACCTGCACATCTAAGCTTACAGTCCCTGGTATTCTTAAGTACTCACTCATCTAAGTAATGAACAGGCTCAACATTGCTTAACTTCAGTGGTCATATAGGAACCAGCATTTCAACATGATGTAGCCATAAGCCACTAATAGAATAAGGAGAATTAACTAAGATTATATATCTTAAGCACTGAAAGCAGAATGAGAACAATCATCCCTGTGGATTAAAGGATTTAGTTAAAAATTTCAAGAAGGTTACTTTAATATAATGGGCAGCTAATAAAAGACACAGGACAATATAGCCAAAATTTAAGAATAACAATGAAAATGAAAAGATGTATAACAATAATTCCTTCAACTTGATATAAATGATGACATATTTTATTATACAAGTCAATGTTTTCCCCATAACATCGGTATTAACCAATTGACATTAGTAAAATGTTCACGATATATTTCCATTAAATTTTTATATAATTGTCAACTGTAGATAAAATGGGAGATCAGTTTTCTATTGTTATTAAGTAATAAATTGATATCCCTTCAGAATTACTATGCAATGTCAGATTTTATTATGCAAGTCAATGTTTTTGTACTAAAATTTGTATTAAGCAGCTAATGTGAGTAAAATGATCAAGATATAGTCACATTGAATATTAATATGAATTTCTATTGGTCATGAGGTGGGGGCTCGGTTTCCTATTATTATTAAGTAATAAACTAATCCATCTAAGTATTACTACACTGTGTCAGTAGAAAGGAAATTAATATTCAATGTAAATATATCTTAAACATTTTAATAACATTGGTTGATTAATATCAATTTTTTTATGAAAACATTGATTTGCATAATAAAATCTGGCATTGTGTACATGCATTGCAAACCCTCTTGGATATTATTGCACAGAGGCAGAAATTTTAGTAAGTTGTTTTATTGAAGCAAATTGGGAAAAAATATCCTAACAATATCACCTTGTATTCTTAAATTCACTATAAGTAATTAAGCTAAATAATTCTAAAATTTTCAAATTACATATCATTTTAAAGTTGATGATTCTATTGGTAGAAACAGTAGGGAATTAAATCATATCTCAAAAACTCTTGTGGTATGCCTTGAAGCTTTATTAATGTTCTTTATTTCTGATGTCATTGGGGGTTTCAGATTTCTATAACACCATACCCATATCATCCAGGTAACCCAGCCAGGAGCAATCATCCTCTGCTCAGCTTTTTGGCATTTCTTGATTGAATCTGAAAAATTTGGCCTCAGCTTAGGATTTTATTATTTTGAAATTCATTCAATGAAAATTGTTTTTACAGTTTGCTTATTTAATGTCAAATTTTTCTTGCCACAATTTTTAATTCTTACTTGATGGTTAAGTTTCCTTGTCTTTTTTCTAGTTTGTCTTGCATTATTTGTCTTAGGTATTCTTAAATTTTAATAACCATTAGATTAAGCAGGCTTAACCTTACAAGCCTGGAACAAACATAGAATTCAAGAAAGAAAGCTTTGAATTTACAATCATAAAGCAAATGAAAAATAAATTGATAACATGGTTAGAGATGACTTCTATGGGTTTATACATTAAGTACATTATACATAGTCTCATTGCCTATGTACCATTTCCTTGAGGATGTGCATTAATAGCTCTTCACAGCTTCCAATCTTTTATTAACTTCATTGCTTTATTTTCAGCTTTTTTCTATATGTATGCTTTGAAAAATGGCTTATGAGAGCTGAAAGCACTTAGAAGACATTAGAAATGTTGGGGTGGAAGTAAGTCATGAAGGTCACATGATGTCTGCTTCATAACATCACACTATACAGTAACAAAGGTGTTAGTCATTTTTCAGTTCATGGACAGAAACCAAACAAGAAGTTTGCTTTATTTTAGCCTGGACTATTTAGCCCAAGCTGAAGAAAAACCTGTTGCCCCAGCAGCTTACAAGCTCATAGTGCTGTTTCTCTTTGAAACATAGATGACTCCAGCCCATTTTAATCTGGACTCCTAAAAATGGCTTCTCCAGGTCAGAAATATCTCTAAGTTACATATAAGACCCTTCATTTTTTTTCTTATACTTTGCTTTGCTGCATGTATATGTGATAAATATTTCTCCATGTGAGACACTTGTATATGTATATGTATATACATATACACTTGTATGTGTACATGTCTAGTTTTGTGCATGTTATAGTATATAAAAGTCTCTCTGATAACACAGCATGTTTGTCATTCTATTTTCTTTGGCCATTCTGTTCTGTCCATGAAAAATTGGAGTTGTTATATCATGGCTATAACAATGCCTACAACAGGAGAAATTTAAATTGGAGAATAAATCTTTCTTCCAAGCTATCTCATTACAGAAAATTTATGTTCAAAATTTTCTCTGGAAACCAGAAAAATTGAAAATTGAATAAAAGTATCTTGAAGAACTTCCATGGCCTTCAGTCAAAACTGCATAAGTCAAACATTGCTGACTGAATACACCCAATATAAGCTTTGTTATAATAATGATTATATAAAATGAGCAAGTCATCAACTAGAAAATATAATATATACATTATATATATATGTGTAAAAAATGGACATTGAAGTCAACACCCAGAAATGACAGTCTGTTTCATACTAAATGCAATCATCAGGTCATAATTTACCTCCTCTCTATCCCACTTATTAAGCACTTTAACCCATAAATATAGCATACCTTAATCCTATATATATGTGTGTGTATATATATATAAACATACTTTACTAAATTTGATTGTTTATACAATTTTATATATATATCAGAGAATAAGCAACAAATAAAAAAGAGTTTAAAAATTTAAAAGGTTTTGCTTTTATTTAAGCTTCATCAGCAATTGTGAGAAATTAGTTGTGAAAGAGAATGTTTTGGTACTTAGTGTTCTGTGTTATTTGCTTTTCATTGTTCAGGCACCTCTCACATGTTTTGTCATGTGGTATTAGTGTTAGTGCATGTGTGTCTATCTGGATTATAAGAAGCATTTTTCTGTGTCTGGCAGTGTATGTATTTAATTCCTCAAGGTGTTAGTGGGAGGAAGACAGAAAAAGGTATGTCTATATATGTGTACCATAAATGAGTTAACTCTTGGTTAAATGCAAGTTATTAGTATCAAGCTAAATTCTATGATTAAGGAAAAAATTATGTGTACTGGCAAATTTGGAGGTATGTTTGTGGTGGGGGTATGTATTGGGTTGTTTCTATTACAGTTATCAATATTGTTATTACAAATGGCTTTTGAGTGTATCAGATGTTTGGTTTGCGAGAGAGAAAAACTTGGGTAATATACTCTGCAGATATCTGGACCTTACATTCTTTGGCAGATTTTATGAATGTTGGTTATATGAAAAAGCGTGATGAGGAGATATTAATTAATATGCCTTCTAAATATTTTCTTCATAGTAAAGCTTGATCTTTTTCTACTATTTTTGCAAATTTATGACCTTCTTTAATTCCTTGTGTTATAAGAGAGTTCAGTGGGTTGTCCCAAAAAGATTTCTCTTGTGTTTATAGATGCAGGCTTTTAGGGTGCTGGACATTTCGTCTATATAGCTCTAATGGTATTACAGAGATTTAATATTATATATCACAGCATCTGATATAGTGTTGGTTTTGTGTTTACTGCTAACTAGATCTCTCTCTCTCACACACACACTAAAACTACAAGACAGAAATATGCAAGATCTACCAGACCAATGAACATTGAACAGTACAAGACTCAAAGTACCAGAACATTCTCTTTCAAAAAATTCTAATGAAGCTTAAATAAAACCAGCGATATGTTAAATTTATAAATGTTTCTTATTTGTTCCTTATCATTTCAATTGTAATTCATATTTGATTCCAGTATATATATATATATATATATATATATATATATATATATTTGATCTCAATTCAAATTTTTTTATATTTAAAAATATACAGTCTTGTTAGTTAGAGCACTATAGAGAGGGGTAGATTTCATAAAAACAGAAACTACTTATGGCTTCATGCTACGTTCTTTGGTTAATGAATTGAACGCAGTTTGGTTCAGCTATCAAATTGAATGCTCTTAGTTACTGGGCTTTGTTTAGATCCTGTGAATAACCTGCTATGAAAGTTGCCTGTCTCTGCTGTTGTCCCAATAGTGCAGTGGAAAGATATTCGCATGATGACAAATCAGTCGGATTCTGATCCCAGCTTGAAGCAATACAGATAATCTAGTTGCACTGAGGAGCTGTGATACAGCAAAACAGGTTTATCTACAGATGATTATATAAATTTGGAATTTGGATCAAATGATCATTTCTGTGAAAGAACCCACTATAACTAGCCAACATGCATATACATATTGTCTCTGTAAAGAAATAATCTTATTTACATTGAACTCTCTGGCTGGATCAATTTTAATATTTGATATTTCAACAATTAATATTAATAGGATTTCTTTTTGGATTTTAACATAAAGCCACTCCCTTTTGAACTTTATTATATATATATATAATAGAGAGAGACAAACAGAGATGTATATGTGCATTTTATCCATTTATATATCTAGACTAGACAAGAATATGCTTGATTATTTTTTTATATAAATTTCAGAGAATCAATCTATAACTTGTTCATTCATCATTTATACAATTTGTAAGGCTATTTAACTTTAAATAGTTTTGATAAGGAAATTCATTATTTGACATTTCATATCAATTACAAAAGGCACAATAACTGTCATGTCTGACTATAAACAGTAAAAAAGAAGAAAAAAGATATAGACAATACAGAAAAACAGAAAGAAAAAAATTTTACATAAGTGAACATGGCACTTTGAATTACCTCCCTTGTTTTAGGAATGCTTACCAAAGAACTGTGAAGGCTGTCATTGATCTGTCATCAACTAAAATTGAACTGAACATATAATTGAAAAACATTTGGCAAGCATGAACATTCATGCTTTAAAAAAAAAAAAAAAAAAAATCGAGTATCAAAAAGATGTTTTTTTTTCCATTGACACTGCTATTATTTATATTTGGCAATGTTTATTAGAATTATAATAAAACATAAACATGAAAGTGAAATAATACAATGTCTTTGTTCATGACAATCTCAAATAAAAATACTAACACTATTTATTAGATTGTTTATTGAAATGGTTGGCAAACCATTTGTGACACTAGCAGTGATGATTGTGAAACTTTGAAAGTATGGAGCTACTTAGGGTGCCGAAATTTTTCTGAGGAGAAGTGGTGCAAACTTAAACAGCGACTTTATTTTCTTACTACACCACTATTGTATATACAACTTAGGAATGAGTTTGAGTATAAGTATGTTACTTCACTAAATTAAACAGAATAACATTTCATTCATAGTAGTGGAAATCTAAACTATTCTTACCTTCTTTCCCACAAGAAAGGTTAATTTCAAAACAAAATCAAAGGCAAAAGGCTTAATACTAATGTCAATACGTTCTGAAGAAAGAAAAATTCTGAAGATCAAATCTTATCAAAATTCAGAGACTGATCAGTTTTATAAATTTTTGAAGCTTATAAAAGTGATAAGGCTAACTGAGAAGCCAGCCAAAATTCGGGGAGGGTGGCTTGGCCACTTCTGTATTCTCTGCAGAATCGCCACCAGATACTGGATCTGTGGGGATTAATTGAACTAAAGAAAAAGGCAGGAAGAGGAAAGAGTTTACTCACTGGATGATAATTTTGAAATTGCATGAAGATGGATTGAAAAGTTAAGAAAATTAAAAATGAAATAGTTTGAAAAATTATGTTTTAAAATAATTCCAAGGAGAATCAAACCAAAAGATTAACTAGACAGAATTCAGTAAGATAGAGCAAAACCAAAACTACCCACATCTCCCACTTCTTGCTGATAAGAAAGAGACCATTAACATATCCTTGAAGATGTCAAATAGAAGAATATATCAGTCAGGTAAGTGCCATATGTGATACACGCTTGGGCAATCATGTCTCTTTCGAGACATAACTGACTGGGCAGAAGATTATCCCACAGTAGGTTGCCATTGCTTTCTGCGATAGACTGGTTGCCAACCAACGCTATAGAACCTAATCTGTCCTGTTATTTAACCCATAACTGGAAGGAATGGGCAGATTAATACTGTTCCCAAGGGTATTTGCGCGTGAGTGAATGCAATGAATTCGGGTGGTCACTGGAATAATATCTATGATTTCTCTAAAATTAAAAAAAACATCTTTTTTGAATTAGTCACCTAGAAGAGATGCATGCCCTACAGAGATAGAGCCCAGCCTGATGCATTCATTTATTATAATCTGTAATGTTTGTCCAGAAAATTTCAATACCCAACAATAATTTTAGGTGATGATTTTAAAACCCTAAGTCTGCACATAGCTAGCAAAAGGTTGCCGGCCCTTGACTTGAAAGATTTAATGTGTATTAGGAATGAAAGTGTCTAAAAAAGATGAAGAAAAATAAGGAAATATAAACCAGTTAATGAGTAAAATGCAAACATTTTTAGAGAAGAAGTAGCCAATATGTCAGAGACTATGAATTCCAAAAATTCAATAATTTTATTCAGCGATATTTTTCAATTAATGACAAGGTACATCAGACTAGCTAGTCCCAAATAACCTTGAGAGAGAAACTAGGCAGAATTATGGGAGCCTATAGTAAAGAAATTCCCTGAGGTAACATTAAAGAAAATGCCACATTTATTAAAGAAAATTATTATGAAATTGTTTTAGACAAATCTGATAATCATGATACTGTGACAAAATGAGCAACAATTAATGAGTGAGGAGTCAGATAGATGGTAACCATGGTGATCTGAAGAAACTTGAAGGCTAACTCAAGAATAATTTTACATTTACAACATTCTAAAAACTAAAATAATTAATTAAGTTGATTTGAACTTTATAAATGGTAAATAAGGATTTCCTTATAGATAGTTCACATGTTTTAATAATTGAGTAAAGGTTTTAAACTTTATGAATAAAAGTTGTTTTCATATTTATTTCTTTATAAATTGTTAAATAATGAACATTGCATGGCATTAGTTTTAATTATTTTAGTTTTTAGAATGTTGTAAATGTAAAATTATTCTTGTAAACAAACAATCTAATAAGCAAATGGCATTTAATACTTTTGTTGTGAATTTTTAAGAAGAAATACATAAATTCTCTTTCATCACGTTTAGGTTTTGTTCAATTCTAATCATTATTTTTTAAAACAATAAACATAGCCAAAGAGTGAAGGCAGTTAAAATAATAGCAGTGTCAAGGGAAAACCCTCCTTTAGACACTGTTTTCTGGCAAGCATGAAGATTCAAGTTTACCAAATTGTTTTATAAAATCCATCAGCATGTCAGCCAATGACATCTTAACTGTTTGAGGAAAGGTTAAAAGGATACTTTGCTTTGACATTAAACAAAATTTAAATATTTTATCTCTTAATCTCTTGTGAATAGTGGTAATTTCCTTTCATTAAAATTAACAATATATTTTGAAAACAGCTTTCAAATCACAGTTGATGTGTTAACTATACTGCATGTATTTCTAACAATTACAGTCTTGATATCAGTATGAGAAAAAAATATTTCACTTACGTTGAAATTTACAAGAATTCAATGATAATGACAGAGTTCAATTATGTAAAATTTTAACAACAGCTAAACAACATCACTAAAATAAATCTGACTAATACTCTGGACTAAGGACTAAAAATTGATATCTGTATGGCAACTTTTACATTACAGCTACAAACTGTGGTACATTTTGTAATGGGGCTCAAACTATAGGAATTTTAACTTAAAAGCATTTATTTTCTATATGACTAAATTTATATTATATAGGCATTTGCTCACACTTTAGATTGGAAAATATACTCAAGATACATTAACAATAGACAATTAAAAATATAGTAAAAATAAACTAGAATTATGTTTACTACACACACATATATGTGTGATGGATTAATACCTTTCCAAAGGGTATTTGTGTAGAAGTGACTACAATGAATTCAAATGGAATTTGAACTCAGTTCTCCGATTTCTTGTTCTGAGTCCATATCCACTGCACCACAATGCACATCCTATATTTGTATTTGTTATACAATGCATATAGAAAGATATTACGGTTACTGTCTCAATATACAGTTAAGTGTTGTGTCTTATGCAGTTTGGCATAAGTTATAGTATACTGTAGCCTAATTTCATTTACCACTAGGCCAAAGATTTGGGCCATTGGTAAACATACTATACATTTGTGGTGGAGGGTGACCTATATAGTAAATGTAGGCTTAACTCAGAATGTTGAGCTAAAATTCTTGAGGTCAACTTTTTACGGTACATTACATTTGCTGCAACAAAATTTACATAAGAAAATAGACTATAAAATTCAATAAAGTAAATTGAAAATACTTTCAAATTTAATTTAAATTTACTACCATAGAATATACATTAAAAATGCACTACAAATACAATAGAATTTATATAAATTGAATTTCCCACAAGAAATATGCATTAGAAAATACACCACAGAAAGCATTAGAATTTGCATTATATTGAATGCATTACAAGACAATATAGATTTGAAAATATATTACAAAATGCACTAAAATGCATTAGAATTTATATTAATTTACTGCAGCAAAATTAACTTTAGAAATACATAAAAAATGAAATTGCATTAGATTAAATTTCTTACAAGAAAATATACATTAGAAAATACCCTAAAAATGAACCATAAAATAAACTGTAATGCAAGAATTGCCAAACAGAAATTGACTGTTTAGAGACTAAAGTCTAAATTCTACAAGAGACAAAGATGAACAGTTATTTGCTCATCTCAGCAGTGAAATAGTGAAGGGTTATTTTGTGTCTTATGTTGGAGTGTAAGACAGGTGAGATTGTTCGGTTACAAAAGCAGAACACTGCAGAAAGAGGGAACAGTGTCTGACTTGAAAGTGTCCTGGTATTTCTTTTTTAGCAGAGAGAAAAAAAGAATTGGACATCTAAAAGCTAAGAAAGACAGAAAAAAAAGTACAGACAGAGATAAACAAAATTAATATCCTTACGGTTAGCAATCCAGCCTGTACACAAAACAGAAGAAAACAGTAAAACAAACAAACAAACAAACAAACAAACATTTAAATGTAGAAACAAAAACAGATGAGTTGGTATTAGGAGGAACACTATGGATTATGGCCTGGTAGCAGAGTTTTATTAACAGAAAAAGGAATAAATGCTTTTCCATTTATGTTTACAAACTCAAAAAAATGGCCATTTACTAGATGCCACTTTTTTTTTTCTTACAAGATTTATCTGGAATAGTATTTGTTATGCATTAAAATATCATTCCTTCTGAATGATTTTCTGTTTAAAGTAATATCATTGGTTGAGTTATCTTCAAATATGGGCAGTGTGGATGTATCTTTTTTATCCTGCTAGGTTCTTACATTCTCTTGCACAGATGTGGCAATGCAGGTATCTTGCAGTTGTTATGACATAATACTTTGGGGAACTTTTATATGATGTTTTAGTCTAGCAAGAGAGGCACATTCCTTTTCACAAGTTAAAATGTTACATCATAATGCACAGGGAATGACTTCTCTTTGCATGCAATGTCTTTGATGTTCTTTTTAGGTCTGCCCATCTTAGTTACAGCCATATTACAGGCAAGATCAAATTCTGTGACAACATTCTCAGGAAAATTAACAATGACCTTTATGAATACACAGTATTAATACTTATATTAATAGGATCTGTTGGGGTTTACTTCTAAGCAATTTCTTTCAGATTGATAACCAATATATATATATATATATATATATATATATATATATATATATATATATATACACTACCGACCATAATTATTAGGCCACCCCAGTGTTTTAAAATACAATGTATTTCATACTATTTTTTAGTATTTATTGCCAAGTGAATAATTGCAAAGGAAAATAGAATGGTTCTTTTGTTAATATTGCACAATAACATGTGCATTAAATGAATTTATAAATATTTAATAATTACCTATATTGCAGTTTCATCAATGAAAAAAATGAAAATTTCAGATTAGCCTGTCATCATGACAACATGCCTGTACTGGGCATAAGCCACATGAGTCATTGTCTTTCTGTTTCTTAAGTGTGTGGACTATTAATGTGGATCATTAATCTTGTATAAATCATTTTTTCTTTAATTTTTATTACGTTAGCTATTGTAATAAGCTCATTCTACATTTTCCGTCTTTCTCCATGTGAAACTATAAAAATAATTATATTTGTAAGGGTGCTGAAATTCAGATACTCTAAGATGCCAACAACTCTAGGGCTGGTCCTATATATATATATATTAGAAGTAGTACAAACTAATGGGCTGGCAGTCCACTGTTTTTAGTAAATTGCTTTATTAAAAGTGTTCAATACTTAGTAGAGCATTATATATGGTAATATTTTTTATTAAAAGTTTATAATAAAAACATACTTTATTGCAACACATCAGTCATTTTGTTTTAGTAATAAAAACCATGACTGAATTTTCTATGGGTTTGCTGAGACAAACCCTACAATCCCCCAACACTGTCTGGATTTATTAAAAATTCTGTTGTTTTAAAGCTACTATATATAATGATTCCTAATAAAAAAATTTCATTGCCTGACGAGGTGCTAATAAGATCGTACCAAAACACAACAGCTCTTGTGTTGCAGTAAACTATGTTTTTATTATAAACTTATAATAAAAATATCAATTTATATCATTTAAGAAAATCAAAATCAGGGATAGTAACTCAGGCATATATACCCGTTAAAATTGACATTTATAATAAGAAATAATAATGTTGGATAAAAAAAACATTTAAAATGTATTTGTAAATATATAAAACAGTACAAATAGACAGTAACAACTACGTTATTACTGATAGTAATTTTATTATTATCATGCAATGCTTAAATTTGAGCAGATCTACTAAAATTGGTTAACGTTAATATGATGAAACCATTAATATGTGAATATTTGCAATTTTCTTCTTTTTTTTTATTTTAATACAGCATGTTTCAAAAGCGTATACACATTTTGGAACTGTCTCAAGAAATAATTCAAGTAACTAAAAGCAATTTTATCTAATTTTATATAATGCATAAGAAGACAGTATTTATTGTAAATAAATACCCTTATGATTTTGTCATCAGGTTTTCACATTGATGTCTGTTATGATGCAAACAATGCTGACAATGTGACACTATGGAATCACAAGCAGCAATCAATGTTGTAATAAGTTTCTTGGACTTCTGTAAAAAAAAAACTTTTCATCACTCATTCTTTATTGACAGGGTTTGTTAATAACTGCAGTTTTCTGGAACTATTTTTGAGCACATCATGTACAATACTATAATTTTCAAACTCATCTCTAACTTGTGATATTCTAAACTGTATAGGTGAATCTGAATGGGACTCTGAACTTTAATTGCATTTTCATACTTCCAGTAACATTTCAGGATGAACTTTCTTTGTTCAAAGCTAAGCCTGGATAACATTAGTAATTAAATTGTAAATTTGAAAAGAAAGCAAGTTGACTTGAACTATGCACTGTTAAGGTGTGTATAAAATTTTTGAGACACCCTGTATTTGGATAATCACTGTCCACTACCTTCTTTTTAAATTTTTATTTTACATTCATTTGTGCTAAATTGGTTTTTTGTGATATATGAGGGTCAGCTGGAAAGTTAATAGGCAACCAAGATATAAATGTAATGAGACACCAGTTGGTAGACACACCAACTTATGTGTCTGCTTAAATTTATATCTTTATCAACCTATGAAGTTTTCAGCCGACTCTTGTATGTCTCACAAAATTACTAACCTTTGTCAATCATTCTCATGCATCATTTTACTCTCGATTATAAGATAGTTTTCTGATTGTTGATTTTTTTACCATCTTGTCAAAAAACGTGAAGAGCATTCATTAAGAGGGAAGTTCTGTTTGTCTTTTCTTAAAATGCTGACCCTTTGGAGTGAAAAAGCTTCTCAACTTCTGAAAAATTGATCTGTGCTTTTACTTAAATACTCTTAGCACTAAATGGTTGTTGCCAAAGTGTAGATCCCAAAACATCCCAAAAGCATGGTAGTCAATCAATGCAATCATGGGTTCATTCAATGAATTCAAAAATATTTTCTTAAAGATTTAAAAAGAAATCAAAGTCAAGATTAAATTAAACCAAATCTACTTACCTACACATTTATATTGATACATATAAAAGTTGAGTTTACAACGATCACAATTTATCCCACCAAAGTTAGTTTTACACTTGCACTGACCAGTTCTTTGATCACAGGTTTGTGCAATGGAACCAATGGATGAACAGTTGCAACCTGAAAAAAGAAACCAAAATTCATTGGTTGGCAACAATTTTGTAAAAATAAGAATATGTCTTTTCAATTAATTCTACGATTAAAAATCACAAAGTTCAACTCTCCATGTACACACATGCAACTTCCTTGCAAGAAAAGTTAGTAACTTTTATAACTAAATCATCAGATCTTTTATGGTTTGATATTCATGGAGTATGGAAATGGATTAGAATATTTTTCTATGCAATTCACTAGTGACCTCAGTTGGTTAATTGAAGCTCATTTACATGAGCTGACTGGCCTCATTCAGTGGAGAGGCTTTTTTATTTATTCTTTTTTCTGCAAATATAGCATGTGATTGATCCCAACTTGGCAGCTCAGATACAGTCACTTTCTTGCTGACACAATGTGGCTTCCCTGTGTCTCTTCTACAAATAGTTTCACGGCTTCTGCTTTGATGAACTTAGCTCACTGGTTCCCTCTATATATGAATTTACTCCAGCCACAAGATTAGCAACTAGGTCCCACCCTTTTACTGTGAAATCAATAAAATGTAAATGCAAATTCTACTCCAGCAGCTTCTTTTCTGCACTTCTCGCCTGTGGAATTCCCTTCTGTTTACTTGCTTTCTGACAGTTACAATCTCCAAGAATTTAAATGTAATGTTAATAGTCATCTCCTATCTCACTAATATGCATCCTCTCTCATGATCCTTTCTCCGTCCACTCCGCTCTCATCAGTATTCTCATCCTTCTCTTACCCACTTCTCGACACCCCTATAACCTGTCACTCTTTCTTATAACTTTCTTCCTATGTAACTCCCTGCAAAACAGTGGCAGTAAAATGCACTAGCGGATGGTAGATTTATATATATGCAAGCTGCTCAGATGAGAGAAACTTCCTGGCTCTACACAATGAACTGACCTGAAGTAGATTTAACACTAAACTTACTTCAAATATTATAGTGAATGCTTTGTGTTTGAAATAGAAGGCACATGTTTATTTAAATCCACATATCAACAAGAATGTAACCATCTCTCATGAATAATCAAGAGTGGTCTCCTCTTTGAGAGAGATATTTCTGTTTACTGTGACTATAAGGGAACCTTGTATTCTCAGTTGAATAAAGCTTTCTTAAAACTTACACCTGTGTACTTTTGTCATTATACCATCTTTAATTCTAAAATGAAAACCTCAACTCTCTACAAAGTAACATTTCTAGCTTTTTTTATACAGGCTTAAACAAGAGACCCCAAAATGTTGGTGAATTTTTTTACTTTTTAATCAGTTATTAGAAATGCTACTTTCTAGTACAAGTTATTTTGTATCCAGTTGGTGATATAAGTTAGTTATTAAAGTTTGTTGTGTTAGTTTTTTTTTTTATTACTTTTTGATCAAGTAAGAAGACAAAATACAATAAAAAAAACATTACTTGGTTTCAGTGAGAAAATAAAAGAAAGTAGGAAAGATAGAAGTGTTTTATGTCTGTTTCAGTGAAATGGAAACAGTTGTCAATTTAAAATCTTTTTATTTGTACCCTCTTTGCTTCTTAAAATAATTACCAGCAGGAATATTGATGAATAATTTATTGTCGTGGAACTTGCCATTAATTTACTCAATCATTAACTTAAGAATTAAGATTCATCAATAATTTAAAATAGAAAAACCATGAAATTAAAAACGAAAGTTAATACTAATATTTATATAAATGAATGGCTGTAAAATGAGTAGATAAGTTATTTTATATTTTCAGTTACTTATTTTGGACAGGATGTGCATTGTGGTGCAGTGGTTATCAGCTCAGAACGAGAAATCGAGGAGCCAAGTTTGAATTCAAGTTGAATTTATTACATTCATTTATGCACAAGTACCCCTGGGAAAGCTATTAATCTATCTCTTCCTGTCAGATATGGGTTAAATAACAGGACAGATTGGGTTCTATAGCCTTGGCAGGCAACCAGTCTACCACAGAAAGTAATGCCAACCTACTGCGGGATAATCTTCTGCCCAGTCAGTCATGTCTCAAAAGAGATGTGATCACACAAGCGTGTTTCACATATGGCACTTAACTGACTGATTTTGGAAAAAAGAAATTAGTAAAAAGTCATTTTGGTATCAGTATTTATAGGCTGGCTCTCTGAAATCTGAGAGGAGAAATGGTGAAACTTCTAAGTTTTCAGCCAACCCTTGTACATCTGACCAAATTACATAACCTTTAACAATCATTGTCATGCATCATTTTACTCTCAGTTATAAGATAGCTTTCTGATTTTCAGTTTGAGTATTGATTTTTTTACTGTTTCATTCATCTTGTCAAAAACATGAAGAACATTCATTAAGACAGAATTTGTTTGTCTTTTGTTAAAATGCTGGCCATTTGGAGTGAAAGAGCTTCTCAACTTCTGAAAAATTGATTTGTGCTTTTACTTAAACACTTAGCACTAAACGATTGTTGCCCAAATGGAGGTCCCAAAACATCCTATTTAATCATTTGTTCATTCAGTGAATTAAAATATTTTGGAGAAAGCTTTATAAATTGACAGTCAAAAATATTTTCTTAGAGGTTTAAAAAGAGACCAAAGTCAAGATCAAATCCAGTTAAAAATGGTTGAAAGTTTCAAGGAGAAATAATTTTCTTATATAAACTATAATTGCTTTATTAAAGGATGGTTGCTTTTGTAGAATGCAAATGACTTCAATAAGCTTGAACACAGTATCAATTTTGACTACTTCATATATCAGCTATAGTCACATTTGTGCTATCTTATTTGTTTACTAGAAAAAAACATCAATAAATTTATTAGGCATAAAATGTCAATACTTTTTAATAAGACATGTTTACAAGAACAGTTACTGCCAAAACTTTTGGAATTTATGTCATACTGGTAACATAAGGAGCATTGTTATTCCATAAAATATTTTCTTCAAACAAGACAGTTATTCATTAGAGATGAAGCGTCTTTCTACTTACGTATGCAATTTGGGAAACGGAAATACCCAGCAGCACACCTGTCACAACTAATTCCTGCAAAGTTGCTCTTGCAGAAACATTGTCCATTCTCACGACAGTTTGAGTTGAGTGAACCAGAAGATGAACAGCGGCATTCTGTAAAAAAAATTGTTAAATTGAAGAATTTATATAAAAAGAATACGATAGTAGACATCTTACTCATAAGGTATGTGTAAAAGTTTCAAACAGTTTTTTTTTAGGATTAATGACTGTTGTATACCTACCTATATACAGGAATGGGGTGGTAGAGTAGAAAGTAGAGCAATTATACTGACTAGCAGTTACTAGAAGTGTATCTACTTCACACAGCGTATGAGTCTTGTATTTGTCGATATTCTATTATTCTCAACCTTCATTTTGATGATTACTCATGCAGTAACCTTTTAGGGTTACAACATTGGATCTCATCTTTGTTATAGTGTAAATTACCAACAATACTATTTTATAGTAGAATTATCAATGATACATTTTATCTGTAGTTGAAGGCATACAATTGCATTCAAAATATATTTAGTTGAACTGATAAAATTGTGTTAAATATATTTAGATTTTAAACAAACAATACCTATTTATAATAAAAGTGCTAGCAATAGAATTTTAAAGCAAAATGACCAGCAATACATTTTATCTGTAGTTGAAGTCATAAAGTTGCATATCAAATATTTAGATTTCATTCTTAAATAACATATAGAGATTAATATGTCACTAAACAAAATCAACTAACCAACAATATATATTTATAGTAAAGTCACCAACAATACATATTTACAGTGGAATTACCAACAATATATATTATCTGTAGTTCAAGGCATACAATTGCATTCAAAATATTTAGATTCTAGTATTAAATAACCCATAAACGTGTTGATATGCCACTAAACAAGAAAACTTTGCAGTCAAACTTACCATGACAGTAAGGGTACTGATAGAATCCAGGCTTGCACTTATCACACCTGAGTCCAGTAAAATTTGGTTTGCAAAAACATCTTCCATTGCGGTTATCACAAATTTTCTGAGTACAGCCAACAACATCACAATTACACACTGAAATCAAAAATGCCAATAAAACCAATCAAAAATTGTTCAACCTATGATTGGTTTTTGATTGGTAATTTTAGATTACCTATTTTTATCACTTTTAAATATTATTTATAGTGGATACCTATATCTGAGTAGACAATCCATTTAGTATATTTATTTTTGTCCACTGGTGTGAATATTTGAGAAATCTTATTAAAGAAAAGATTCACCCTCTGGCAGGATTCAAATCTATGTTTGCCTTTGTAGGAGAAACCAACATTAGATCTGATGTGCTTTAAACCAAGAAGGCCACAATGGGTTGAATACTGCCTTTAAGTACAATCTTTCTCATTCCAGATTCTTGAAAGTTCACAACTGCTAAGTTCTGTATCCAAAACATACACAAAGCAATTCCTAAAGAAGTAATGGATTTTTTTATTTATTAATCTGACATATTTTTATCACTTTAAACATTATTTTAGTAGATCCTGATATTTGAATGGATGCACTATTTGTTTCAAAGGGTATATTTAGTTTTGTCTATTGGACTGAATAAACAAAAACTTGTATTAAAGAAAAAGATGTGCCCACCAGCAGGTTTGAACTTACATCTACCTTCGGAGAAGAAACAATTGTTATATCTGACCTGCTTTTAACTGACTCAGCCACAAAGATTTAAGAATATTTATCAAATATTCAGCCTTGTAGAAAAAAATACTATTCAGTATAAACAGAATATCAACTCAAATATGGATATTTACTAAAAATAAATTTTTAGGTGATAAAAATCTGTTGGATTACATTAATAAATAAAATAAATATTAATTCTTCATAGATTATCTAGTGTAAATTTTTGAAAGTTTTTTTCTTTATTGGATATTATTATTATAAATTTTATTTTTACTGGGTACATATGTTTGAGTTGTGACAACTTTTTAAAAAATTTATTTTATTAAACATTGAAATTAATAACATTTGGCTTAAAATGAGAAGCCCTGAATAAAAATTCTGCTTCTGACAGGTATTGAACCAGTATCCTGTTTTAACTCAGGGAAACCACTTAAATTGAAGCATGGCTCTACCAGTTTGACCTTGGGGCATGACTCACAGGACAAAAACAGAATAACTTGTTAAAGAAGACATGTTTTTCTCACTGAAATTTCCATGAATTTACATCTGCTAGATTCAAAATTAGTAGAAGTATCAATGAGAAAAACATGTCTTCTTTTAGAAGCTATTCTGTTTTTTGTCCTTGTCAGCCATACTCCTTGGCTGAACTATTAAAAGCTCACTTCAGCATACCTAGTTTTTATGAGGCAAAAATGGGATATAGGTTTGATTCCTGTCCGAGAAAAATATTTCTTTTTAGTAGAACTCAAATTTCGGTCAGTTATTTTTAATCCCAATTTTTAATAAAATAAAAACCAATGGTAAAAACTCAAACACATATACCTACTGAAAATAACATTTGTAGTTATAAGAAATAATATCAGATAAAAAGTTCTTTAAAAAATAAGAGATTATGTATTGCAATTTTTCTATAATTAAACAGTTGAACAAGAAACATGTTATTTTGATACACAAGTTGAAGCTGACAAGTAATGTGTCATCTAAAAGAAGAAAAAAGTACAAAGAAGCTATCTTAGGCGGTAGGATTTGTATAGGGAACATCTTGTGCCAGTCTAAAGCATGCTGGTATTGGAACCATGAGGAATATATATATATTAATAAATAGGTATCAATAAAGATAGCAAGTCCAAAGAGGTTAATATCTTTTGCATAAATATAATTTGTATCAACATGAAATTTTTCTTATGATACACATTTTATTCATGTTTACAATATGTTTTTATCTGGCACTAATGGCTTTGAAAAAAATCTTTTTCGGGGTTTTATGGTACCCGTGTTTGTTCTGAAGTATTTGTTTCCCTTCTTTTCTCATAAACAGGAAAACATTCTGATGTGCCTCCATTTTCATAGATCATCGTACTTCAGTTTTTGCTCATTTTGTGCCAAGATTGTTTATCATCTCTTCCAATTTACTATCTTTTCAGGGTCACCACAGCAGTGCACTTCATTATTGTTGTTATTAGCCAAAGAGATGTACTTTCATTATAGGATTTAACATGCAAGCAGAATGTTAAATTCTTACAGGTAGGATACATCACATGGATTATACTTTGATTTCGATTTTTTTAAGTGCATGTTAGCGGAGGGTTACAGTTTGAAAAACACTGTGCTGAATTGTGGTTAGTTTATTACTGTTTTCATGCAAACAGTTTTGTACTGTACTTACTATAGATATTTAGTTTTTGCCATGGTCTACGCAGTAAACATGGCTGACATGTGTAATATGTTGCTCTTTTATGCCTGTGGGTCGTGAGGAGTTTACAGGTGTTTGGGTTCTGTTGTCCTACATGTAATACCAGTCTTCCATATCGCCTTGTGAAGTCTGGGACCAAAAATTGAAAAACACGAGCTATTGCATACATAATCAAGGCGCTAACCATTCAACCATCAAAGACATTAAGGAAAACCAAACAGCTGCTGTTTATAAGAGGGTAGGGCAATTGCTATTTTCATAGAAAGGACCAAATAATATTTTCATATATATATATATATATATATATATGAAAGAGGGCACTAACAGCAAAAGTCTGTTTGATGCTTTATATATATATACACACACACACACACACATACATGTAACTATGTATGTGTGCTAACCCTGTAGACTTACCTGTGGAAAGATAGGGCTGCACAGGTTCACCATGAGACATTGCTGCTGTGATTTCTATATCAACCGTTTTTTTTTATAGATTCAGAGTTAGCCCCAGGCCCAACTTGTTTTAAATTCAGAGTTGACCTTTTCTTAGACTAGTTACCAACTAAGGCAGTTCATCTAACTTGCTATTAACCCTCATCTGTGGTGAGAGAGATAGATTCTTACTTTTTCAAGGGTGTTTGTGCCAAAGCAAATACAGAACCATTAGCTGCACAACATGCACACCCAAAAGGATAAATATTCTTTTGTTTAGCTGGGGAAATATTGGGAAGAGGCCTACAAGAAGAAACATCTTTTAAATATCTGGAATGCAGAAAAAATATTTTAGAGCTCTGAACTTTCAAAACCAACTAGAGCATAAAAAAAAAACCAAGTCAGATACAAGACAAAGATATCCTGCAAGACATGGTTTGCAGTCTTCCAGGCTCTAGGTGGATGCCAACTGTTAATTCCTACTTTGTTAGTTGGCAAAGAGAGACTGAAATAGGAGAGAGTGTTAGGATTGAGCAAGGAATTTTTCTCCCTGTCATACTTACAGTTACAAGAGGGAAAAGCATAGTAGCCAACGGCACACTGTTCACAAGAAGCACCAGCAAAAGCCTCTTGGCAGTAACACCGGCCACTCCGAGAATCACATTCATTATTTTGTGACCCTATACTATTACACCGACAACCTGAAAAATAAGTTTAATATTATAAATAATAAAAATAACGATGATGAAAATCATAAAAATACTCATGATGATGATAGATGATAGTGGCGATGGTAATTGCAATGATAGATAATAGCAGTGATGCTAATTGTGATGAGAGATGACACTGACAATGATAACAGTGATGACAGATGACACCTGACAATGGTAATTGCAATGATAATAATAGCGATGATAGATAATAGGGATGATAGATCATAGTGACAATAATAATTGCGATGATAGATGACACTAACGATTCTAATTTGTGATGATAGATAACTGTGGTGACAATAGTAACAATTACGATGGTGATGATAGTGGTAAGATTGATTTTCTTATATAAACTTTTATGTACAATAAGGTTGAAAGATTGATTGTACTATATTTTAAACTATTTGCAGAAAAATGTGGAAACTAATCTTACTATATTTGAATGTATATTCAAGATAAACAGCAAAGATTGATCTTGCTATATTTGAACTTATATGCACAATAATGTGAGACATTGATCTGTGGTACAATAGGAAGGTGGGTTGAAGCATTCTTTGTGAATTTGGTGATATTGAATTTGTGAGTTTGAGTTATGTTTAATGGCATATCAACCTCTGTGGGTTATTTAATGCCCAAAAGTTAGGGTTTTGAGATTATTTTTAATGTTCAGTTATAGAGAGAAGGTTGATTTAGTCAGATTTTGATTAAATTTTTAGAAAAATTTTTATTTTTTTTATTTTAGAAAACTGAATATGTCTTCTAGTAGTTTTGTACTCAAAAATGTATTGCTGGTAATATTTTTTCTTCAAAAATGTATATTTTTCTATAAAAGTTTATTTTCTGTATATATTTCTATAAAAGTCCATTTTTATACTTTTATAGTGTTTTGACCCCAGTTTGGGGGGTTAACTATTTACCCATAGCTGGTGCTACCACTCTGGGTCAGGGTGGATCTGAGAACAACAAAAATTAAGATGTGGTTCAATGCTTCTCCCAATCTTCCAATCAGAGGCCTTGCTGCTGGATACAGTTTACCGTTATACCCATGACCTGTAATTGTGAGTTCAATCTCTGGAACATGGTAGAAACTTTTTTGTTTTTATAATCATTTCACCCCAAGCAAGACCAAACTGCCACTGGTGTGCAGGGGTTACAGTGTGAGGAAAAGAAAGAGAAAAAAAGAGTGGTACAGAGAATGTCGAAGAAAGGTTACTAGAAAGGTGTAAGTCAAGGAGATAGAAGATGGCAATTGATGTTACACTTAAATCTTTGGAGATTGTAGGTATCAGGGAAGCAGATATGGGGGAGGGAGATCCACAGGTGAGAAGTGTTAGAAAAAAACTGCTAGAGAAGAAGTATTTTGACAGTAAAAGGGTGGGACCTAATTGCCAATTTGCATGAGTAGATTCATGAGGACAGGGCACTAAGGAATGGATCTTGTCAAAGCAGAAGCCGTAGAAATACTTGTAGAAATATAGAGGGAAACCACATCTCATTGGTGAGAAAGTGACTGAAGGCAAGCTGCCAAATTGGGATCAATTACATTGATCTTTTGAATTTTGTTGATGAATAGCAGAAGCACATGACCAGATATGACAACAGTATTCATTACATGGATGAATGGTATATTTATAAATGTGCAAGATAGATTCTGTAAAACTTTGGCACAGCGATCCAACCTTCTTAGTAGTAGATGTAGCTATTGATTTGATGTATTCATTCCACTTGAGATCAACTGAGAGAGTAAGGCTGAAGATGCACAGAGTATTGCTTTCAGGGAGACTATTGTGATCCATACTCATGGAAGGTAAGAAAACTTCTCTATGGTGATTTTGGAAGCATTAAAATTTACAAGCCATTTCTTACCACTATCCATCACAGTAAAGTTTTCAGTTCAGAATTCTTGTAGTTTACCAAGATTGATATACACCTGATGAATCACGATGGGCACAACGGTCAAAGTGTTGTGATAATAACAAAGATGAGGACAACAGTCGAAATGTAAATAGTGTAAATAAGGATAACTCTACAAACCAGAAATTCAGACAAAATAATATTTATGTATTTGAGTCTATATACAAAATAATGTGAAAAATTGATCTTGGACTTCTATGCAGACTCATGTACAAAGATTGATCATACTATATTCAAACTTGATAATATAGAGATTAATTTAACAAGGGATAAAGTTTCCTATTTCTCTCACCATTATAGTTGAACCACAGAATATGTCTTCCTTATCGCATTCACTTTAGACACCAGTAAGAATATTGCTCTTTAAATGTTTCACAACTGATATATATATATATAGTGTGTGTGTATTTGGGCAACAGTCAGTCAGTTACGTGCCAGACATAATACATGCTTGGGTGATCATGTCTCTTTCAATTCATAACTTAATAGGTAGAAGATTCTTTATACAGTAAGTAACCATCTTTTTCTGAGGTAGACTAGTTGTCATCCAAGGCTATATGACCTAGTCTGCCCTATTATTTACCCATAGGTGGGTGGGAGTATAGTGGGTATCTCTTCTCTTATTTCATTTGTAGTGAGGGGTAGTAAGATTCAGTAGCATGTTAATGGAATTTGGCCTTGTGGGAAGATATCCCACTATAATTCATAAATGATTATAAATTCAAGAAAGGCAATTTTGAGTGTAAAATAACAGTTATACATATATACATTTCAATTAATGTTTTACAATTAAAACAATACTTGGAATAAAGGTCCAACAAAGTTAGAAAGAGTTTATGGCGGATAATAATGAGCTGAAGGAGATAAAAGAATGTTCAAGGAAGATTTAATGCTGAAAGGTAAAAAGCTGGGTAATATGATTAATGTTCATTATCTAAGGTCAGTAGGTCAGCAATTTGGTTTGTGGAATGTCTTAGAAAAGGTCAGTACTTTGAGAACAGAGCAGGAAGGAGACGAACATAGTAGCCACTTGACATATGTCAAGGAAGAAACTAATTACACTCTTCTCCTCTGTCTGTGCCTGTCAGCATTTTTGGATCAAACGCAGCTAGTATCGAATTTCATCCTGGTATTTGATTTTGGGCTTCCCATTGGCTGATAAATAAAATTGGTAATTTGATCTGTGATTAATTTTTCAACCGGAACATCTGCGCACGATGATTTTTATTCATTTGCTTTTTAGTTATGAGAGAGCACACATCCGGTTCATCGCTTTTGTTTGGTCGGTATTACCACAGGAGAAGAGTTGGATTCCCATCTTTAACAAGGGTATTAACACTTAAGTGAATGCAATGAATTTGACTGGAATTTGAACTTGATTCTCCAATCCAAGCCGCAATCCATTACTCTACACTACTTCCATTTAGGCAGCAAACCCTCTTTTATACAAGTTTTATTAAAAACAATTGACCATTTTTAGCTGTCATTATTTGTTATAAACAAGGTTTTTTTCTGAATTGGTTTCCTGTCCAAATATACAATTATTAAATTACAAGATGAGGCAACCAAGCAGGAAAGTAACACTACAAAACTTAGAAAAATTGTGGTCTATGACAAATACCAGCTAATATATATATATATGTATGTATGTATATTATATTAAATAAATTTCAAATTCTACATTTGTTTTATAGCTATTTCAGCAAGAAAATTCTCATTTATATGTATATTATATTAAATAAATTTTGAATTCTGCATATGTTGGATGTCTATTTCAGCAAGAAAATTCTTGCTTCTTCAGCAACGATCAAAAACAATTTTTTTTATTTGAAATATGGTACAAGAATTCACATATCAGAAGGAACCCAAAAATCATATCCATACAAAGGAAGTTTAAATAGAAAAAATAAAATGGAGATGGGGAGATGGGAAATTTAAGAAAGAAAAAATTTTTAAAAATTTGTTGTCCAGATAAGATACTGAGGAGCAGAAAAAGAGATTCATGCCTCGATATTAGAAGACTTTTAGATTGCGTCTGAAAGGGAAAGAAAAATGGAGTAGACAGGAGAAAATTTAAATACGAAAAAAGACATAATAAAAAAGGAGAAAAAATCATCAGTAGTCATGGTGACGGATGCCGGCTTCAGGTGTTGAAAGGAAGGGAAAGTTATATAACAAAAAAAAAAAGCAAAACGAAAAAGAAAACAGGAGGAAAGTAGAGAAAAGAGACAATATATTATATACTTAGTTCTTAAAATTTATCAAAACAAATTTTGTTTAAAATAATAATATGGCTGGACTACTGTAGTTGGTTTAAAATCTAATAGAAGGAAAATAAAAATGGGTGTAATATTGTAGTAGGTCTAAAATGAGAATTGGGCAAATAATATATATATATATATATTGTCTGAGACTTCTGCTATTTACCTTGAGCTCCTTGATAAGATCCAAAGAAGAATCAGCAATATTATTGGTCCTGATCTGGCAGCTTGGTTTCAGTTACTTATCCACTGCTGTAAAGATGTCTGCCTGTACCATTTTTAATGGAGTGCTACAGGTATCATGTAACCAAGTACTAGCCACTACATGGTAAAGTCATCAACAACTTTTCTGGTGATGAGGTGGCTCAACACCCAGCAGTAATAAAAACAAGATGTGCCAAATGGCAGATGAGTCAATAGGTTTCTAATATGTTGAGATAAACTGGCTCCATAGCTATGCATGCAGCCAGTGTGGTGTTGATACATTGCAACTTGGTGGAGGACCCATTAGACCAAACTCAATGGCCAGGGTGGAGGGTTCACCAGATGGAATCAGTGGCTGCGTATCTGTAACCAAGGCAAGCCTTCAAGTTAGAGCTGTGGTTTGACTTCAAGATGGATAGGACCCAACAAGTATATTTACTCAAGACATGCTAGACATAAATGAATACCTTTCCAAATTTTAACCAGATATTTGGAGGAAACTAGTTTGGTGTTCAGCATCCTGTGACCACACCTGGTCCTGGGACTAACATTGTACTAGTTCTAATTGTATTAGTCAGTTCAGAGCCATTTTCCTAATTTTCAACTAGAAGCACTCAAATTAAATGTCTTCTCTTCCTGTCTGGTTTACAAGGTAATAAATTTGTTACTTACGCTGACACTGTGGGTAATTGAAGTAACCTGGAGAGCATTGTCTACAGTATCTACCACTAAATCCATGTTTGCATGGACATCGTCCATTTCTTGGAAGTTGACAAATATTATTCCTGGTCCCATTTTGGTTGCAATCACATGGAATACATCTTGGGAAGTTGTAATAGCCAATGTTGCACCTGGAATATGACAAAGTTTTCAAGTTAAGTTTTATTGAGAAAATAAATTTGCATATAATATAGACTGTAAGAAACCATTTTGACCAACGTAACACATAACTCAATAAATTCCAGACCTAACTAATAAAACAACAACTTTTATGCAAAATTCGACTATTCATCAACATAGTCTCCTTCTAGGGTGATACACTGATTCCAACCTTTTTCTAACAATTTGATGCCTTTTTTTATAGAAAGATTTGTCTTTGGCCTCAAAATACGCCTCAGTTTCTGATATCACTTCTTCATTGGAGCCATATCTCTTTCCCTGGAGCATTCTTTTGAGGTCTGTAAACAGGAGCCAGATCTAGAGAATAGGGTGGATGCAGAAGCAATTCAAAGTGCAATTCATGTAGTTTTACCATTGTTGTGATCAACTTGTGACATGGTGAGTTGTCTTGGTGAAAGAACACTTTTCTTCTTTTGAGGCTGTTTTTTGGTGATTTCTTCCTTCAAACACACCAATAATGCTATATAATATTCTCTATTGATGGTTCTTTCTTTCTCAAGGTAATCAATGAACAAAATATCTTGTACATTCCTAAATATGGAGACCAAAACCTTGCCTGCTGATGTTTGCATCTTTGGTCACTTTGGAAGGCTTTCACCTGCTGCTATCCACTCAGCTGACTGCCAATTTGTCTCCAGAGTAAAGTGGTGGATCCATGTTTCATCCATTGTCACATATATGCAAAAACTTCTTCTTGTGTTGAAACAGTTGCAAACAATGCTCTGAATCATCAATATGTTATTGTTTTTGATCGACTGTGAGCAAATGTGGCACCCACTTTGAATACAGCTTTTTCATTAACAAATGTTCATGCAAAATGGTGAACACACTGCCTTCTGATATGTTCAATTTACAATCGGCCAAAACGAGTTTGTGGATGTTTTTGGTTTTTTCTGGGAAAACTGCCGATTTTGGGCATCCTGAGCATTCAGCATCATTTGTGTATGTATGACCACATTTAAAGTCAGCATGCCACCTCTTAATCATTGTTTTTGACAGAGTAAAGTCTGAATAACACTTATCAAGCCATTGCTTTGCTTGAAGAGTATTTTTTCCTATCAGAAAGCAAGGCTTTATCAATACACAAAATTCAAATTTTTAATTTAAAAATGCTCTAAAATATTCTTAATTCTACCTGTGTAAATAAACTTAAAACATGAAGGATACTAATTGGTGTAAATTCTTACCTAATAAACTGCTATGGTATCTAGACTATGAATCTAAGTGCAGTACTAGATTGGTCGCAACATCTTATTTTACAACTGAAATGGTGACATGTAACTAAGTTCTCTGCTAACAATTTCTTTTCTCACATTTCTTACTTTTGGAACTCTCTTCTGGCTCCATGCTTTCCATTTGTTGTGGAGTAGTTATAATCATGCTATGTCGGTTGCTAATTGACAACACACCCAAAATGTTAGGAACTTGGTAATCTTTCACTGAAAGCTGACTCCTTAGTATTTGGCTAACTGCTGACTAACATCAACTGCCTAGTAGTTCTACTGAACTCCAATAGAACTCTAAAGAACTCCTATGAACTTCCCAAAAACTCCTAAGAACTTCTCCTGTTAACTTCCTGTTAACTCTTATTAATATAGGAAGGAGAGTCCATTATCTGAGGACAGTCCTGGGTATGACGGTAAACTGCATCTGGCAACAAGGCCTCTAGTTGGGAGGTTGTGAGGAGCATGGAACCACCTCTTAATTGCTGTTGTTCCCAGGTCCACCCTGACCCGGAGTGGTAGCACCTGTTAGGGTCCCAGCTATGGTTAAATAGTTGACCCCCAAATCAGTGTCAAAATACTATGAAAGTATTTGCCAACAAAACTTTATTGAATGAAAAATGTAAAACAATAAAACAAATAAACTAAATAAAACAAATCAAAACGATTTTCAGTATTAAATGACCTCATGAAGGTTGATATGCTGGTTAAATAAACCAACCAACCATTATCTGAGGAATAGGTGTATTTCCCTGTAACACCAGTCAAGTTTTATATTCAAAAATTTAAATGTCTGGAAACAATAGCAACTAACAGGTAGTTCCTTGCTTCTCAAAACTTTCAAATCTCCAGATGTAGTTTACTGCCATATCAAAGAGTAAATTTTATTTTGTGAAATTTTTTACTCATCCACCTGTTTAATCCTGTCAAATATGTTACATGATGCTTTCCCCGTTTCACTTTCCCTCTAACTAGCCTGTGGATTATTAGATTCTTTAAGCCCTCTTTACTCATTACTTGTCTCAAGAACTTCAGCTGTCTTTTTCTGTTGCTCAGTCTTAATTTCCTTTTCGTTTCAATCCTTTCCAAAACCTCATCATTGCTCACGTTCTCATTCCATATCTGCAGGGATCAAGCACATGAGCAATAGAACTATCAATGAATTTCCAGTGATACTATCCTTGATTAATCAACCCAAGTGAAATAGCTTTATTAGTAAAAAAATAAATAAATAAAATAAAAAACTAATAAAACCCTAAAAGTTCAGGACTTACCTGTCACAATTCCTTCCTGTGTATTTCTTTTTGCAGAGACATTGGCCAGTATTACGGTCACAATCTCCAGTGGAATATTTGCTTTGACATCGACAAGCTGTGTAAAAAAATAATAAAAAAGATACAAAAAATGTAAGTCAAATAGTTTTGAAACACCATTGTCTTTCTTTGCTTTATATATTGCTGCCATATCTTGCCTGGTGTTCTAGCTATATATTCAGAGATTCTTGATAAATATGAAGAATTTGCAATGCTATTGGCCTTGACCTAACATCTCAGCTTCAGTCACTTTCCCATCGCCATAAACTAGCTTTCCTGTGCCTTTTTTATAAATAATTTCATGGTAATTGTTCTGATGAACTCTCCTCTATGGTATCTAGACTTTGTTAATTTAAGTACAGTACTATATTGGTGGCAAGATGTAACCATAAATTCTATGCCACCAATTTCTTCTGTCACACTTCTCATTTGTGGAACTATCTTCCATATTCTTGTTTCCTTGTCAATTTTGATCTTAAAAATTGCAATGTCAATTGTTATCTTCTGTCTTCTTGATACCTCTTTTATTGTTCTCTCTCCTTAATAATATTTTTTCTGATATTCTCTAACACTGGTTTTAAATAACAAATGAAAGTTTCTAGACATAACTAAGTTTGATTCTAATAGATTTTTTTCTCACACTTCTCATCTGTAAAATTTGCTCCTGGTTTCTTGACTTCTTGCCACCTAAAATCTCCAAAAATGTAACTGCAATGTCAGTCATTGTCTTCTTTCTTCCTGAAATCTGTTTATTTTACTTTTTATTCATCAGTCTTTGCATTCAGTTTCTTCTACTTATTACTGCTTGTGTCTTATGATTAAAAAATTACTAGAAAAACAGTGATAACAAGAATAAGAAAGAAAATACTGTAAAATGGTAGATTGAGAAAAGATGACAAAAGAAGAGCTATGGTTCTTGTCTTGGCTGATATGAAAGCATTGTTCTCTTGGTTGACACAGAAATATGGTTCTTATCTTGGCTGACATGGTGCTGTCATTCTCATCTTGGTTGATATAGAACTATTGTCACAGTTGATACAGAAGTCTGATAAAATTTTGGCTAAGTATCCTCCAGTTATGTTTTTTATTTGGCTGATATGGGATATCCATTAATTATTATACTATTTTTATCCCTATGATGCCAGTATAAATCACAGAAATGACTGATCTATACTAGTGATTCTCTGGTAGTTTTCTAACTTTTTTTAGTTGTTGAGCTTACATTTATATGGCTTTGTTCTCAAGTGAGCTCTGAAGAGTGATAACCCATTAGTCCTTTTTTGTTAATTATTTGGTTACATTTTTTTCAATTCACCTTTTTATGGGAAGTAATTCTGTTCTTATCCCTGTTCTTTCCTCTTCTTTGTTTTATATATTTTTGTATATATTTATATATACTTTTAAAATGTGTTTTTAAATCTCTAGTAAAATTTGGGAAATGTTTAACCTCTGTGATAAAAAACCCCCAAAAAACCTGGTGTTCCCTTGATACCACTGTTAATGTATACAATTTTGATTCCTTTAGCAATTTTTACTGCTTCAAAAAGTAATGATTTTAGAATTTAAAAAATCTAAACATATAAAAGAAGCTGATTTGTACATCGGTTTTCTTTTTGAGAATTAACAGAAATATTAAAAACTATTTGATTTATCTTATGTATATACTTTTAAAATGTCAATTTTTAAAGCTGTAATGAAAATTACAGAAACAATTTTTGCTGTGAAATTCAACAGATATTTGTTTGAAACCATTAGATAATTTTTGATTGCAATGACTGACTTATATTCTATTCTTTTTTATCTTTTTTTTCTATACTATAAATTCCACAGCCTCTTCTCTTATCTTTTTAGAAACAAAGAAAAAAATGATGAACAGCTCTACATAGTATCCATCCTCTTATATTGCAGTGGTAATTGTAATAATAATATTAGTCCTTTCCCTACAAGGAAACATTTGTCATTCATTGACTGAGTAGCCAGTATTGCTTTCAGTTGAAATTTATAAAATCTTGCTCTTAAAACAATTTTTCAGGAAAATAGGTTTTTCAAGTCTACTAGCTGTTATTGCTTCTTTCAGTATTGACGGATGCTTTCTTTTCAGTTGTCATTTATAAAATCTTACTAAAACAATTTTTCGGAAAAATAGGTTTTTCAAGTCCAGTAGCTGTTATTGCTCTTTCCTGTGTTGATGAGGGTTACTTTTTAACCTTAATGCTGTATACTTTCCTCCCAAATGAAAAGGAAAGATTTGTTTTTTGATGGCTTATCAACCCTTTTTGTGTTATAGAAAACGGAAACAATATTTTTGACTTGCAAAGATATAATCCTTTTTTTTTACAATTTAATATTGTATTAACAATTTTAGAGAAATAAGGATGATCTTTCCAGAATGAAGTCCCACTATTTACCTCATAGTTGGAAAAATAATGCTGGATTTATACCTTTCCCAGGGATATTTGCACATAAGTGTATATAATAAACGCAACTGGAGCTCAAACTCAGCTTTGATTTCTTATTTCAGCCTGCTACCCATTATGCAACCCACACATCCGAGAACACAAAGCTGAGGTTTTACAGAAGAATACTGAGAATAACATAGATTAGGTAATCAAGATTAGTTCTTAAATAAAATGGGAGCAAAATGAACGCATACCTAAAATCAGAAAGTGACAGTTGAAATTTCTTGAACACATAATGAAGAAAGAGAGCTTGGAGAATTCAGCACTCACATGACATATTGGAGGCAAGAGGCACAGAAGGCAACAACAAATAATATATCTAACAAGCTTGTGTAAAGGAATGGCAAAGATATAGTAAAAATACAACCATGAAATTACTTACGTTTACATGCATCAATTGATGTCATTGGAACTGCAGCATCATGGTAATATCCTGCACGGCATCTCTCACAGTTGATGCCTTCAGTAAAATGCTGCAACAGCAAATATTGACATTGGTTTCAAAATGGATTATTAATATTGACATGGTTAAGACCTGTGGTCATTTGTCTTCTTACTTTATTAGAAGATTCTAAATTATATTGATTTCTATGCCAAGCCTTCTAAGACAATCCTTATAGCTTAGCATATGTGTTAAAAATAAAAATAATAAAAAAGTATTTTGTAAATTTTTCATATGTACACTTATTTTGTAGATACCCTCTACTTTATTTCAAAATTAAAGAAATTTTTGCTAAGTTTCAAATTACTACCAAGCATGATGCCTGGTAGGTTAATGATTTTTTTTTATCACAATCATTTATTATTATCGGCTTTAGTGTTGATCTTTTATAGTGGGAAAAGGGATCCTTTATATACTAGTGGGGGAAAAGAAAGAAAAAGTAACTGATATTTTTATTTTGCTCATATAGGGTTTTCTTGTGCATATCCAGATTGACTCATTTGAGTTTACCCACACTTTAGGGATGCCCATAAAAGAGCGAGTTTGCACCTTTTGTGCAGTTTATTTTTGAAGTAGCAGCCTGATCAACACCTTCAGTCAGAATGATGTCGTCGTCCCTTTCTCACTCAACTCAAGAAAATACATCACAGGACTGCAGGAGTCATTGATGTCTCTATGATGATTACCCCTTTCTATCCATACATGATCAGCTATGACATTTCATTGCCTCACCCCTCACTACAGTTTTTCAATGTTTCTTCAACCTTACTTTTATAGGGTGGCTTGGTTCAGCTTTATATTCTCTGCCACAGCTGCAAGGAATTGAGTACATGTAATTCTTGATCATGTTCTTCTCTGGGTGAGGTTTTACTTGGGAAAGATTTTTCTGTAGAGGGGAGCTGCTTCTGAATATTGTCCTGATTTTGTATGAACCACAGATCTTCTGAATCTTTTAAACCTTTAATTTATATTGTATTTATTTCTAATAAGGCTTACTAAAGATGTCGCTGTAGCCTAGCACATGTGCTGATTCTTTCAGACATCTAAATCTCCAGTGTTCTTTCTTGTCAAGTATTTTCACTTCATTCCACTACCCTTTTTCTTCCATACATGATCAGCTATATATGATTTTATTGTCTTACCACTCACTATGGCTTAATGGTAAATAATATATTTACCATTATGTGTTAATTAATACAAACATTCTTGCCTTGGTCCTGACTATTGAGGAATTGTGAAACTGAGATGACCACTAATAAATATCGTGAACTTAAATTAATTCTGATACAATAATTATTGCTCTAGATAACTATTGAGCACTTTATTATTGGAAATGCTGTTCACCTTCATATATGCTGAATTGTATAATTTTATGTATATAAAGAGGTGGCATTACTATTATGACGTCTATGAATATAAAAGTTTTAAAAGCTAATGTTTCAGAAAAATGGAAAGGGACATTTTCTGATTTATTTTCAATTAGTTTCAACCAATGAAAATTTCAGTTTCCTATTTGAATTTCCTGATGAATCTTAATTTTTAAACTCATGATGAGTTCTACAATGATAAAATATCTGTAAATTTCCGTATTGTATTGTTAAATATTTAACAACTTTAACAAGATATTGCAATAACAATCATAAATATAAATGCTAGTCATTATTTTAAAAAATTGACAACATTTTTCATTTCTTTAAAACAGTTGTTAAACACTTATCTTTCCTTCTTTTTTCCAGTTTCTAACTGAAACCAAGTAGTGTCTTCTCTCCTCTTTCCATGTGGTCAAACTGAAATAGTTCATTATTTATGAGGTATTGGTAGGTGTTATAACTTGCTCCTAATAATTATAATATGTCGTGCTTAGGCTACTCACCATGACATTACTGGAAGTTCTCATTTGACTTATTTACCCATATCCCTACTGAGAAGAGATGTGACAAGGTTGGGTTTAATGTGGATAACCCAAGCACATACACTTGGCCTAATGGTCAAAATTTGCCCAGCCTTCACATATATGAGATCAGGCACAGAGCTTTTTTATTCTTCTCTGCTGAGTCTCAGTCCATAGACCAAGCCTTTACTAAGTTGTTGAGTTGTTCTTTGCCTGATAACAGAGAGTTTGACAGTCACATCCCAGACAGCAGACTGTCTGACTCTAATGGACTTCCTAGCTCCTGAGTTCTTTATTTAAGGCATCAAAGCTCATTCATTTTATCTTACCAAGGATGTCTTATTTACTCCACAACAGCAGGAGACATTAAAAACTTCCAGCTTTCCCTCTTTCTTTCTTTTTTACAATTTCTCACTGAAACAAAGTAGTGTCTTTTCCCCTCTTTTTATGAAATCAAAACTGAATAGTTCATCATTTATGAGATATTGGCTGGGCATAATGGTTGTATAAACTAATGGAAGGAGGAGCAAGCACAATTGTAATGGAATATTAGTGATAATAATGAATTCCAACAAATGAGAGAGCTCAACTTAATAGCATTAATTATTGAAGCCAGGAAGACAAATTTAGTTTTCTGCTTCATTCACACTTCCAGCAAAAACATTGATGGAAGTTGAAGACACCTTAGGCCTCAATAATGTTGTGAATAATAAGCACAATAAATATATTTCTTACTATGTAGTGTTTTACCCCTCTTTCCATGCAATCAAAATGAGTGAGTTTTGTTTAATGGCATATCAACCTCTGTGGGTTGTCAAAAGGATGTTTTTTTTCCATTGACACTAATATTATTCCAACTTCCTTCACTCTTTGGCAAGGTTTTTCTTAATAAGTGATGATTACAATTGCAATAAAACTTAAATATATGAAAGAGAATTTATACATTTTTTTTGTTTTTGAGAACTGACAAAAAATTAACACTATATATTCATTAGATTTGATTTTTGATGGATGACAAAACTGAATAACTGTCAATTGATTCAAACTTCTTAAAAAGGTAAATAAGGATTTCCTAGCTACTTTATATATTTTAATAATTTAGTAAATATTTATAAATTTCTGAATAAAAAATTGTTTTCAAATTTATTTCTTCATAAATTGGTAAAACATTGCCTTGCATTAGTTTTAATTGTATTAGATTTTAGAATGTTGTAAATATAACATTATTCTTGTAAATAAACAATCTGATAGAGTTTAATATTTTTGTTGTAAATTCCTGTTGAGATGCAGAGGTGCTTATCTCCTTTTCATAGAGGTAAGTCACATGGGTCACATGACAGCTGCTTTGTGGCATCAAGCCATACAGTGACCTATGTGTTAGTTATTTTTCAGTTCATGGACAGTAATCAAACAAGAAGGTTGTTTTCTTCCGTGGTTAAATCTTCCCCTCCCAGCAGTTTACAAGCACATGGTGTCATACCCCTTTGAGATACAGATGAATGCGGCCCTTTAAATCTGGAGTCATAACAATGTTTTTTCCAGATCAGAAGTACTTTCAAACTATTTTTAAGACCTTTCCTTTTGCTCCTCCTTATATTTGCTTTGTGGCAGATATATGTGATATGTATTTCTCCACATGGAACACTTGTATATATGTATAATTCTGTGTATGTCATTGTATATAAAAGTCTCTCTGAAAACAAACATTCATCATTTGTTTTCCTTTCTGTTTTGTCATGTCTGAGCTTTGGTATTGTTATATCACAGACATGACAATGCCTATAACCGGAGAAAAGTTAATGGGAGAATAAATCTCTCTTCCTAGCACTCCTGTTACATTCCCAAAAATAAAAAAAAATGTATAAATTCACTTTCATAATATTTTTAGGTCTTGTTAAAATTCTAATTATCATTTTTTAAAACAAACATTGTTGAAGAGTGAAGGTAGTTAAAATAATAGCAAAGTCAAGGGAAAAACCATTCTGTTTTTTTTTTGCAGGCATGAATGTTCGAGTTTGCCCAAATTGAATTATTGCATTGTTCAAATTTGGGGAATCATAATTATGAATTCATTCAAAGTAGTAAGAGGATACAAATTAAAAAAATTAAAATTGGCAAGTTTTCTATTTTGCTGATGTTAAATGTATGAGATCTATCTTCTCATTTTTTGTTTTCATCTTTCTTTTTTGCAATTATATTTGTCTTCTGCATATAGCCTCATTTCAGTACAAAGAAAGCTAATTTGATTTTGTGATTTGCAGGAATTAATAGTATCAAACCCTTGTTGACCACCTAGTTTATGTGTTAAATACAAGTTACAAAGCAGTTTTCACTGTTTTGTGACTAGAATGTTTTTACTTGTCCTTTCAAACAGTAAACCTCTAACCTCTCACCTGACAATTTTTACAGACACCACCACCTGAGTATCTTCCATGAATATCCAAGGATTCTTTTCTTCGATCCACTTCTGGGTCATATTCACATTCTGTAGAATGGCGATGACAGTTGCAGGCTAAAAAGAGAGTAAAGATCAATTAAGACTATTTAATCTTCATAGATAATATGAATCATTTCACATAATATTAATCATTTCAGGTTTTATTGATGTTTTAATACTTATTAGTATCTAAAGGTTTCTTTGGTAAATGTGTGTATCTAAGTAGATTATTCATAAGGCACAAATGCAACAACAAAAGACTCAAAACTATAATAAATGTACAAACTATCTGCCTTATTTTGGTGTCTCTTGTTTGAGTCAAACTATAAAAATTTTCATTAGTTAGTGTTATAACAGAATATCTCAGCAACCCCTATGAACACTGCAGTGGGCTAAGTCTATCATGAATACATAAGCAAGTACATTTTCACTAGTCAGTCTTGATTACGGATTGAGTGATCAGTCTTGAGCAAAGCTCTGTTGAAGGATAGAGTCTTGTTTGGGTTGAAAAGTGGGTCTATGGGATATTTTTGGCTGAGCTTAAAGGTTCAGAATTCCAACATTAATCAGCCTTGTGTCACACCTGCCTTGATGGGAAGGTAGCAAATACCCTTGCTTATAGTTTGAGTCATACTACTATTCATGATCAAGCTTTTTTGTTAAACTCTCTGCTTTCGAGCAGAGAGGGACCCAAACAAGGGTATTTTTTGTTTGGTATGAAAAACATGAGCTCAACCCAGCCTTAAGCTGGGTCTATGGGATATTTTTGGCTGAGCTTAAGAGATTAGGATCTCTACATTAATTGGCCTTGGTGGGAAGGTGATAAATACCATCTTGCTAACAGATTGAGTTGTGTGACCATTTGTGATCAAGCTTTTTTGTTAAACTCTGCTTCCAAGCAGAGAGTGACCTAAATAAGGCTCTGCCAAAAGGGCAGAGTCTAGTTTTGAGTGAAAAAACAAGAGCCTGACCCAGCCCTAAGCTGAATCTACAGGATATTTTTGGCTGAACTTAAAAGCTAAAACTTAAACTCCACATTAATTGACCTTGTGTTGCATCTGCCTTGGTGGGAAGGTGGTAAATACTGTGTTGCTTATGGGTTAGAACGTGGTAGTACTATTCTCATCTGTAATAATTCTCATGTTGAATAAACCTTTTATTCTATTACACCTGGCTTGGTAATCTTTCTACTTGGATTTACACTTTGTTAAATTGTACTCTTGTGCAGGATACAATGGTTAGTCATGTAAAATAAGTAAAATTAATAATAGGTAAGTGTTAATAAAAAAATATTATAATCATCTAAGTTTGTCCATTACTTGTACATTTCAATAAAGTGTAATTCAACAAAAGCCAAATTGCTTATAACAGATTATTACATTGTGTTTGTAAAAATTTCTATGGTGGCTAAAGAACCATCAAAATTATTTCTGTCGAGGTGGAATTTTGCAGATTCATTTTTTGAATTCCCCAAAATTATGTACTGTTTTATTTATCATCAAATCAATAGTGTGGGCAAATTTTGAAGTTAAGATTTGTCTGGAAGTGCTTTATTTCCTATCTAAAGAGACCTTTCTTTTTTGCCATATGGGATACATGCTTGAGCATTCATGTCTCGAAAGGGACATGACTGACTGGGCAGAAGATTTTCCTGCAGTAGTTGCCATTACTTTCTGCCATAGACTGGTTGCCAACCAAAGCTATAGACCCCAATGTTCTTTTATTTAACCCATAGATGGAGAGAGAAGCAACAGATTAATACCTTTCTCAAGGATATTTGCATATAAGTGAATGCAACAGAGACCAGCAAGCAGATAAGCTGCAGAAATTCCAAGTCAGAAAGTGGTTTGACAGTAGGAGAGTGATAAGTTGCACAAAAGTAACAGAGTTGTTGAAGATAGTTACAAATTTTGAAGGAGGTCAAATTCTTAAAAAAAAAATAAAAATAAAAATAAAAAAAAATATTTCAACCTAGAAGAGCTGACACAAAAATTTCCTTGAGAAAGCAGAATAAGAACCCAGAAGGGAAATCAATTTTTGGCTACCTCCTGAGAAGAATTTGCCAAAATCAAACAGGAACCTGTTTATAGAACTGTTCTATACACAAAAAATTATAAAATGTCTGTGACCGCAGTAGTTCAGAATTACCTAAGCTTCCTTCGTACATTCATTTTTTCATCTTTTTCTTAGATGGGTGCACCTTTTACTTTTCAAAAAATGTATTTTCTGCTTCATCCAATATTTAAAATTTCCTGAAGATTGTTTTGTAATCTTTGGAAATCACTTCTATATTTTTTGATATGTTATCCTAATTTATATTTTAAATAAGGCACACAAAAGCAACTTCTAGCACAAGCTCATCTTGTAAAATATTGTATTTGTTTTATTGTTTTAATGTTTTGTAATAAATGTTCTTTTAAATTTCACATAGTAGTTGAGTTTTGTTTGTTAGCATCTCTTGATTTCATTTCTTCCCAGGAAAAATAAATTCTTATAAAACAAATGTAAGACACCAAATTTCTTTGTTATTTTTACTGAATGTTTGGCTTTCTTTTAATTATTCTATTTGGTTGATTGATTTTGTTTAGTTGGCATAATCAACCTTTATGGATTATTTAATGCTGAAATCTAAAACTTTTAAATGTAATTGTATGCCTTCATGTACAGATAAAATGTATTGTCGGTCATTCTACTATAAAATGCATTATTGGTCATGTTACCATAAAGTGTATTGTCATTTATTCTACATTAAAGAGTATTGTTGGTCATTCTACATTAAAGAGTATTGCTGGTCATTCTACTATAAAGTGTGTTGTTGGTCATTCTACTATAAAGTGTGTTGTTGGTCATTCTACTATAAAGTGTGTTGTTGGTCATTCTGGTTCAAAAATGTATTGTGGTAAATTTTTATATAAAAATAGATTCCTGGTATTTTTACTATAAAAATGTATTTTTATAATGTCATAGTTCTTTGTTTACACTATTGGTTTTTACTATATGCCAATAGCTGGGACCCTACCACTAAGGGCCAGGGTGGTGCTGGGAACAACAACAATTAAGCAGTAGTTCCACACACCTTAAAAGCTTCAATCTCCCAATTGTTGCCAGATGTAGTTTCTTGTCATACTACTTTAAACATTTCTCTTAAAAGCAAGTATAATAAAAAACTTAGTCTATTATAATTCTCATTAAATTTTAAATTTTGTTAAATGTAAGGGAAAATCCAGAATTTACATACGTTCGCACATGAAATGCTCATTTAGTTTGACAGGTTTCCACTTCTTTTGGACATATCTAGGACAACAAGTCTCACATTGGGCTCCACATGTGTTGTGTTGACAATTGCATAGCAGTTTGTCAGGATTTGTAGGGTCAGCTTTGTCGCAGCTCTCGGCATGTCCATGACACAAGCAACGGCCACCAATTGAAATGTCTTTAATGCTATAGAAATACTGCAATACAAAAAGTCAAAATTGAGTAAAAAGAATAAAAATTAAAAAAAAAAATAAATAACAGTTTTGAATTTCCTTGATGATTTTACTGATAGAGAAATACTCATGGAAATTCCATAATTGCAATGTTAAATATCTTTGATTTTGTTTAAAAATAAGGAAAGGTGAAGCTGATGGATGGCACACAAGTTGATACTTGATCACTATTTGCTGGGTCACTGTAGACAGGTGGTATGCTATTAAAAATCTGAAACCCCTAATGTACTTTAGTTAAAAACATCACTAATTATGTCTATGAAAGTATCAAAAGAATATATTTAATGAAAGATTGTTTCACCCCAAATTTTTCTAGAATGCAAGGGTTTACAGGAAGTGAAAAAGAATGTGGGGATGATTGAGGAAAGGACAATGAAGGAACAGGGTTCAAGAAAACAGAAGATGGCAATTGACACTGTATTTAAATTTTTGAACATTGTCAGGGAAGCAAGAAATCAGAAAGCAGTTCCACAGGTGGGAAGTGAAAAAAGGGAAACAGAGTTGAAGTAGCAGTTCCATCTAGCATGGTCAACTGTAAATAAAATATATTATTGGTCATTTTGCTATAAAAGTGCATTGCTTGTAATGTTTTTTATATAAAAAAAACATAGAATGCTGGTATTTTTACTTTAAATTTCAAATTTCATTAAATTTAATTGCAAACCATAATTTATCTACTTGCGTTTACACATAAAATGCTTATTTAGTTTGACAAGTGTCCACTTCTTTTAAACATATCTAAGACAACAAGTCTCATATTGGGCTTCACATATATTGTGTAGCCAGTTGCATAGCAGTTTGTCAGGATTTGGATGGTAAAGTGTATAACAGTGTATGTTTATATAAAAATGCTTGTCTGATTAAGTGCATGTTGGATGGTAGCATTAGTTAATATATATGTGTGTGTGTCCATATTAACACATGTACACAGGGACATATTAAATGAAATTACTGTCCAACATACACCTAAACAGAATAGCGTTTCTATACAAACATACACTATTATTCACTTTACTATCCAAAATATTCCACACACACGCATTTAAAAATAATCATCTCTTGCTTTAATACATACGACATATCTGACCAATAAGAACTAACCCCAAATCACAACATACCAGTATACTGTCCATTTGTTGTTTTTTCAGGGTACCTGAAGAAGCTTTAATAAAACTGAAACATGTTAGATTGAGATACCTTTCTTACTTGTTCTTTTTCTTTACTCTTTTGCATATATATATATATATATATATATATATATATATATATATATATATAACATAGTGATGATCCATGTATACTGTCTTAATATGTATAGGAAAAACTACTAAAAAGTTGTAAATTTAAAAATGTATTCTTTTGACAGTATTTATTTATTTCTATTATTATATTTGATATTTCAGACCATCCTCGGCCTTTCATCAGAAACAAATGATTTTAAAATTTAAATTAGAAATGTTTACGCAATGAGCGTTCATCCGAGAGACTGTTTACATCACGTGACGCAGAAAGTGACAGATTTTTTTTTAATATTTGTAAATGCAAACCCATCCCTAACAATACCTACAAATGTTGTTTTAAAGAAAATTTTTTTTAAAGTGTATCTAAAAAATGTTTAACTATTGAAATATTTATAAAGATTCAAAACACCTAAGTCCCTATTTAAACCTAGCCTGTATGTATTTAATTTTAAAATCCAGTATTTTTCTTTCTTTCTGCATGAGTATGTAGAACTAAAATCAGAATCTATTAGTAAACATTTGCAGTTTTCTAATGTGTGTCCCGGTTGATTGAAGTGTGTGTGTATATATATATATATATATATATGCATCTATATATATGTAGGTTTCATTATAAATGAGAGACAAGGTGTGATGGTTAAGATTTTGATGTGATCTTATGATTTTTTTCTTGTGAGGATCTGAATTGTATGAAAATTGTCCAAATGTTTTGTTTATCTGAACACTTTCAGCTATAGTTTTAGCCATTTTCAAGGATGAATATTATTTTACTTGGAACAGAATATATGTGTTATGATGTATAATGTGGAGTAGTGATATGTGTTATGTACTGAACACATTATACATAACACTGCATACATTCTGTTACATGTAAAATAACATTCATCCCCAAAAATGGCTAAAAGTATACCCAAAAGTGCTTAGATAAACAAAACATTTAGACCACTTTTATATAATTTATGTCCTTAGAAGAAAGAAATTATAAGATCACATGAAAAATTGCATAAAAACTTAATCATCCCACCTTGTCTGTCATATTTAATGATACCTGCATAAAAGAGAGATTGCTACCCAAATATACACACTCTCTCTCTCTATCTTATATATATATATATATATATATATATATATATATATATATAATTAGTTTTTGGTTATAATTAAATTGGACCAGTACTCAGTTGCATAAAAAAGTGTTCGATGCATTTTTATTGTAGATTTTTTGAATATTTTTCATTTATAAATGAGTTATTTACACAACCTAGATTTTAACCTTTCTGTATCCTCAGGCAATTTATAAGTGATTTTTCAATGTTTTTCAAACATACAAGAGGGATTTTTACAAATGTGTGACTGGAATATTTAAACCAAAATTTTTTTTAAATTAGTGAGGAGTTACTTAAGGATCTTAAAACATTTTCATCCAGGTTTGTATGATCCTAATATGCATCTATAGGTGTAATGACATCTGAACATTATTTCTGATCTTTCATTCAATAATTTTTTCTTCTGAAAACAACATATAATAATAATAATAATAATAATAATAATAATATATACATATAGCGACTCCAACTGAAACTAAATCGATCGAGTTTCGATCTCAGCCAGGAGCAAGTGGATGTCTAGCTACACTGATGAGCTGTGATACAGCAAAACAGGCTTGTATGTGGATGGCGAATATATTATGCTCTCATTACGATTGAGCTCTCTAGAGAGGAAAATTAAAAAAAAAAACAATTACCACTTCTGTGATTTATGCATTACTCTTCAGCAATGAATTGAGTTCTTTTCTTTTGGTGACTGGCGTGTGTATACACCGCTTATATATAACATGCTAAAATGTTCCTTCTTTGATTCCATGTGCCTATGGCTTAGGGGTTAGCAACTCTGACTGACACCAAATCGGTCAATTTTCGATCCCAGCCAGAAGCAAGTGGATGTCTAGCCACACTGATGAGCTGTGATACAGCCAAACAGGCTTCTATGTGGATGACGAATATATATATTAGTGAAGGAAATGAAAGATGATTTCTTATCATTTCAAATCAAGTTTGTTGCCATATTTCTTTCAAGAGTAAAACAGTTGCTGTATTTGCTTCCTTTTTTTATGAAAGAGCATAGATGCTAGTGAACCAGAAGTTATTTGTGATTGGGTTATAAATAGTCAGAGAAGTTGCACTGTGTTAACTGAGATGAGAAAAATTGTAGCTAACAGATGACACAATGATGAAAGACCTAAAACCCCTAATGAAGCTAGACTACAATCACTGATGATGTGTGCCAAACATCAAACAGATATATTTCATGAAATACAAATGCACAAAACTTTTAAGGGTTCTTTTATATGCATTCCTAATTACTATTTTATTTTTTCTTTCATACAGTTTTTGACATGCTTATTTGAGCTCATTCATCATTTCAATTCATCTCACTTCTAGGAATATTTTTAGAAAAAAATGTATATAACTTTTCTTCAGTCAAAACTAATCCATTTTCTATTTTTATATTCATCATTAAAATTGACATGCCTCAAAGTTTTCAATTTTTATACTGAAATTAAGAGAAAAAAATTAATCAAAACTGTAGTGTGCTACTTGATCAGAAGGCCAACCAGTTAGGACCATAGTGTCTTTGTGAACTTTTCAATCTTTCTTAGATTGCATAGTATGCACTACATACAGTTAGATTTATTTTCCAAAGGTATAGTACCCATTCTGCTTTACTTTTTAACCCACAGCCAAGAGGAGAAGTGTTTGATTAATATTTTCTCCATGTAAGTAAATGAAACCAACTTGACTGGAATTCAAACTTGGCTATCTGATTTCTCATTCCAAGCCACTATCAATTACTTCACCTGCACATCTATTCATTATAAAATGTAGATTAAATGAAGAGTGGAGTTCAAAATTCCCTGAAGATTACACAGATTGACAAGTTCCTGAAGAAGGCCAAAGGGCACAACATCTGTAATAAGAGTAATGAAGACAATTATGCAAATGTAAATAAAATGTAAACTTAAACCAAACTTACTCTTCTTGTTACAGTTGGATCTTGTCTTTGCAACTGCATCAAGTGGCCTAGCAAGGTTTTTGTCTGTAGGAGTCTCAGACGAACAGAAGTTGCTTTCGTCCAATCACGAAGAACTGGAGAATTTGAAAAATTCTGAGCACTTGGCCGATTATCCACCAATGAAACAATAATCTAAAAATAGAAATAGAAATAAATGCAGATAAAGAAAAAAGTAAAAGAAAGAAAGAAAATGTCAAATGTAAACAAAATGCAGAATAAACTGCCTACTAGCACTGATAGCAGTACTCACCCCCGTTAGTCAAAGCATCAACACTTAGTGTGCTGTCTTTGCAGAAAGAAAAAAAAAAATAGCTGTCCAGACAAAACAGAGCTGGTGCAAACCCTGGGACATTTGATATGAAAAAATAAAATGTTTACCAGATCTGCAGGAAATAGTCAGGACGGTGAATTGAGCAGGGTTAGTTATGCCGATGATATGTTTTGCTAGCCAACCGCTAATATTTTGGGCTCAATAAAAGCAGACACATTTTCTAAGAAAGGGCAGTGAGCTGTGTTGAGTGTTTGATGTGATTACTGTGCGACACTGAGAATTTCTGTCTGAATTGTGAGACACTTGTTCATTGCAGATACCCAACCAATAAGAAAAAAAAACATCGAAATGGTTATGGGAAAATGTTGTAGATGCAAAGACGAGTCCTAATTTTCAAAGGGTACATGTTTGTCTAAATCATCGTTTCCACAAAAAGCTTCAGTATTCCCAATGTTCAGCTTTCAACAGTACACTGAGCAAATATATTTCCCAACTCACCTCCTCTTGAGAAATAACAAGACTTCAAATTACAAAAGAAATGTTTGCCAGATAAACAAATTTTCCTTTTTTGCAAAAGTTTATTGACATGTAAGTACACTCATTTCTTTCAGCAAGCCACCCAAACTCATTTATAACGGCATTTTCTCAGTTCGATTTAGTTATGCATTCACCAAAGAAAATTATCTATTTGAGCAGTTAAAGTGAACCTTGTCTTAACATCTGTGGTCACACTTTTTTGAAAAATGTAATCTGCTTACTTTAAAAAAAATTAATCATTTCACCCCAAAAAAGGCTATTGACACACAAGTGCTTACTAGGAGAGAAAGAGAATGCAAAGACTTTAATGAATAGAAAGAAGAATAAAAGAACAGGACTTGAGAAGATGGTGATTGATATTGCACTTACATTTTTAAAGATTATAGGTGGTAGGAAATCAAGAAACCAGAAGAGAGTTCCACAGGTGATAAGCATGAGAAAAGAAACAATTAGGTTAGAACTTACTGTTATGTCTAGCACCTTTTATAGGTTATTTAAAGCCAAAATATTTATTTGGGATTTTAATATTTCTTTTGTTTTTTTTTATATTGTAATAATAATTAATAACAACGATTTTTTCAGATACAAGTTATATAATTTAACCCATAGCAGGGTGTTCTATTGCTGAAGTGGCAATACAATACCAGATGATGTGTGTTGAAGCATTTACAGCACAATATCCATGGTAATGGATATTAAGTACAAACAAGACAAGCCCAGATAAGAAATAACAACAATAATTAAAAAAGAGGAGAGGTTAACTTATTAGAGTTGCTGGAAATACAGTTTGATAATAATTGTCAATGACACTCTGAATCCCTGACTGCTATTAATCTTTATTTATATAGCTATTTCTGTTCATAGACCATTCCATCTTTGAGAACACTGGAGGAGTGTCAGCTGCTCAACAACACTAGGAAAGGCAATGGATTCATATTTTTCCCATAAGTGATAGAAACAAAGCCAACTGGAATTCAAACACAGCTTGCAATTTCTCATTTTGAGCTCCTACCCATTACATCACCCTTACGAAAAAAAGGAATAATTTTATAACCGAGGAATGTGGTAATGTTAAGGAAACATTTGGCATTCATTAAATGAGCAGCCATTACTGCTTTTGGTTGAAATTTATAAAATCTTTCTCTTAGAACAACTTTTCAGGAAAACAGGTTTCTCAAGTTGAGTAGCTGTTATCAATCTTTCCAGTATTGATGGGGGTTTTCTTCCTACCTTTTTATTTGAAGTAGTGCAGAATGTTGATGTCTTGATTATGTTATTATTTTCTCTTTTGGTTGAAATTTATAAAATCTTTCTCTTAAAACAACTTTTCAGGAAAACAGGTTTCTCAAGTCGAGTAGCTGTTATTGCTCTTTCCAGTACTGATGTGGGTTTCCTTTGAAACCTTTTATTGCTTATGCCATTATTTTCTCCTTCAGTTACATGTGTTATCTTTGTTTTAACTTGTAGGTATATATGGCATTAACAACTAAGTCCTCCATTTAGAAAAAACAATTTTTTTTCTCTTTAATGGATAAAGTCATGCCTGGCTGTATTTTTATAAAAGAGAAAATTTTTTGGGTATGTACAGAAATAGTTTGAAATGGAAATTATGTCATGACTTTTTTAATTACTAGAATAAGCTCCAAATTCATACAATTTTGAATTGTTTCATTGTTTTATACAGTTTATCAACCTTTTGCAAGTTATTTCAAGCCAGAAAATAATTTTACATTAAAATTTTTTTAAAGATAATGATTTACTGATACAAGATCTAATAATTAACCAATAACTAGGGGTAGAAGTGAATTCATACTTTTTCCAAGAATATTTGTGTGTAACTGCATATCCCAAACCTAAATGGAATTGGAACTCTCCTCTTCAATTTTTAATTCTTTGCTATTATCTGTTACACCACCAGGACATGCAAGCTTAAAGCATCTGGTATTCTCAAGTGACCATCTATCTTGATACTACCCAAGCTAAACAGTGCTTAATTTTGGTGACTGAAAATGGTTAGCAAAACTGCCTTGCAAAACATTTCTTTTAAACAAAGTGTCGTTTGTTAATATTATTAGCAAAATTAGTTAATAGTCACAAATCTTTTCAAAAAAGTCAATTAAATGTGAGACTTTACACAATAATAATAATAATAATAATAATAATAATAAAACAAACCAAAAAATTAAAAATTCTATTTACCTCACCATTTTCCAGTGGCACAACTTGAGAAAATTTTGTTGTACAGATAGCTTCATCATCTCGAGTTGGAACATCCGATGATTGAACTCTAAATAAACTCCAACATTGTCTGGAATTTTCTGCAAAGTACTGCCAAGCAGACCATGTTTTACCAAAATCAGTTGATCTTTCCAGAATCCAAGCACCTGGACGAGGTGAGTTTGCCATTTTGATGAGGACATATGAAACAAGGAATTCCTGGCAACAGAAGAAAAGATTTACATAAATATAAAAATTCTATCGATCAGTATCATATTCTAATAACTTAACCAATTCTCATTCAAATGAGCTCAAATTTTAACAGCATGTATAGAAACAACTCAAAATTCTATGTTTAATTGTTTCTTTTTCTTTTCAGGTAGAGAAATGCCATTTACTGGAAAAGGAATAGGGTTTTTTGTGCTAGAGTATACGGGAATACAGCCGAACAAGTATGCATTTGTGAGTGAATATGCTAGAAATGCACCAACTGCAATGCAAATTTGGACATAGCACAAAAAGTTTAAAGAGAAAGGCTTGACTACTGATTTGACATGTGCTGTGTACAGGCTGTGTGAATATTAAAAGCTTTAAACATTGTACGAGAATTAGTTTCAATGTGATATGGCCATAAGCATCAATTTATATTTAAGGCTCCAAAATCACACACGCAAGTGTATGGCTTAGTAAATACCCTTTCATTATTTCAAATTATTGTCCTCATCTCACAAGGGGTCTAATTTGAAGAGTAAATAGTCACAAAAAGATTTACTCAAAGTACAAAAATGAATTGCTTTGAATTTCTCATTAAAATTTTGATGAATAAATTTTATTTTATTTACACTGTTCAGACTATTGTCCTCATGTAAAATGTTTAGTTTAATTTGTCTAGACTATGTCATTAATCAGATATTTACATTTCAAATGATATCAATTTTATAAATGCCCCATATAATAGAAATATCAAGTATAAAAATTACATAGCATATATTTAATAAGCACATGTGGATACATGTCCGTGTATTTGTTCCAACAAACAGGACAGATATTTATGATTATAAATAAATGTTGACAAGTTTCATTTGTGAAGTCCCTCCCTCAGCTTTTCAACAAAACTGAACATGTAACTTGATGTTGCGTCTATTCCCATTTGCACTGGATTGCACAAAAACTAAGAAAGATCTGCTTTAGTATTTGCCTATATTTCTGAGATGAAGTAGTATTTGGACTGTTTTTATTTCTTACAGTGGCACTGGTTTTAGTTTTTGTTCCCCTTGGGAATATAAAGCAGACCTTACAGTATTTATATTATTCAAACTATTGATCTCATCTTTGTTGCCGTTTGTACAACATTTTGGCCATTGTACGCTCCAGCCTTCTTTAGGTGATAGGAATTTCAAACTGAACCCTTTATTACAATCACTGGGGTATATGAACTCCATTCCTTGCATAGTAGTGACTTGACCCAAAGAGTTGTGAGTTCAGTACCAGACTCCAGCAGTAACTTACAGGGTTAGAGGGAGATAACTCATGACTTTTAAAAGAGGCACTACTATACAAGAAATGGAGTTCATATACCCCAGTGATTGTAATAAAGTGTTAGCTCGAAATTCCTAGCACCTGAAGAAGGTTGGAGCATACAACGGCTGAAATGTTGTACAAATGGCAACAAAGATGAGGACAATAGTCTGAATAATATAAATACTGTAAGGTCTGCTTTATATTCCCAAGGGGAACAAAAACTAAAATCAGTGCCACAGTAAGAAATAAAAGCAGTCATCATATCTACAATAATCTGGTGATTTCTTCACTTACACTGTCTTGATGAGTAGATAGGTGTCACTTTAGACAACTGCCATGATGAACTACAGATTAGCATTTTCTTTCAGCTAGTGAGAATTCCACCCCTTTGACCATTCTACATCTCAGTGTGTAGCTTGCAACTCAAATAGGCAGCATCAGAACTACTTCAGCAGTCTATCCTCACTAACTTCAATCCCAATTGTGTTTATATAAGACTGCAAATAGAAATTTCCAATGTCTGGTAAAGTGCCACTTGATATCAAACATTTTATTTTTCTATTTTAATCCCTTTTGGTCAAGTGGGTGGCTGCTGTGATGGCCACATTTTGCAAGGTTTACTGCTAGTCACAAAACACTAAGATAAATGATTTTCTTTCTTCTGCTCTGCCAGTGTCCTAATTACAGCTGTAGTGTGACATTCTGTATATTCTTTGTAATCTGGCATTTATACATGAGAAATATGTGGTCTTTAAATAGTTCACTTTCTAATGACCTTTTTAATCTTTGGCTTTTAAATGAGAGATATGTCAGCCAAGTGTCATATATCATACACACTTGGACAATCATGTCTCGAAAAAGACATGACTGGGCAGAAGATTTCTCTGCAGTAGGTTGCCAATATTTTCTGCAGTAGACTGGTTGCCAACCAAAGCTATAGAAACCAATCTGTCCTACTATTTAATCCATAGTTGGAGGGAGAAGATAAATTCATACCTGTCTCAAGGGTATTTGCTCCTAAGTGAAAGGTATGTAGGCTGCTAAAAATGACACCTTGGAAATATCAAATGGTTCTCTTTTCAGTTAGTTCTTTATTATCCCTACAAATATTTATTATTGAATGAAATATTAAACAATTTTTGCTTAGCCATTATCCAGTACCCTACCCACACATTCAAGCACCTGGTATTCCCAAATGGTCAACCATATAGGTCCTAACCAGCCTTGGTGTTGTTAAAATCATGTCAAAGCATATACATCAATGTAATTAATTTTAATTTTAGTTGTCTTTCATTATTGTGGTGCAGTTAATATTGGCTTGGAAGGAGAAATCAAAGAGCCAAGTTTGAATTTCAGTTGAATCTGTTGCATTCACTTTTTCACAAATACCATTCATCTTTTTTTCCTCCAGCTATGGATTAAATAGAAAGAAAATTTGGGTTCTATAGCCTTCATTGACAACTAGTCTACTACATAAAGTAATGGCAAACTACTGCGGGGAAAATATTCTGCTCAGTCAGTCATGTCTCCTTCTAGACATGATCGCCCAAGTGTGTATCACTTATGGCACTTAACTGCATTTCATTGCAAATAATCAGGCCATCAATAAAACACACACACACAAAATGACAGATTAGAGAAAAAATGCTTGCGTTAAGATTCGAACTTGGATATCTCTCATGTCAGAAATCCTACCTACCCGTGATATCTATGCTTAACCCATGAGCTATGAAATTTAACATGTGTTTTAGGTCAAATATAGCCATTCCAAACTTTTAGATTGATAGCCCCATGCTTTAATCACTATTCACAACTTGTAAAAATTGAATTTAAGGTCGATTGATTGAATGATTTGTTTTTTAAAATCTATCAAAATTTTACAAGTAATTTAAAGTAAAATGGGATTCATGCTTGGTCAATTTTGCCAATAAACGGGAATAATGTATGTACGATTGGAAGAACGGCGGGCGTTACGGGAGCCTGTAATGTGATACGATGACGTTGTGACGCGGGATAAGTAGATGCATTGTTCTTGCAAATTCGGAGGGGTTGGCACCTTGTAGAAAACGTGAACTTGTTATGGCATATGATAAGGTAGAAGTTATAAAAAAGACCCCATTTTTGTTGGAATACAAGTACGCGTTTTGGAGAAATAAATGATCGCAAAAAAAAGTTTTCTATTATTTTTTGCGGCACCTTGTGCGTGAATTGAAGTTTTTGTTCGCATATCAAGGCATCAGACCTTGATCTACCAGTGACTTGATTATGATTGAGTTTGAGTGAAGCATCTTGGAGAAATACATAAAAGTGCGCAAAAGACCACCCGAAATTATGTTTGTCGTTGATTTTTAACTAACCCTGTACATTGATTCGAAAAAGTTTTGTGTACATCAAAGTTTCGGACCTTGATCTGCAAGGTACTCGATTTTGGTTGAATTCGCATAAGGCGTCTCGGGAAAGAGTTTGTAAATTCTAAGCGTTTCAGTGATTCCTGCCGTACCCTGTAAATCGATTCGAAAATTTTTGCGCACATCAAAGGTTCATATCATGATCGAGAAGTGACCTAGCTTTTGTTGAAATCGGACCAAGGGTTTCGGAGGAGTAGGGTTCATTAGAATGGAAACACACAAACACACACAGACAGACATTCATTTTTATAGTTGTAAAATAAGAAAAAATGTTTAGAATGAGTCACTTTTCCGGAATGTCGTTCACAAATGCAAATATATGCGACCGACATAATTTGTTTCTCAACTGGTATGATAATAATATCTCGTATCGCAGTTGTAGTTGGGGGTTATAATAAAGTTAATAGATACTGCCACTAATTCGTTGAATAAAGAGCATACCATGATAAAAAAAGGGCTCAAACTTGATAAAACAAAGTTTAATCGTCAAAATCGTATGCTATCATTAAGAGAAAAAACAAAGTATTATTTTATTAATTTTTAATCCTTTTTAACACGTTCGAAATTTTGGTTAAAAATATTGTTTTTCTTGTGTCAGCAGGAAGCAGGGCGTTGGAGGCTAAGAGTAGTATAAAAATCTTTAGAGTCTTTTTGTGGTAAAATACATTGATCTGGAAATTCTTGCAAAAAGTCAAATAATTGTCGGATTCTAATTAAACTTTCAGGACATATCCACAAATGAAGAAAAATATTTTTTGATTTTTTAAAAAACTGAATAACATGTAATATACAGATTTCAGTATGTAAAGGTAGTTGTACGGATTTGTTAAGGAAATAACACTGACATCTATTGAGTAGGTGTGAACACCGCTACTGACAAGGCTTCGTGAAATATCGGAGATAGAACGGGATATGATAGTAAGTGCCAGGCTGATGGTACGTTCCATTTTGGGAATGGTGTGGCCATTTGATATTCCCCGATCTACGGTGTCAAATGCGCCTGGGAGTACATGATGGAAAGCGTTGCCACCAAACGTGAACCGCTGCTCTTAAATGATTTCGACTAGCGGCGTCCATCTTAGTCAGTCAATTGAGTGGTATACGTGATACACGCTTGAGCGATAATGTCTCGAAAGAGACATGACTGACTGGGCAGAAGATTAGCCCGCAGTAGATTGCCATTGCTTTCTGCGCTAGACTGGTTTCCAGCCAACGCTATAAAACCCAGTCTGTCCTATTATTTAACCCATAAGTGGAGGGAAGAGACGGATTAATACCTTTCCCAAGGGTATTTGTGCGTAAGTGAATGCAAGGAGTTCAACTTGGAATTCGAACTTGGCTTCACGATTTGTCGTTCCGAGTCGATATCCACTGCACCACAACGCACATCCTCCAGCTAGCAGTGTCTGCTTTAAAAACAAAATGACCAGTGGCTCAAAACACATTCAATACATAAGGTAACAGACGCACATCCAATAAGTTAGTTCAGTTAGGGCATATGCAAACAGGAGAGCCACCAGTATGCCAGACATAGCGCCTTGCTTACTTGGACTTGCGACGCCACTAATTGGACGGCAACGTAAATTACAATTTAGGTGTAGTGCAAACTCCATGAAGTTATAGAAATTTATAAAATCTTTCTATTTAAACAATTCTTGAGAAAATTATTTTCTCTAGCCCACCAATTCTTTCAGTTATTGATGGCGATTTCCTTCCTAACATTTTGTTTTAAGTCATGCTGAACATCAATATGTCATGTCAATTTTTCCTTTCAAATAGCATGTGCTATCCGTTTTTGTTGTTACTGCTGTTAAAAGCTTTCAAGTGTTGTGGTTTCAGTTCTTTGTAATAGAGGTTTCAGTTAAAAATCCCAAGAAGATTACCGGATACGAGAGACGTCTGAAGAAGGCCGTTGTGTACAACGGCTGGAACGTTGCGAATGACAAGCAAGACCAGCATACATGTATAAATAGACAGGCATATAATAAACGAAAGCATTGTCGATAATTACTAATAATTTTTTATTAGAATTTCTGTAATTTTAATTTTAGATACTTTTAATCTCAACTAGTCAGACAGTTATTCTACGATCGTCAGTAAGCATTCAGGGTCGGAAATAAGAAATAAGCTCTCAGCTAGATTCGAACTAACATCCCTTATGCTTTGAGAAGCCTGTCAAGTCGTGATAGCTGCTTTATGGTATAAGTTATTATCGCATCCTGTCGGCACTCACACATTAAAAAAAAAAAACTACCGGAGGAAGCAACTTCATTCCCCCATGACCAGCAACTATTGTAAAACTGATCCAGCATATAAAAAAATGTCTAAATCAGCAATCTTCAAATCAACGTGTAGTATCTGTACTAGTAGCTGAAAGCCGGTTCATGACTCCAGCAGCGACAGTTCTAACTCGCCATCGGCCGCTGTTCTAGCTAGCCGGCCAGGCAGTCATCTCAGCCTGCCATTCTCGCCAACAGCAACACTATGCGATAAACAGTCCTTTTCAGGATAACAATTCTCAACGACTTCAGAATTATCCTTCTCAGGTCAACGGTCTTCTTAATCTCTACATAAACATGCAGATGGTTTTTGCTTAGTGCGCTATAATCTTATTCTTATGGAAATATTTTCTTTAATGAAAATAAACTTGGTAGTATACATTTTTCTACTCAAGCCTTTGTTTTGTTTGTTGCTGTCTTCCCTCATTAAATGGTTGTTTATGAGCCAATATACAATCCGCAACACTATGGAAGCTAACAGTTTCAAATCTGTTTTTAGACTTGTTTTCTACGAGTGTATGGTAATGCTGTATTTTATCTTTTTTTCTTCTTTTTGCATACTTCAAATGTTTTCATGCTTCGAAAATGGTATTGTGATTATTTCGCCATCTGAATTCACATGATTTGATAAGGTATTCTAATTTAGCCTTTCCATATTTTCGTCCAACTGTACTAATTGTTGAAATGCATCAGTTAGCATATCACAGCCGACTTGTTCGGCGGCTAATTATTCACTTTTAAATGCAACTAAACAAATGAATCTATGTCATCTCTTTCTTTTATTCAAACAGTGTGGGAAAATAAGCATTGCTGTAATCTTTCAAATGTGTCCCACTTTCAAACGAACGCGTCAGTGGCAAAGGGTGCATTCCTAGAGACTGGTTAACTTTGGTTCTCTTGTCAGAAAAAAAGCCAAAGAAAGGGAAAAAATGGTTGAACAATGCATGTCCGTAGGCAGACAGAAATGTAATAGCTTGTCTCAAGGCAATGACGAGGAGGTTAGTTTCAAGCTGACCTCGTCTATGTTGATTGACAAACAAGTTTGGTAGTTATAGATAATATTTTTAACGATTAGGCTAAATATAGTTAAATGGGAATTATATGCAAATCGAAGAGATAATAATGACGTAATCAAGATATTAGACGATCATGGCTCTTAACAACATCCTGTTTTTGTAGCTCTTAGTAACATTTGTCTTTTTGCTATCATTTTAGTGCCATTCATTTGAACATACTCGTTTGGAAAGTTATTCTCTGCTTTTCTCTGTTCATCTTGCCATCAATATGTCCTGCAAGTAAAATTCTCCAAGTCTTCTTTTCTCGTTATGCCCTGGAAATTTGAACTGCTTCTTTCTGATTCTAAGTAGAAATGTTCCTTTTTGCTTTAATTTTCCCTAAAACTTTCGTCATTGCTAAAATATTCAGATCAAGGCATTCTCAGCATCCTTTGGTAGAGCCACACTTACGTTACCTCTTGCGCTTTAAATATTTGAAATGAAGCATCCTTACTCAAAAAGGTAAGTGCACAGAAGCTTGAAAAACATTTGTTCTTAGTTCATGTACGCAATGTCTCCTTTTAATTTTAGGTTTTGCGCCATACATCGTTCTTCAGCAGTCTGGGCTACTGGCGTTTGTTTACATTATGTATATAACACGCTAAAATTTGCTTTTCTCTGTTGTGCGCCGATAGCTTAGGGGGGAATCTCCGACTGATAGCAAATCGATCGTGTTTCAATCCCGGCTTGAAGCAATTGGCTGCCTAGCCGCAATGACGAGCTGTGATACAGCGGAACAGGCCTGTACGTGGATTATATATATAATTTCACCCCAAAGAAGGGAGATAATGTCACTAAGATGCTAGGAGTTAATGAACATAAAAGAAAACTAGAAGACACTAGTAAGGGCAATAATAGGTTTCAGGAAGACAGAAGATGGCAATTGAAGATGAATTTAAATTTTTGAAGATCATAGGTGTCAGGGAAGCAAGGAACTGGAAGTGTGTTCCTCAGACGAGAAGTACAAGAGAAGAAACTATTAGAAGAGAAGTTTCAGATAACAACTATCTATTTCAATAGGAAAACGGTAGGGCCTATTTGCCAATCTAGTATTACACTTAAATTCATGTGGCCAAGGTAACAGGAATGAAATCTCATTAGAACAATTGTTATGCAAATATCTACAGAAAAGACATAGGGAAAGAGACTGGGGTCAGGACCAATAACATTAGAGATCCTTCTTCGAATTTTGTGGTATATAACAAAGTCACCAGAAAAATTTGGTAGCAGTATCAATTCCACAGACGAATGGCATATTTATAAACGTGCAAGAACAATTCTGACGAGAAGAATTGTATGTTACGACACAGTGAAGTAACTTTATTAGCAGCAAACCTAGTAACTGATTCAATATAATCTTTTCACTTCATGTCAGTGACAAACATGAAACACAAAAATATCCAAATAGTTCCTCTCTTCACGATTGGCATCAGTCATAACTGATGGAAGTCAAAAATAGTTCTCTATGATGACTAAAAGATACTAGTTTTGTTTTAAAGTTATTGCTTGTTCCAGTTAACAACTGAGTGGGGGTTATTTTAGAGGTCAGCTGCTAGTTTTGTGAAGTTCTTTGTAGGCGAGCTGTCAGATTATGGTTCTTTTTTTTTAATCCTACTGAAGAGTATATTTTTTTAAAAGTTTTCTCGAGTTCGCAAGTCGGTAGACAAAATAGTTTGAATTAAATTGGGCATCTATTCAAGTATGGGTATCCACTAAAATAATATATATATATTATGACTAAGTATAGCCATATCATAAAATACCTATTAGGTTCATGCAACCATGGGTGAACACGTTATAGTTACTTCTAATTTTAAAAATTGCGCGTTCAAAAATTCCTCGTTATATGAGCGTTCAAAAAAATCTCCGTTATGTGAGCGTTCTTTAAAAAAACGGTAAAATCAGTTATTCCAAATCGCCCGAAGACACCACATGGTAAAAACGTAGGTCACGTAACTCGTTTAAAAATAAAGGACCTATATATATATATATATATATATATATATATATATATATATATATATATGTGTGTGTGTGTGTTTGAGATCTGGTCAAAAAGTATCGGGACTGTTGTGATGGAAACAAAGCTAAAATACATAGAGTGAAACTGATTGGCACAGATTGACCTTGAACTCTGTTGCGCATATGGACTAAGTTATAACTTTTTCGATCACATTCGTTGTTTATCGCAATGCTTGGAAGGAAAGTGTATAGAGTGTGGTCATCTTATTATGCCAGAGATTCTATCAGTGTCAATGCAGTGTGCAGCAATTTTTAGGCAAGTAGAACATTCCTCAGATTCAACAACCACCATATTCCCAAATGGACAAGATTTCAAAATGTTAAGGAAATCCAAGAGAATGAGACGAGGCAGCTGCTTTCTATCTCCCTATGCGTTATATGCGTGGTGTAATAGTTCAAAGACCTATCTCGCTAGAGCAATTACAATTGAATAGTGAGGAACGAACTCAGTGGATGCCCCATACATTCGACCTTGTACCACATCTAAGCTACGTTTAGAAAATCATTTTAGGGCACCTCAACGTGGTGAAATAGTTAGCAAACTTGTCTCGCTTGAATCATTACAATTTAGTTCGATCCTCACTGGGCGCCCCATACTTTCGGCCTTCTGCTACATCTAAGATGCACTTAGGAAGTGTATATATATATATATATATATATATATATATATATATATATATATATATATCCAGGTAAAGAGAACCAACAGTTTTACAATTCCGAATTCTCCGGCATGTTTCGAGATTACAACCTCGTCATCAGGCGATGTTACATCATAGTTGTGAAAATGCTTTTCACAACTATGATCTAACATTGCCTCGAAATCTCGAAACATAAAAATTTCTGTGACGCAATGTAATTTTAATTAAAAGCAAATTTAATTATATATATATAATCCGCCAAAAATGTATACATCCTTCAGGAAAGGAAAAACTTGTCTTTCCTAGTTTTATGAAATTGCGATAACATTGACAAACATGAACTTTATGGAAATGATGAATGTTTCTTTCAATAAAACAGCACACCACCACACTACCAGCAAAACTTGCTAGCTTATTTGGATGAGAATTTGCAAGGATACCGGTTTGGACGAAGAGGAACAGTCGAGTCCCCTCACATATATTCACCTAATTTAACACCCGCAGACTTTTACCTATGGGGGACCTGAAAGGCTGTTGTGTATCGCAGAAGACTGACTATATTGGAGGCCCTTAGACAAAATATTGAAAATTCATGTACAGCAGTGCCACTGGACACTTTGGCCAATTTTGCCCAAACAGTAGTCCGTCGTTAATAAATGACTGCAAGCAAAAGGCCAAAATTTTGAGCATCTCTTGTGATTGCAGAGTCCAAAGGTAATTTGTATTAATCTCGTGATATCTAAAAAATTTACTATTACAATATCTATACAGGTTTTTCCTTTCCTGAATGTGTATACGTTTTCTGGCAGGGTTACGAAATTAATTTCAACTCGGAATCGGTTACAGCTCGGAGCTAGTTTCAACACAGGATTAATTTCAACTCGAGTTGAAGTTAGTTCTGCACCTCTTTTTGCATACTGCGTGCATATATATATATATATATATATATAACCAGTTATTGGTCAGAGTCAAATTAGATCAGTAAGCGGCTGGATCAAAAAGTACTCAATACATATTTAATGTAGAGCTTTCAAATATTCTAATTCGAAATATCAGCTAATTACGCAACCTTGGTTTCAACTTTTCGGTATCTTCAGGCGTTTTATATTAACTATAATATTCTTAATTCATTACTAATTTAGCATTTGATATTAACTTATAACGTTAGGCGTTAATATAAAACGCCTGAAGATATCGCAAGGTTGAAACCAAGGTAGCATAATTGACTGATCTTCCGAATTAGAATATATAAATTTATATATATATAAGATATCGCGCATTGAGTTAATAAAATAGTGTCTGTTATAACAGAGCTATTAATTATATATTAATAAATAATCTGGTATATCTTATAATTTATTGTTAAATACTTAATTGCTCTGTTATATTACATCAAGTACTCTTTTATTAAAACAAACACTCAATGTGCAATATCTTATATAGTGAAGGATTATATATATATATATATATATATATTAGATGTAATTGATGAGACCTATATTCCTTCCAGTGTACTGAAGGAAATATGTGTCTTCTAAATATATATCAGATGTGCTTGTCTCCCTCTCTCTTTGCATATGTACTGCGTTGGCGGAGGAGATAATATTAACTGATACCACTGTCTATTAAACTTTAGCTTGAGACTCCGTGTCTTATCGTTATCTTTTAGTCCATCTTGTTTGCCTTAATAATGTCAAACTCTTGGTGTAATCAAATGAGCTATGTTTGTTGCCCTTCAACTTCTATCATAGGACTACTTTTTTTTTTCGAAATTCTAGTTCCGCCCAGTTATGCCTGTTGATTTTTAATGCCAGGTACTATCACCCTTATTGTACGAGAGCAGCAAGCCAAAAATGGGACGATAGAGTACAAATGTACGAAAACCGACATATCCATCATGACACTGATAAAGGTAAACTAGGCACACGCATCACAGCCAAATATTTGTTATATAATGACAAATTTTGATAAAAGCAGCGCGTAAACTGGCAGGTGAGACCCAGTTAGAAATTTTCAGGTCGGGTAGCCCAGTCAGCTCAGACGGTTTCCGATTGAAAATATTCCCAAGTATGTAGATATAACTACTAAGCTACCTTGGCTGCTTCATCATTCAAACTTAAAAAAGAAAGCACAAAATAAAAATAAAAACAACCCTCATGGTACCCAACTACCATGCTCCCTCGAACTACTCCCGCTTATGAACGTAGAGTATGCCAGAGCCGAGAGACATGTCCAACTAGTGAAAGCCAGGCAGCTGATAAGCAAGTTTGTGCTATTGAACGGGTTATTACTGTAGCACGAATTCATTTGCCAAGACAAAGCATGTTCATCTCTATTCTTATTCTTTCACACTCGATATATCTTTGCGTCTTAGTGGCTTTATTGACTTGCATGGTGTGAAATGATAAAAAAAACTAATCAATTATAATCAGAAGCATTAAATTACTATGTTATCATTACTACTACTACTACTGCCACTACCAATAATAATAATAATAATAACCCTATTTTCGACCAACGACTTTATTGAAAAAATAAATGAATATAAAGTGGACGAACAAATTATTACATTTTTTATTTTAAATCTCACAGCACTAATAAACTTAAACGTATGTCAACTTTTTTCCATTAATTTTTTTTCTTTCTTTAACAAAATACTCTAGTAGTGATGTTTTGTTTCGTTGAGCCGTTGCTACGCCAAAGTTTTTTGTTTTTTTTTAACCAGCGTCTTTCTCTTTGAATTCCAATCGCGTCTATGTCAGCTGTCGCTTGGCAGCCCATTTAGGAGAAGGAAAACTCCAAACAACAAACCGCAACTCAAGGTGTTAATCGTGCCGAGGAGTGAATGGCTACTGCGTTATGAGGTCACAAACGATCCCCTACAGGCTTCGGGACCCTGTTTTAAAAGATCGTTACCCAACGTGCCGGGCAACTTTGGGTGGACTTTTGGACCCGTGCGTCACTCGTGGGAAAAACATGAGAAATACAAATAGAAATAAAAAGTCCAGTATGGCTCTTCCAGTGGATAAACAGGGATCCCGTCCTTCAGGAGGGAACCTACCTGAGGTCGAAAAATCTGCCATAGGAACAAACTCCTGCACAAAGAATGAATATTCAGGCCCCACAACCAGGATAATCCTAATGATGGTCCTGAAAATTCTCCAGCTAGATCTACAACCGTATATTTAAAGAAAGAAAAAATAAAATGGTCTCGTGAGGAGTACAAAGTCGTTATGACTGCATTTCATGAAGCGTTACTCAAACCTCAAAAAAACATGACTCGCCAAACATGACATTTGGCGTGAAAAAGTTGGTCAAGCAAATAGAAAGTATATTGACGAAAATAAATTAGCCAATGTACGAAGGTACATTATTCGTAATAACCGATTGACAGAGGCTGAAATTAATGAAATTAAAAGAATTGTAACCAGAAGAGACGAATCAACAAAATATGAAAAGGAACCGGAATCAGAATCAGAAATAACAAGTAATAACATCAAACAAGCCACAGGTCATAATGTAGAAACCGTGATACACACAAATCACTGTGAAGATAATGCTGTAAGTTTAAAGGTGCTGGAAAGGTGTGATCTGAGTCAGTTAAAAGACGAAAATAAAACGAGTTCAGAACACATCGAACATAATTATTTGACGGAAAATAAGAACAGTATACAAGAAGCCAAGGAAGAAATCAAGAACCATATAAGTCAAATACAAAATATTGCAATGGAGGAACGAGAACAGCTCCCAAAATTACAACCAACAAAGCATAACCTCCGAACTATTAAACTCTACAATGCAGCACTCAAATTAATCTTGGATGAAGACACTCATACAAATCTCAATGAAGCAATATATGCATCAGCAATAGCAGCAACAAAAAAATTGAACATCAAATTAAAAACAAGGCAGTCTCGCAGACATGAAGATCCACCTTGGAAAAGAAAAATAGAAAAAGAAATCGAACAACTTAGAAGTGAACTATCAGTACTGGATGAACTGAGTAGAGGAATAAATGTAAGAACTAGGAAAAGCAGAAGAGTCGAAAGAAAATACAACATTAGAAATGAAAATGAAGTCCTATCAACTAAGGAAAAAATAAAGCAAAAAATACAACTGAAGGCTCAAAGAATAAGACGCTATGAGAAAAGATCAAGATTTTACAGACAAAACAAGATTTTTCAAACCGATGCAAAGAGATTTTACAGGGAAATAGGTAAAAAAAAGTGACAGTCCCCCCCCTAGAATAGAAGAAGTCACACAGTTCTGGGAAAAGATATGGGCTTGCCCTAAAGAACATAGCAAGGAAGTAGATTGGATTGCACAAGAGATAGAACGAATAAAAAATAAACCAGAACAGACATGGGCTGGAATTACAGAAGTGGATGTTAAATTTGCACTAAAAAAAGCATACAATTGGAAATTCTCAGGAATAGATAAAATTCCTAACTTTTGGCTATAGTATTTAAATACAGCACATAAAAAACTAGCCAAAGAACTTCAAGAAAGGGTTGACGATCCCACTAAAATTCCTGCATGGATGACCAAAGGAATTACATTTCTTCTACCCAAGAATGGTGACACAAACAACCCGAAAAACTACAGACCAATTACATGTCTTCCGACAACATATAAACTATTAATATCTATTTTAACAAAACAGACATTTATTCTTAGAAAGAAATGACATGATACCGCTTGAACAAAAAAGGTGTAAACGTGGCTGTTATGGATGTAAAGACCAATTGCTAATTAACAAAATGATCCTGGAAAACTGCTACAGTACAAAGAAAAATCTTAGTACTGCCTGGATAGATTATCGTAAGGCATTCGATAGTGTGCCACATTCCTGGATTTTAATGACTTTAAATATATACAAGATATCACCCGTCATCATCAATTTCATCAAACAGTGGAAAACAACCCTTTACCTCAATCATATAAATGGAACCTATAAGTCTGATGAAATAAACATCAAAAGAGGTATATTGCAAGGTGATTCTTTGTCTCCATTACTATTCTGCATATCATTAATAGCACTAACCAGTCAACTTAATAAGACAGAATGTGGTTATAAAATAGGCCAAAAGAAAATAAGCCATCTATTTTACATGGATGACTTAAAGTTATATGCTGAGAATGATAATGAGCTGGAAGGTCTTCTGCAAGCTGTAAAATGCTTCAGCGAAGACATTGGAATGAAATTCAATTTGAATAAATGTGCTAAAGCTACAGTTTTACGTGGATCAATACAAGAAACATCCTCAATTAGCTTAGACCCTGCTGTAACAATAAAAGAATTGAAACCAGAAGAAGCTTATAAATACCTAGGTGTAAATGAGAGTGAAAACATTTACCATAAAAAAATGAAAGAAATAGTGCGTAAAGAGTACTATAGAAGGCTACGAATGATATTAAAAACTGAATTGAATTCTCAGGACAGAGTTATGGCCATTAATAGCCTTGCAATCCCAGTTGTCCAATATAGTTTCAACATCTTAAACTGGACTCTAAACGACATCAGGCGAATGGATTCTAAAACAAGAAAGCTTCTTTCTAAGCATAAGATGCATCATCCAAAGGCTGATGTAGACCGTCTATACATACCCCGTAAAGAAGGTGGAAGAGGTCTTATTCAGCTGGAATTGTCATACAAGACAACAACTATTGGCTTACTAACATACATAGAAACAACAAAGGATTGGATGATACAATTAGTAAGGCAACATGAAGAAAGAAAGAAAAAATATTCAATAATAAAAGAAGGAAGTAAATACAAACAAGATTTACAGTTAGTAGATTCTGTAGAAAAGCAAAACAGAAGCCAAGAACCAACTATTGCGGCAAAAAATATGAAAATGAAAGCCAAAGATAAAGCTCTTGAACAGATGAAACAGCGCTGGCAAGACAAACCTCTGCATGGCCAATATCCAGAACGTGCCAATAAATCCAATGTTGACAAAGTTAATACTCATCGATGGTTACGTGCATCTGGATTAAAGTCTGAAACTGAAGGCTTTATTCTTGCAGCACAAGACCAAAGTCTTTTCACGAGAAACTTTCAGGCAAATATTATGCATAATAATATGGATCCAAAATGCAGGTTTTGTGATAAACACCAAGAAACAATAGACCACCTAATCTCAGGCTGTTCTGTGCTTACCCCAAATGAATATAAAAATCGCCACGATAGAGTTGGGCAATATTTACATTGGACAATGTGCAAACATTATGGAAAATCTGTAAACAAACACTGGTATGAACATCACCCAGCACCGGTTACGGAAATAGAAGATGTAACCATTCTATGGGATTACACCATTTTTGAAAATTGAAAACAAAACTTGTGCCAGTGATAGTAGATGCACTTGGAATGATAAAAAATGGAACAAAACAACACATTGAAAGAATCACTGGAAACCCCAGCTTAAGAGATATACAAAAAATTGTCTTATTAAGTACAGCCCACACACTAAGGAAAACTTTATCTATGTAATGCTAGGGATGATAGAGAAGATAGAAAAACATGAAATGGAGCCATAACAACACGCCACGACCTGCCTTAGGTCTCCCCGCAGACTTGGTTGGTAGTGAGACCAAAGCAGAAATCGAAATATGATGAAAAATGATATAATAATAAATATTATCAATGATAAATATTATTATTAATAATAATAAATATTAAAATAGTAATAATAAATAAATATCGTTTCAAATTCTTTCTAAAGTCCGTATCTGCTTAAATTCGTATCCGAAACGTAGACAAAGTAATTTCTGAAGAATGAATGGATTTGTTCTTAATCCGACGCACACACAATATACAGAGTGGCAATAAAGTCACTATACAGTTACTTTCAATAACATTTAAGACAGCAATTAATTAACAGTCCAGAAAGACACCTGCTTCGAGGCAATACCCACAAAGTGAGAGAACGCTTCGACAAATGTCGCGATACAAATGGTTCTAACAGCTTAAGTCTAAAATGCATCTCGAATAAATTGCTTGATGTAATTAATATTACTGTTTCTTTGCAAAAACAGAATCTTTGATAATTCTACTTTGCATTTACATTATAAGTAATTGTATAGTGACTTCATTGCCACCCTGTATATACACAGACACACACACACATAAAAAGCAATCGGAGTCTAACCGTACTGATGAGCTGTGATACAGCGAAAAAGATCTGTCTGCGGATGACAATATATATATATATATATATATATATATAGAGAGAGAGAGAGAGAGAGAGAGAGAATAAATACAAATATTTAATTTACCTTGATAAAGTTTATCCGAGAATGATTATCATTATTATTATTATTATTCATAATAGTAAAAATGAAAACAATAATATTAATAATAATAATAATTATTATTATAAACAGTACCATTATTAAAATGACAATCCCGACAGACCAGAAACAAAACATAAATGCAGCCTCTACAACAAAATCTGTCACTCCCGCATCAGTTTCTACAGTCACACACGCCGATGCTCCAGCCAAGCAGACAACTAGGATGCTGCTCATGGTTAACCCTGGCCGACAGAAGCCTACTACTACTATTATTAATCATAATACGCAAAACCCTCTCCATTTTAAGGAAATATCCCAAATGTGCATAGATAACGCTCCTGCACTGCTCGTTTTACTCATAGACTCCGTAGGGGACTTGATAATTAGGCACTTAAAATTACTTTGTAGCAAGATGATACAATAACAGCAACAACAACAATCCTCCAATGTTGACCGTTTTTCGGTTCCAATGCTTAAAGACTTGAAAACACTGCATTTGTTACCTTTCCTTATTTTCTGTCCGATTTAAGCCAGTTCTCTTCCATGTTAATCTTATTGGTTACCAAAACAAACGCATGAGATTTACCTGATGAACTGCCACGACTTTTTTTCTTCCGGAATAAAACTAACGAAGAACTATATTTTTCTTTTATTATATATTCACACAGAGGTATTGAAGTGTAACTCCCTATTTTATGTATGATGACCTCTCCCATCTTGTAGAAATAATAGTTTGATGGGAGAGTCTACCATACATAAAATAGGTAGTTACTTTTCAGTCACCCTATATGTTATTAACAAGCCCAAAAGACGAAAAATACAGCAACATACACTCAAACAGAATTCTGTTAAAGAAAATAACTGAAATGTATATGATTACAACCAAGATGTGTCTCATACAAACAAAAAACTCACCCTGGGTCCGTTCACAGGTTTTACACTGTCAGCCATGTTAAAAAAGCCCTTAATACATCACTGGATAATGTTTATTTTTCAGCTAAGATAACAATCGCCATAGTTTAAAGTACTCGAAATCAAAGAAGCTCTCCAACTGTGAGTAGTGTGCAGACATTAAAATCACTTTGAATTCAATACAACCTATACAGGCTCATCCTTATTTATGTGCTGTATCCCTTTAGGGCATAAGAGACCATAGCCCTCCACATGTTCTTGTCCCGTGTAGCTCTTAATAAGTTTTATCTTTTTATTATTTCTCCGAAACCCTGTTTCACCATGTATTTACTCAAGTTCACTTAGTAAATTATGCATTGATTTCCTCTGTCCCTCTTGCCTTCGATCTATCCTGTAAGTATTAGATTTTCCAAGCCACCTTTTCTCATTACGTTTCCTATAAATTTCAAGTGCTTTTCTTGATTTTAAGTATAAGTTTCCTTTTTTTTTTTTTCTTCTATTTTCTCTAAAATCACGGCGTTGCTCACATGTTCGGTAGATGGTATCCTCAGAAAAATGTCGATCGGGCTGAACTGTTCCCCTCGAGCTACTCTACTGCTATTACTGTATCCCCTGCATTAAAAAGGCGTATTCTTTTTTTTTAAAAATGACATAAAAATGACCTTGCCTCTTAGCATTGAAAAATCAAATCATGTTTGTAGAGTTTTTAGCCGTCACGAAAAGCAATCAATGAAGAACCTCATATATATATATATATATATATATATATATATAAGGAAGTGAAAAAACAAATAGATTAAAAACCTACTGTTCATTGCATTTACTTTTATAAAAGTGTTCGATACAGAGTAGAGCTTAATATTGTAATTTTGTTATTACAATAGTTTATAAAAGCTTTATATTACTACACAAAATAATTATTGTTCTTCTTCGGGTGATATTTTAAAGCAAATGGTGAAAATGATTTATTTTGGAAAATATAAAATGAGTTCATGGTTGTTTAGAAAGGCAAGGAGAGGTAGTTAGAAGAAATTAAACAATATGATTATAGGTTTGTCTGTATTACTCAATCAAAAGTAAGAATTAAATTGAACTATAAAGTTGAACATTTAGGTCTTATAAAGGTGAATTGTTGAAGAACTTTAAAAGTATTTTTGTAACTTTATTAATTATGATAATTAAAAAAGAAAAAATGAAAACAATTCTTGTAAAAATTCATTATTCCTCCAAAACATTTTTTTCTTCAGACTATAATGACCTTAATGTATATACTATTTAAAAAGCAATTAAAAGTTTATCTAATTAAATAATGTCTTAGTTTTATGGCAGTTTCTATTTTACTATTCGGAGTAAGATCTTCGGGAAAGTTGTAACTGATTGAAAAAAAAAATAGATGATTTATATTCCACAAGAAATCCTGTTTTAAACTAATAAAAGAAATCTTCGCCACAGTATTTAATTTCATGAAATTAAGTGAATGGATGGAGGGTAACAGATGTAAGAAAGACATTTACCAAGATTTTCTAAAAATAATAATTTCAAAAATAATTTCATTCATTTGTGAATAACTTCTGAAAGGTTCATTAAAATCCGACAATTATTTGATTTTTGTAAGAGTTTTCAAATAATGTGTTTTTCACCGGAAACAAAGGCGTTTTGCTCTGATTAAATTATGCATAGTAACGTCTGGTAAAAAACAAAAAGACAAAAACAAAAAAGACTACCAAAATTTCGAACGTGTTAGAAAGAATTAAAATTTTAGAAAATAATAAAAAAAGATTTTGATCTTTCCTGTTAATAATAATGTAATGAACAAAACAAGATCTAGATTTAAACATTCAAATGTTAAGCCCTGACTCATTAATTTTGTTAGAAATAAACGAACTTATTCGAATTTACAAAACCTTGCTTAGTACACCCGCAAAAGCAAATTCAAAACAAAACTTGTTAAATTTCACACCTTGATGTGAAATGTTATTCGGCAAATAGAAAACTAGAAAACATCTAAAAACAAAATTCAAATAATCTTCAGTTATCAGAAACAAATTATTTTACGGATCCTTTTGGCGAGCCGACGCGAAATTTGTTCGTCGTCTAATGAAAAGGCCAGAATCACACCCGGGAGTGAATTCTCAAATGACCTTTTCGAACTCCACAAACGAAATAAAAGACGAAGAGAGCTCGACAGTCGCCAGAGAGAAGAAGTCGAGCGTAATTAACACGTACCCTTGAGAAACGTCGAGCGATCGTTATTATTATTACCTCTCTCTTTCTCTCTTACCTCCTTCCTCTTCATCGTTCACCCGTCTGCCTTTTCTTATACTTGATAACCTAACGGAATCCTTTAAGACTGAGCGATTACTTCAAAAACACTCCTACCCAAAGACAACGCTCATACATACATCCACACATGTTACTACTACGAACTCTTGATACCCTTAACTTAATACTCTTTCGCATTGAACACTAGCTTCTACTAATTCATATTATTCTTTTCTATTAAAACATACAAAAGGTATATTTATTTTATTTTTATTTACTTTTATTTTTCTACAAAGTGTACCTTCTGATAACCTTTTCATAATCCTGGATAAAACCTGTAAGTTGTAGGAAGTTTGTTTATGTTTGACACAGGGCTAATTTAATAAACATTAACCATCTCCCTACTTCTACAATAACAAACATCTTGACGGAAAAACTTTGTTTTTATTAAGTTTATGGCCTTTTTTCTTCGTGCTATGTTATGTCTTCAGCGAATTACCCACTGTTGATTTAAACAGTCCACGAATAAATTATAACAATGAGAAGTTCACATCCAGGCGCATTAGTTCACTAAAAGCGAAAGCAATCTTGAAAAGTATTTGTATCTTGCCAGAAAACTGATAAAAGGATATGACCCATTAAAGTGACAGTCCTATCTATAATTAACCGAAAAAATGTTGAAACCATCCAGATGACTAAAATAATTGAAACTATTAATGGTAATATTATTAGTTTCCTTATAAGGAAATATTTGGGATTCATAGACAGAGAAGTCAATGGTACTGTCGGTTGAAATTTATAAAAACTCGCTTTTAAAACGATTTCTTTCGGGAAATTAGCTTTCTCAAGTTTACTTTTATTGCGCTTTCCATTATTAATAGCCTACCTAACGAGCTTGTGTAAATGGTTGACAGAATAGTAAGATAACAAAAAGGTAAACATTGCTAAGAGCTACAAACGACAGGAAGTTCTCGTGAACAATGATCGCCCACTTCCTGAAGTGATACGTAGGTGGAGAAAAAGAAAAACTAAAAGAAGAAAAAAGAAAAACCAAGAAGAAAAAGTAAAGTAAAAAAAAGCAAAAAATAAGGTAAAAGAAAAAAGGTAAAAAAGTACTAGAAAAAGTAAATTAACAAAGTAAAAACGGAAAAGAAAAAGAAAAAAAGAAAAAGAAGAAAGAAGAAAAAGGGAAAAATTTTAAAAAGGAAAATCTATGTAACTATCGATATATGTTGGTAAGTCACTAAGTCCGTCGTTTAACTGGGATAATGTTTTGCACAACCAATATTTATTTTTCAATATAACCTCTTCCTTGCAACGCTTCATTAATCTTATAGCCTGGAAAGTCTATTTTGACTATCTCATCTCAAAATGTAAGTTAATACCTAGTTTAAAGATTAGCTTTCTTTGCTTTTTCAAAAAAATGTCATGATGCATTCAGAATTTAAAATGATCATAATTCTCTATAGATTCCTTTTTTTTTTTTTAAATATCTATGAATTGACTTCTTGGGAACGATAGCAGAGTGGTTTCACGCTGCTTTCTACGCGGCTTTGAATTCAGAGTAAGCCTTTTGCTAAAATTGCTGCCACCCAAGACTAGGGATTCCTGTCTACCCTGCCATTTCATTCATAGCTGGGAGTGTGTGGATGAGCTGTAATAATGCATTACCTGAAAGTGAGCTCAAAAGCCTAATCAAAAAGGTACAAGGGATGAAATCTCTTTAATCTCAAGAGCCATGTCAATCCTTAGAGAAACTCCTCCTAGACTGCTCATATATACCAGGCGTGGTCCGTTGCGAATTTGTGAGGCTATTTAACCCATAGTTGCTGCGTACGTCAATGGGTGTACAAGTGTGTATCTATGTCTGCGTTTGTCACGACGACGAATTTTTCTCCCAATTTTCCACCCACTTCCACAAAAATACACCAATATACGCAGCAACTAAAAAAATTAATCAGTTTGTCTGACGATCGCAAGAGCGTGAAACCCAGGGTCACAAACTCACACCTTTCTATATGAATATGTCAGCTCTATCACTGATATTGAGAGCTTTCAAATAAGTACTTTTTTTTTTTATATAATATATAAATAGTAACAAATTATATATATATATATATATATATATATATATATATATATATACAGCTCTGTTCATACATTGAGCACTATTTTATTAACACCTAGAATAATAATACTATACATATGTACACCCTATAATTTACGTCACTATATGTGTGTGTGTGTGTGTGTGTGTGTGTGCGTGTGTCTATATTTCTGAGATGAGGTAGTATTTACAGTATTTACATTATTCGGACTATTGACTTCATCTTTGTTGCCATTTGTACGACGTTTCAGCAGTTGTACGCTCCGGCCTTCTTCAGGTGCTAGGAATTTCGAACCAAACCCTTTATTACAATTACTGGGGTATACAACGGCCGAAACGTCGTACAAGTGGCAAAGATGAGGACAATAGTCCGAATAATTTAAATACGAGAGAGAGAGAGAGAGAGAGAGACACTAAAGATTGTGTTCACGCATGAAACTGACTAACCAGAAAAAGAAAATTACCAGGGATAAAAGCTCTTTAGAAAAGATCCAGAACCTTCTCACCCTCCTAGGGACTCCTCCTAGACTGACAAAATCTTCTGGGGTGTAGCCGTACTAACATCTAATCCATAATTGGAGACTTTGAATTCAAAGTTGTCCTTCTCCTAGACCGGAGTCCAACGCAGTATATCGTACTATTCAACCCATAGCTGGAGGGGTGAAGAGATGGATTCATACCTTTCCCAAAGGTATTTGTATTTCAGTGAATGTAACGAACCCGACTCATCAATCCAAACCGTTATCCATTAATCTGCCGTAACTCCGGAATATGGTAAATCTAAAGTATACTCCTGTTGTAGTCTTACAAACAGCAGAACATGTCCTGTGAACAGTAAACTCTTAGTAGACAACAATCTCAACACTTGACGAGCACAGGCTTTATATATTGTACGAAAACTGGCTTCTATCAGCCAATGTTGGCTTTAATACAATGTTTATAGTCAAACTTTTACTAAAGGAGAGGTGGAAAATCAGGTATGTATAAAAAAAAAAGTGCATTGTGGTGCAGTGGATATCGGCTCAGAACGAGAAATCGGTTGAATTCTAGTTGAATTTGTTGCATTCACTTATGCGCAAATACCTTAGCAAAGGTATTGATCCGTCTCTTCCCTTCAACTATGGGTACAAAAACAGGACAGATTGGGTTCTATTATAGCCTTTGTTGGCAACCAGTCTACCGCAGAACGTAATGGCAATCTGCTGTGGGAAAATCATCTGCCTAGTCAGTCATGTGTTTTTCGAGACATGATCGCCTAAGCATGTATCACGTATGGCACTTAACTGACTGATCAAGAGAGAGAACGTTGCACACTACTCTCCACTGGATTTTTTTTTGTGTTGCATCCATTCAAAATGTGGGCGATAAAAATACTGTACATTTTCCTATCCTTTGTAGGTCTAAAGAATATTAATCTCACACAGTCCTTTTTCTGTTATCAATTTACACAAGCTTGCTAAATAGGCTACTCGCTTCCTCTTGCTTTCATTTTGTCCTGAGGGTATCAAATTCTCCAAACCTACTTTCGTTTTTATTTATCTTGAGAATACTAGCTTTGATATGCGAGTTGTGTAATGGATAATGGCTAGTAATTGTTAATCGGAGAGCGGAATTTCAATTCATGCTGGATTCGTTATATTCACTCACGGAGTTCAGATTTCTGAAATCATTTTAAACAAATTGGCCAGCCATCAGATCGGTCCTACTGACTTTTTTGGCTTTTAAATAACCTGTAAAGGGTTGATAAGTCGCAGGAAACGAATCAACTATCCAATCAAATACTGATTAGCTACACAGGAGTGCATTTTAGATTTATTTACATTCGGTAGAATATAAATATAAGTGAGGGATCAGTTTATATATTGATTGTAATATAGAATTGATCCCCAACTTTATAACAACATTATAGTTTCTGGTTTGTTTATAACACTATGATTAGGTATGGATCCACTTTCTTCCAGCTATGGGTTAATTAGTAATACATGAATCACTAAATTATTACCTAAAAAACTTACAATCTAAAATTATTTATGGCTTTAAATATTCTGCAAATGGTTGCTATGCTGTAGAAAACGAATAAATCAAACCACGATATTCAACTATCTTAGGATTTTAAAAACTTCAAATGCAGAGTCATTTTTCCGGTGTAGCAAAAACAAACTAGAATAGTTTTTGTAATCAGGTTTTCGACACCAGTGATTTACTTTTAAAACTTGAGGCAGAGTAGCTTTCTACCTTTTATTTCAACAGTTTAATGGGAACGTCGACTCTTGAACGCCTACTGCACCCATCTAAATGGAATTCGGTCGCATACAGCTTTATAAGAAATTTACTAGTTGACCAACAATCGGATAGATAGAAATAAAACGTGGTCTCTCCACGCACGCAAATAATATTTTAACATTGTGGGCGTAGATTGAAAGAGTTTGAGTTTTGTTTAACGGCATATCAACACCTCTTTGGGTACTTTAATTCCAAAAACGTATTAAAGTATTTTTTTTAATGTTTGGTTAGAGTGAGAAGGTTGATTTAGTCATATTTTGATGAAATTTTTTTTATTTTATTTTAGAAAACTGAAAATGTCATCTAGTTATTTTATTCGGAAATGTATTGCTGGTAATAACTTTTTCCTTCAAAAATGTATACTTTTCTATAAAGACTATATGTATATATTTCTATGAAAGTTTTTTTTTTATACTTTCATAGTGTTTTGACCCCAGTTTGGGGGTTAACTATTTGCCCACAGCTAGGATCCTAACAGGTGCTACCACTCCGGGTCAGGGTGAACTTGGGAACAAGAGCAATTAAGAGGTGGTGCCATCCTCCACACACCTCCTAATCAGAGGCCTTGCTGCCGGATGCAGTTTACCGTCATACCCAGGACCAAATAGTGGAGAGTTGGGTATGGTTAAGAACAAGTAAGATGAAAAATCTAAATAATAAATCGCCACAAAGTTTCTAGGAAATATATCGTTTTTCAGAAATACGATATATTTGACGACAGTCAAATCCCCACCATCAAAAAAGAAGAGAGATGTTGTGGGGTCATATCATTGACCCGTGAATTGAATAATCCACATAGACGAGATATTCTGGGTTAAAAAAAAGTTCCTTTATCGAAAATTTTTAGTGAAATCTTTTTAAAAACTCGATAGCAAGGTTGAAGTAGGGAATTTCTTTCACTCACTGTACCCTATCCGTCCCAGACGAGTAGATATTGTGACCTCCCAAGGCCGGATGTTGCACAAGGCCGAATTTTTTTTCTGTTGGAAATCCGAGCCCGTAAGCTCAAACAAAAATGTCCCGTAGACCCTGTATAAGCAATTCTATTTTTCCCCTGATGAGACTGCTCTTCGGCACAACCTCGTCTGGGTTCCCGAAAGCAGAGAGTTCGACTGGTTGTGTTTTGGCAAAACACCGTCACTAACGAGGTCAGCAACATTTACCAGTTGGAGAAAATAAATAATTTATTGCCGATACAGACCCTATTGTGCAATTTATTAATTTCGTCGTTATTTTAACTTAAGAAATTTAGAACTTTTAATAACGCCAGAACGTCATCGTTTTTTAGTTAGCATAAAGAGGGTGGTTGTATAATAGAACAAGAGGAAATAAAGAATATCGTTGTAAAGCTGTTATTAGTCACACAAATGTTTGGAGAACAAAATGAAAACGAGGCGCAAACTTAAAAAAAAAAAGAGGAAAGTTATTTAATTATCGCCACTTTGTACTTAACGGATAATAGAGCGAAAATGATAAAAGAATGTATTAAACTTTATCGTTTTAGAGATCCGAATTTTGTATTTGAAACGAAAGATGACGATATTAGTTATAACAATTCAGAGAGAGAGAGAGAGAGAGAGATAAAATTTGCAAGGACGTTTTAAAAATACATGTTGAAATAAATATCAACATAATCCGAGCTTTCGTTTTCAAAAAAAAAATATCACTCAAAGATATATCAGGAATTATTTTCATGCCTCCAAATATATCAAGAGCTGGGGTATCAATAAGTTCGAAGTTATTAGATGAAATCTTGATTTGAAATTTTCACTGTATATGTGAGTTTACGGCCACATCTCGTTGACACACCGGTTCCCGTACGATGACCGAAGTCAAGGAACGTGAAGCCCGGTCAGTACCTAGATGAGTGACAGCTTGCGAATACCAGTTTCTGTAAGCTTGGATGTAATGGATAACGATTCGAAATTGTTAATCGAAGAGCCCAGTTGGGTTCGTTATATTCACTTATACGCAAATACCCTTGGGAAAAAAATGAATCCACCTCTTCTCTTAGCTGTTGGTTAATTAGTAAAACTTGCATAAATCATTATTATCTCAAAAAATTATTACGATCTAAAATATTTTCTGGTTTTAAATAACCTGCCAAGGGCTGGTAAACGGTAAAAAATAAATCAATAAAAAAATCTATGTGAGTAATATTCTCTACCAAATTAAGTGTATTGACAAAGAAAAAAAGAATTTATTGAAAAGTAAATGTATTAAATAAATGCATTGCTTTTTCACTGAAGTTGCAGATTTGTTGATCGTTTGTTGAAACTGACAACCAAACAGAAGACTTAACTTTTCTTTTTGGCTCCGATCACTGACAATGCTATTGAACTGAGCTGTATTATTTGTGTAAAATGATTACTGTCTTTAATTTTCAAAATAAATAAAAACTTAGTCTTCAATTTGTTTTCCCAGAAATATCTAAAAATCAACATTGCCATTAACTTTCAAAATAAATGAGAAAACTTTAATTGAGAACTCAACATAAGATTAAAGTTTTCTTCTTATTCATGATAGTGTAACATCATTTGTTACATTGTGACAAGATTAGCGAATGCACTCACAGCAAGGTTTGCTATTCTTTACAAGATGATTGGGTTCGCTCTTCTACACAAACATTTTAATACAAGTGACTTTATGGTTCAATAATTATTTCTATATACTGGTTTTAATCTATTAATCCAGATTTTCAGAAACTCTTAAAATGGATAGATCTATATTCACAGAGGTTGTGAAGTCATTACTCGGGGAAGATAGCTTACCAGTGATTGACTAGTTGAAAAACAAATCCCTTCTTCGACAGGAATTAAATAATTATATAATAAAATTTTAATGGAGGCCAGACACAAAATCAGTGCCAGAATTGCGTAGGCCATTTCGTAGACGGGTGCCGGTATAGTATGTGGCCTATATTTTGAGGTAGACCACATACTATACTGACACCTGCTATTCTTTACATGGGGATAATTAGTTTGCTGATCTTGACATGGTAATAATTGGGTTAGCTAATCTTGACAAGATCAAATTTGCTTATTTATTTTGAAAATTAATGACAGTAATAGTTTAAAACGCTTACTCCCATTTATTTTCAAAATAAAGCGTATTTTCCATTTTTCATTGAGACATTAGGTTTAACTTTTATGTAGGTTTTACATGCGGACAAAAGTATATTCAATCAGAAAACGTAAATATCGAGTTATGATAAATTTTTATATTTCGCTAAACCTTCAATAATCATCATGGTAGTGTTAATTACGGCATTAATAATATTTAGGATGACATAATATTAACGTCTCTTAAAATTCATTATCATTTTGTCTTAAATAATAACACAATTTATAAAAAAAGAGGAGAAACAATTTGTATTCGCAAGAGATTATGTGATGAAATGTAACAAAGAAAACCATGGGCTCATTTTCAGACTCACTTGGCTGTGTAACACAGTGGGGTGGGGTGGGGTGGTATAACGTTAACCTGAACGTTATTCTTGTCGCCACTTCTATAACGCTGGTTTCGTAACGTTAATCTGAAGGAAACTTTTGGTAAATCGCTATTCAGTCAGTCAGTTATGTGTTATACGTTATACACGCTTGGGCGATCATGTCTCGAAAGAGACATGAGTGACTAGGGTTAGGGTTATCCCGCAGTAGATTGCCATTAATTTTTGCAGTAGACTTGCTGCCAGTCAAGATTATACAACCCAATCTGTTCTGTTACTTAGCCCATAACTGGAGGGAAGAGCCAGATTAATACCTTTTCCAAGTGTATTTGCGCGTAAGTGAATGCAAGGAATTCAACTAGAGTTCGAATTCAGCTTCCCTATTTCTCGTTCCAAGCTGATACCCACTAGCGAGTTATAATATTTTGGTATCTTTGCCTAAAGTCAACGTACTAACGAATCATTCGAATAATACACAGTAATGCTGCAGAACACCGGAACGCAGAATACATTGAATTCCGAAACATACTCCGATTTCTTTCTAAGTGCATTATATATTAATATTCATGGTCACGCGATCCCAGTAACAAACCATTCAACAGATACGTTTGTTACTTGGAGATACGTGTTCAACCACACACGCTGGTATCAACACTTTCGTCCTTCATAACAAGGGTGGGGGGGTCTGAATAATCCACCTCCTTCGTATCTCATTAATAATAAAGAAGTTTCATTCGGACAGCTTCTCTACCTCCTGTTTTACTGAGATGTTTCCTCACTCCTAACCTCTTCATGCTTATCTTATACAAGACCTAAGAGTCATTCGAGGTAGAGGGTTAGCCACAAGCAAGGTGATAATATTGCAAGACGCAAGGGGGCCACTGGAACGGAAAGAAAAGAATGATAAGCGAACCTATCTACTCTCATTGCAAAAATGAAAATAAAAAAGTAAATAAAATATCAGAATTTAGGCGGAGACGTTAGGAGTATAGAGTTGGAGTAGAATTCAGAAAGAACCGGAAACCCAATCCTAAACAGGAAACATGGGATAAAATTTCTACTTCTGTTCAAAAGAACTGATCCATAAAAAAAGGAAAAAAATTGTCATTGTTGTACCAGTCGTTCATACAAACTCGTTAAGTATGCTCCCCGTTTCTCTCGATTTTCTTAACTTTACCATGCTGCGTGAGTATTAGATTAATTTTAGGTTCCAAACTAGAAATTAAATCTAACAGAGTAAAAAAAAAAAAAAAAAAAAGGAAATTGTGTATTTAAAGTCAACGCAACAACAAAATATTAGTAGGATGATAGATCTAAAAAAAAAGAAAAAAGAAAAAAAAAAGGAAAATGAAGGGGTTTTTTATGCCTTTTTTTTCAGGTCAGGTCATACCTCTCCACAACTTCCTGTCTTTGGTGTTCTAAATAACTAATGACACTTTATTATCGTCTTTCTTTACCAATGCGGTTTTTAAAGAATAATGACAGATAAAAGAAAGAATGACAGAGAAAAAAAAAGAAACATAGAAAGAAAAGAAAATGAATGAATGAAATAAAAAAATGATAAAGTAAAAGAAAGAATGAATGAAACAAAGAACATAAGTAAAATTTGATAAGAGCGTAAGAAAGAAAAAATGAATGGATGAATAAATGAAAAAGTAACAAAAAAGAGAAAAATAAAACTGGAGGAAAAAATAAATGAATGAAAAAGTAAGACTGAAAGGCAGAAAGAAAAATGAATGAACTGATTAAAGAAAAAGAAAAAGGAAGAAAGAATGAAAAAATGTTTTTTTTATGATAGGATCAGACTTAAAATAGAACCAGGAATCTTTAAATGTAACCCAAACTCCAGTAATTTTAAAATTTTATTTGCGGCCTACTACCTGCTTAGTGAGTACTAATGAACTAAAACGGATGTTTGCCGTTTCAGTTTCAAATGAACAACTTTGACCATGTTTGGCCAAAAGTAGTCTTGGTTTTTAACGAGTCATTTCCGGTTTGGAAGGAAATAGATTTGTTTCAAGTTCACCTACGTAAGGTGCCCTCTTTTTATTTTATTTTATTTCCCACTCACTCGCAAAAACAAGCCAATCTTTTTTTAATTTTATGCATTAACGTTCGAAATCAGAATTATTATACCCGCCTCTCTTTACAAAAAAACTTAAAAAATTTTAAACATAAAAGCCACGTATTTACCTTCGACATATATATTCCACCAGCCGCGCAACGAAGTGCATGAATAAACTCTGCGCTCTTAACAATTATTTTGATTTGTTGTTAGCAAAACATTTCTTTAAGTAGTCTCTTCGGTTTTCTTCAAGGACAAGACTGGATGGACTAGTCTCCAATATAGAGAATCAAGGTACAAAACAGGCATGGCTGTTATAATCAATACTAACTTTCAAGATTATATATATAATTATAATATAATTTTGTTATTACAAAAGTTTGTGTTATAAAAGCATTATATCACTACACAAAATTTTTTATGTTTCAGAAGAATATTGTTCTTCCTCGGGTGGTATTTTAAAATATATGGTGAATATGTTTTATTTAGAAAATATAAAACAAATTCATGGTTCTTTAAAAACTTGAAGAGTGGTAGTTGTAGGAAGTTAAATAATATGATTGTAGGTGTGACAATATTGCTTAATCAAATGTGAAAATTTTGTTGAACTATGGAGTGGAAAATTTGTGTCGCGAAAGAGAACAATGAAGCATGATGTCAAAACATAACAATTTAATTTTGTCTGAGTAAGATACATACTTTGTATTGAGCACTCTATAAAAGTAAATGCAAGAACTGTGGGTTTTATCTGCTCTTTCACTTCCTTATAATATATATATTTGCATACCTACCTATATACAAGAGTGGAGTGTTGCTATCCTCTTAAATACGTGGGCACTATTGGAGTAGAAAAGAGTAGATTGATTATACTGACTAGCAGTGTGTCAACTACACGCAGCGTACGAGTCTCGTATATACTATAATTCTCGACCTCTGTTTTGGTGATTACTCACGCATTAACCTTTTAGGGTTACAACATATATATTTCTAAAGTATTAATGGATTTATTGTTAATTCATTGTGATTATTCCAGAAAATTCTACTAAAGAAAATATGCGCTTTTTGACAGTATTCGAACCTGTGTCCCCTTGAAAGGAAAAGCTGTCGTTAAATTCGACGTGCTTTAACTTTAGACCGTCTCGGTCATGAAGTGTGTCTATGATCATGCAAATCTTTCACAGCACCTCTGATCTAACGAAAAATGCGCACTTTTTGTTTGGAAATTTCGAAATCTATATCTGTTACCCTATTTCTTGTAACCTTTTAAGGCTTTCTATTTACTTTAAAAAGTGACTCCAAATTTAAGAACAAGCATATTCAATACATGAAGTCACCAAGTTGCGCTGGTTTTCAAACAAGCCTGCATACGAAAATGCTTTCGTATGCAGGCTCCGTAGCGCACGCACGCACACTCTCATACGCACACACACACACAATTTCTTAGGAACAATGCCGAAGATAGGCAAGCCGTGTGAGTGAAATTTGGGAAGACAAAATTCGATGGTTGCGCTAGAACTAAGTCATAATCCATCGTGACAGAGGGTTTGAGTGTACAGGCCTTGTCCGTTCCCTTCCAGAAATTGTATCAAACCTCCGTTCCGTATAAAAAACATTTTTTTTTTCAGATTACTACACATCTCCCGAAAATCTACTCTGTTTCGTAAAATAAAAATGCAATAAAACTATGGCATTATTTAATTATAAAAGCTTTTAATTGCTTTTAGAAAAAAGTATTTATGAAGGACTATTCTTTTAGGAAAAAAATTCAATGAATAATTATTTTTTACAAGAAATGTTTTCATTTTTTAAAAATTCGAATTAAAACAACAATATTAACAACAGGTGTATTTTGTTGGTGTTAAACCCTAATGTGCCTGAACAGGCGTCTGCAACAGTGATTAGCTAGCCAATATATATTACACACACGTGTGTGTGTGTGTACATATATTAGATACTTCCATTAATTTTCAATACCTAATGTTTAAAATCAATTTTTAAAGATGAGAAAGCATTCTTTAAACTTTCTTTTAAGCGCTAATTGAAACCTAAATTAATTTTCCTCTTTATACTCTGGCATATTTCAGATAAAAATTATATTAGTTGGAATTGCACTTTTTGGGTATCTTTCAATTGAAATCGGCCATATTCACACATTAGTCATATTTGTAAACAAAAGTTAATAAAAATCTTCCAAAAATAATATATTTTTCTAAAACTTTATTTGTGGAATATTAATTGATTTTTAAACAATTATTTACTTTCAATTGAGAATAACAGAGAAATATATTTTTAAAAGAAACACTGACGATGATTTTTATGATCTTATCACTCGTCAATCGCGTAACTATTACTGAAAGGAAAGGTGTTGACAAATTTCTATCTGCTAAATAATAGTTTCAGAAAATGACGGGTGAATCACTTTTTATATAATTTTAAAGTACTAAGTAATCTTTAAAATGTTAGAAAATAGTTTTTATAATCTAATTTTAGGAATGTTGAATTTAAATTTGTCATCGATCCTATTTACTCATAATGTCGTGTATGGTCGGCCATACTTTCAGAAAGAAATTAAAAGGACGATTTTATATACATGAAAAAATATTTAAAATATCTTGATGCGAAATTATCTGTATTATGCTTTTCTATTTCTGAGTAGATTTTTGGAAGAAGGATAGTAGTCTGAAAAAAATATAAATGGTTAACATTCTCCAAGGAGTCCTTCCTCTACATAAAAAAAATTTCAGATGAAAATTCAATTTCTCGAAATTTCATGAAATTAAGTGAGAGGGGATAATATATGTAAAAATATATATTTTGACCAAGATTTTCTAAAAATAATTTTAGCGTAGCATAAATTCATTCGTGCATAAATCCTCAAAGTTTCATTTAAATCCGACAATTTTACTTATGGAAGAATTTTCAAATCAATGTTTTTCACTGAAAACACACACACGCACACACAAAAAAAAATAATTGTAAATATTACATAGACCACTGACGCAAAAAAAAAAACAAGATTCTTTTAAACAAAATTTTTAACATTCTACAAAGGATTTAAAAAAAATGAATAAAATAATAGAAAAATACTTTGTTATCATTAAAAGGAAAGACCAAACATTGACGGTAAAACTTTGTTTTATTGAATTGGTGTGTTTTTTCATCATGCTATACTGTATGAACTTGAGCTGATAGCGGAGCGGGGTTTGGGAGACGTACCAAGAGGAAAAGCGACAAAGAATAGCGGTAAGTGGAGGTCCATGATCGCCTACGTCTTGAAGGGACATAACACATAAGGAAGACTAATACTGTTTTTTCATCGAAAAAGTGGAGGTACCGAGCGTGTATTAATTGTGCAGAATACACATTGCGCTTTCACCTGTATTCAAAGCCAGGGATCAATAATAACAATTGGAGAATTTACTTCAAAAGACAAACTAAAGTAAATTGAAGAAAGAAAGAACAAACTACATATAAATTAAAATGCTGATAATATTTCTTTAAGATACAAAGAATTGTACTAATGGAACTTAATTCCAATGGATACAATGAACTATGGAAGTTGTACAGATAATTTGCGGACTGTGTGTGCATGTGAGTATATATATATATATATATATATATATATATAGGAAGGGAAACTCAGCCAGTTACGGTTACCATGGACATGAACATTTTTCTTTCATTCTTTCTTTTTCTTTTTTAGAGTAAAATTAGATTTTATTTTTGTATCCTCACGAAACTTCGAAGTCGGCATAAACCTGCTGAGTCAGATTGACAAATTCTTTGCATTAAAACTATCTCAAGCACTTTTCGATAAGAAAAAAAAACTGCTAGCCAAAATACCTTTAATCAGTATAACTACTGTGAGTGTGCGTTGTAGTGCAGTGGATATCGGCTAGGAACGAGAAATAGGGGAACCGAGTTCGATTACCAGTCAAATTCGTTTAAACCTGTTTGCCAAAATACTTTTTATCAACAAAACAACTGAATAACAACAAAATTTGGCGCTAAACATTATCGCAACTCAACACTAATATATATATATATATATATATATATATATATATATATATATATTAATGAATGAATTCACAACCGACATATGTTCCTTGACCCCGGGCTATTAAAAACTACAAAGACGTATTGTAATAAGTGGTTATAACGTTACAACTGGGAGGGACAACTAAAAATTGTATTTGTAAAACGGTTTGTCAGCGATTTTACCGATTAGGATTTGCTCACTACAACTTGAAAAACACGCTTGACGACAAAATTTACATTTTAGTCATCGGTAGCTCAATTCACGACTTGTTCAACAAAACTCTTGCTTCAGATAAATGCTTTTCATATTGATGAGAATATAAATAAATATACAGGGGGTGTACAGTAATGAAAACAAAACGCATTGTATTGATTAATCAAACATTAATAACAAAAGCACTCAAAGACCACAAACCTCCGACATCATCTCAGCGATTAGTAACTGAGGACTGTTAAAATGAGAATAACTGCAAGAACTTGACTTTCATTGCAATTATTCTCTCAAGAGTGAAAATATAAAACAAATTTAAAATGCAAAATGAAATTAAAAATTAAGCTGCAAAAATTGTGAAAGAGTTATTACTTTTTAATATCCCAAGCTTGAATTTGACCCATGTTTTGTGTATTTTATCTTTCTTTTTTTGTTTTTGGATAATAAATATTAAATTTGTATGATAAATAGTATTTTAGTGGGAAAAATAGTGCGTTCAGATAATGTAATCACCTAAATCAATTTGTGGAAGTAATTAAGGATTTGAAACGTACTAGTAAAAAATAGTGGTAAAAAACAAAACAAAACAAACAAATTAATTAAACGGAAAAATAACCCAGAAACTTTATCCCGTACCGGATCAAACCCAAAACTTAATCAGTTCGTGTCAGTCATGAGGCCAATCATTCCTGAAAGTTTCATTCGAATCCATCCAGCGGGTCTTGAGAAATATTGACTACGAACAGACAAACGCGACCGAATACAATGCCTCCAACCCAAGGCGGAGGTAATAAACAGGCCAACAATAAATATACTAATCAAGCAAATGTTCACATTCATTGATACATGCTTTACCTACGAAAAAAGAAAATATCAAGGAAATAAAATTATAATTCATGAATTAAATACATTTTAGTAATAAATAAATCATGAATCCTAGAATTACTATTAATACTGGTATGATACTTGCCGTATACCTAATTTTACAGCGCATATATATATGGATGTAAATAAGTATACACATGGTATACACGCAGGTAAACAGGTATTAATAGAACAGTGTTCAATGTCATACAAGAGGTCTATTAAATGTATATTAATAAATATACATGTTATTCTAAATTCAAATCTAGAATCGGCCAGTTCATAATATGCATCTCCTGAATGCGTAATACATGAATCTCCGAGTCGTGCTTTAGACGTAGGATAATATATATATATATATTTATTAAGACTAAAGGCAAACTACGCTTAGCCAATGTTTTTCGTTCGTTGATGGAATTTATTAAGGTAAATTTCTCTTCGTCTTTATTCATATAAATATTACATATTTTAATGGATTAAATGAATTCTAGTATTAAATAAATCGTAGAATCACTATTAAAATACTGATAATATTAAAACTTAGTGTATACCCACTTTTGCAGCCACTTACATAAAACTGTTGTATTTATTCTGAAATTCATAAATCATTTGAAAATGTGACATATTAGACTTTTCTAAATGAAATTGACCCATTTGATGACACCTACAGGTGCTTCAAAAACGCAAAAAACATAAAACCTTCTAAATATATTTCACAACTAAAACATCAACGAGAAAACTCCACCAGCTGATGCGTGATGGCCCGGTATTTGAAAAATACCAACACGACACCCACCAAAGATTGCAAATGTGATATTCAGAAACTATCGAAATTTTCTTATAGACAACTTTATTTACCCCCAACCAAAAAAAAATTATTTGATCATAGTTTTCAGGAAAATGAAAGCACACAGGAAACACTAGACAGTTTATGTTAAAACTATCCGGAAATCAGAAAAAAAAGAAGTAGAAATGAATATATAAATAAATAAATAAAAAGATCTTAAAAAATTATTTGCCTACATTTTTCTCTCTCATGCATATATATATATATATATATATATATATATTTTTTTTTTCTAAACATATGCTATTAAATATAAGAGACAATGAATGTCTATTATGTTTAATCATGAGCCGTTCTAAACGTCGTATTTTTGCTTTAATTTCAGTTGAAAATAAAGACAAAAATTCTCCAACATTTGGATAATTATTTATTGGTTTTCTTCTATGTTTAGAAAATTACTTGCTGCCTCGATATACTAAATATATATATATATATTCTCTCTCTCATATTATATATGGGTTGATAAGTTTGTGTAGACAATTGAATCGGTTTTGCCAATTTAATAATTCAACATTGTTCAATTATGCTATTGAAATTCAAATTGTCGTTTATACATGTGCGTTGTGTTGCAGTGGATATCGACCCGGAACGAGAAATCTGAGAACCGAGTTTGAATTCCAGTTGAATTTGCTGCATTTACTTACACGCAAATAATCTTAGGAAAGGTATGAATCCGTCTCTTATCCCCAAGCTATGGGTTAAATAGCAGGACAGATTTGGAATCTATAGCCTTGGCAGCCAGTCTATCACTGAAAGTAATGGCAACTAACTGCTGGAAAATCTTCTGCCCAGTCAGTCATGTCTCTTTCGAGACATGATCGCCTAAGCGTGTATCATATATGGCCTTTAACTGACTGACTATATATACTCAAGTATATTGCACGCTATTATTATTTACGCAAAAAGTACGGGGTCTCATTATACAGAGTTCTTTTAAGTAGTTAAAACATGGATTTATATGCCTGGCTGCACTATTCACAGGTAAGTTTTTTGGAAAAGCTTACAAATCATGCATTTTCAGGACCGGTTGCACTATACACAGATAATTTTTTTGTTAAAATTCAGCCCAGAAATTTAGGGGTCGCTCTATACATGAAGTCGGCCTACACACTGGTATGTACGGTACTTTTTTAAAACTTATGTTATTATAAACATTGTTTTCTTAAGAAAAAGAAAAATTACGATTCGTACATAAGTTTAGTTCACTTAGAAATCTGCCAAATATTGAACACAAAAAGGTATATACTCATGTAAAAGCTTCTTTATCGTTAGGCTGCGTACTTATTGATATATACCATTGTTTTATAACGGAATATATGGATTGAGTTTGGACAAGTAAAAGAAATAAGCACTGTTTTTTTTTTTCTCAAGAAGAAAAAAAAAACAATGCAGAGCGTCTAGTCAAATACGGGTATCTACTAAGAGTACTGTTTGAAATAAAATCATTAAAAAAATAAAGTCCATAATTTCTTTAGAAATTTCTTTGTTTACGAAACTGAGCAGATATGGCTTTCGAGAAAAATGAACGAGTGAATGTACTTAAAGGCAAACAGAAGCTTGCTGAACTGTGAAGCTCTTCGTAGCCAAACTTTCAAAGTACGCCGTATTAGAATGAGGTTTTTCCTGCAGGTTCTGCTGAAGAGCATATTTCTTTTGTTTATTCAATAGAAAAATAAGCACTGTTTTTTGTTTAAAAAATAAACACAAAGCGTCTATTCAAATAGGAGTATATGTGTATATATATATATATATATATATATATATATATATTATTTTCAATCGATATTGTATTTGAGTAGATATTCTGTTTCTAATCAAACAACAAATTTATTTCTACCGGCCTGATTATTTACCAAAAGTTTTGTTTCGAAAATGTGTGCCATTCGGTAGGATTCGAACCTGCGACCCCTATCAACATAGAGGAAACCACCAATTGATCTGGCGCGTCTTAGACCATTCGACCACGAATGATGCCATAGTCTAAACAAAGTCCAATCAAGCCTATATAACACAATTTTCGAGTCTACGCAAATAACCATCTCTGCTCTGAAATATATCGTAATGTCAACAGATATAAACAGACAATGTTACGGAAAATCTTGAAGATTAATCAAAGGATTTAAATAATCAGGCCGGTAAAAATAAATATACTGTTTGATTAAAAACAAAATATCTACTCAAATACAAGTATCAATTAAAAATAATGATGAAACAAATAATTTCAATATGTCGGTTGTTAAACTATTTCGTTAATCTTCGGGATTTTTCCGTATATATATATATATATATATATATATATATATATATATATATATATATATATATATATATATATATATATATATATATATATATACTGGCGTCTGTATACACTGCTTACATACAAGACGTTAAAATTTCCCTTCTCTGACGCCATGCGCCAATGGTTTAGGGAGTAGAGACTCCGACTGAAACCAAATCGGTCGAGTTTCGATCCCGGCCAGAAGCAAGTGGATATGTCTAGCCACACTGATGAGCTGTGATACAGCGAAACGGGCTTCGTATGTGGATGGCTAATATATATATATATATATATATATATATATATATAAAAGCAATGATGAGGGGTTGGAAAGGATGCAAACGAGAAGAAAACATAATAAATATCAGGAAGAGACAAATGAGGTTCCTGGGACACATAATGAAGAAAGAGGGTCTGGAGAACTTAATACTCACAGGTTGGATAAATGGAGTGGGAGAGACAGGGGAAAGCAGCGCGAGACATACTTGTTAGGTATGAGCAAATAGATGGCGGAGCGGGGCTTACAAGAGATACCAAGAGAAAAAATATTGAGAGTGACAAGAGACAGAGCCAATTGGAAGTCCAAGATCGCCTACGTCCTGAAAAGACACAACATATGAGGAAGAAGCTCGATATAAGGTTGAAGATAGAGCGTTGTTATTTTTAGTGCAAAGAATTTATCACTGAAACTGAACAGGTTCATGCCGACTTCGAAGTTTCGTGAGGACACCATTATAATGTCTTCACTCATCGGGGCTGGGCCTATTTTTTCAAGTTCTTTTTCTAAAACTACATTATATATATATATATATATACGTGAAAAAGAAAGAAACCAAGAAACTATTATTTGATGGTTGACATGAATTGTTTTTAAAACGGTTTTCCCACCCAATAAATAATATGTCCACATAAACAAAGCTGTTTTTTATGGTTTCCTTTTAGTCACAAAAATGGCGTCATATATACCTACAAATTTTACAGCATATTTCCATTTGTGTACTGCTGCTTTGGTTTCCAATCGTCAAGAGAAAAAGAATAGGGACGATTTAGCAAAATTGGAGGTTGTGTTGAAATTGTTAGATGACCTCTATACAGTAATATGTTACCAATGTGATATGTCGTGTTTCTTTTCCACTCCCACACCAGCTCCTCTGGCCTCTTTTTGTGATCATCTTGATGCATTTATATTTAAGACCATGAATATGTCGCATTGTTTTTAGAGTCCTATTTATTAGAGGTTGAGGTGAAATGTCATTCATTGTGGAATATTGTTGGCCCATGTGAATAAAGGCAATACGTCTCATTGACATAATTGTTATGACAATGCTGTGATGTGATGTCTTCAAAACTTCAAGTAAAATGTTTACTTTATATATATATATATATATATATATATATAGCACTATTTGCAGGTCTAGCACAAGGGTTCGAGCTCCAGATTGTAGCTAAGTACCCTGGGATTACATCATCTCATTTAACTGCAGACAAGTTTAAGATATTCTAAGAAACTGGCGACACTCCCAGGATTTATTATCGTTGGACGTGATCTTAACAATATCCATTGATATCACTGTATTGATGGCTGGTACGAAAAGAAAACTACAGGTTTCCGAGACAGTTTGGTAGAGGAAAGTGAGAAAAAATGACTAATTATCATCTGCAAGAAAAGAGTTAATATAATTATCAGCAAGAGAAAAAGCCGAAGATGCGAGTTATAAATTGGAAGTGCAGAAGTTTAAATACCTGAGATGCATTTTAACAGAAATTGAAATATGTGACACCGAAATCTGAAGTATATATTTGACAAGCGAAAGAAGTAATCCAAAAGCTAAGCAAGGTACCCGGAAACGGAAAAGAATTGTCAGAAACAAAGAACAGAGCGCTGGATTGCTATGTGATATTCGTCCTCTTATATTACAGTGAACGTTGGATAATCCTCACAGATGAGGAAAAAATTAGAGACAACAAATGTGGTTTGTAGATAACCTAACCATCAAGTACAAGAAAACAAAGTTTGGTTATGATACTGAGAATTGAACGAAAAAAAAAAAGGATACTTTAGAGGATCGACACCATCTTGAAGCAACGGGAAACAATCCACTATCTTTCTCGAGGGCAATTTATGGATAATGAAGAAACTGTGTAGAACTATGATGCCTTGATGCTGAAAAAAAATGGGACTAAAAAAACTCACGGTGCTTTGTAGATAACGTAACCCTCAACTACAAGAAGACAAAAGATATGGTCATCAGCAAACGGAAAACCCCAAGATGAGATTTACAATTGAAATTCCAGTGTCCATTTATTCTAAATCTAGGACCTAACGCCATCCGAACACAGGCAAGTCTATGGTCTTAATAGCCTAACCAGTGGGATGTGGGATGGTGAATCCATAGTAGGGGGGTGGAGAATCTTAGTCTTAGTGGCATATGTGCCTTCTTCTGCTTGGCGAAACAGAAATGGATTTGGACTTGGAATGTTTCATGGCACTCTCCACCCTGCTTCGGCCAGATCTTTTCTCTTTTTCGTAATTTTGTCTTCCTCTTCTTCATCCTACCTCCCACTTTTCAAAGAAGTAAATTGCAATGGAGGCATGTCCTCCACCTCCATATCGCACTGTTTCTGCTGTAGTTGCTTCACTTGATGTTCTTGATGTTGCAGCAACTGTTGTTGACGTGGTTGCTGCTCCTGCTTCACGTCCTGCTTTTGTTGTTGATGGTGTTTCTACTCCTGTAGAAGATCCTGTTGTAGAGTGGGAGTTGCAAGCTTTTGTCTCTTGCTACCCACCTGCTGCCATTCACTGAGGCCACTATGGACCCCGTCGGTCTTGTTTGGCCCTACTACTTCCTTCGATATAAAATGCTGGGGTGGTGGCGCCAGGTTACAAAAATCAACAGACGTATAAAAAACGTATTAAGAAACGAACGCGAACAAAAAAATGATCTCTTACTTTTCCCGAATTCATAGAAAAGAATGCACCGATCGTAAGATATAAAACAATCTTCTTCCCCATCCCACCATCAGTAATGCAATTTCTTATTCTTTTCGGCTGCCTGAATTTTGCATGTTACCAGCAAAATCTCATATCTGCGACAATATAACGTTAGATGGTCGCTTCTAAGGCGACTATTTTTCTTTTTTCGATTTCTTTAAATTCAAAGCACGTGCAAATCTTTGTGCCGGCGGTAAGTCTTTTTTTTTTGCTTTTTCTTTCAGTTTTCCAAACACAATTAATAATTACTGGGTTTAGTTCACCAGTGTGACACCGGTCCACAATGATATAAAACTAAATGTAGTTATTTACGAAGGTTATATTTGTCGAGCGCAAGAAAGGCAAAAGTAACAGTGGTATACAAAACTAACTTGCTATCGTTGTGTGGTTCATGATCCAAAACGAACAAATTCGACTAAAGATACGCAAGTGACAGTGTTGATGTTAGATGCAGAAAAGAAACTGAAATAATTTCGACAAGGTAGTAAAAGAAAACAAAAAGACACAACTACTGAGTGTGAGAAAACGGGATGAGTAGTCGACAGGCAAAAAGGCAGCTACTGACGGTATTATCTTTTCGGGCCTTAACACCAAGCCGGTTCAAAAATTGAACTATCCGGGTCGTAGAGTAACATTGGACAGAAAATATGATAGATACATCTGAAGGTGCAGAGGAATAACAAAATACGTCCTCGAGAAACAAAGCAAAGTATTAAGAGAAAGAACAATACCCTTAGGAAAAGAAGACCCTCTGTATGTCAATGAACGCTGGACAATCTCTTTACAGAAATGTTCCACCTAATAACGCTAAGAATATAGATAGGATATGTGAGTAACAAAAAGTATTAAAGAATGTTGAATAACAAGGAAATGGGTATTTTCAATCAGAAAAAGAGCTGAGATTTCTGGACTACCTTATTAGGAAAAAAATACTTGTAGAATTTGACACCCACTGGACAGATAATCGAAGGAAACAATAAGTAACACGTTTAACCAGTTTGCGCGAAGGAATAATAGATCAATGACAAGGAGGAGCTTTTTACGCAAGGCCGAGGAGCCGCTCAATGTAGATGGTAATAAAATAGAAAGGTTTAACGTAAGAGTTGTAGATTATGGTTATATTTAGAATATATACTTGTAGAGATTAAAATATTAGTGGTTGGGAAGCACCTATTCGAAAATATGTTCGCCAAAGCAGCAACTCTTGGTAATAAGAACCATATTTTTGTCCGAACGAAACCTTATTAATGGAGAACATTAGTTCTTGGCATGATAATAAACTGCATCCGGCAGCAATGCCTCTGATTGGAGAGTTGTGAGGAGCATGGAACCACCTTTTAATTGCTGTTGTTCTCAGGTCCACCTTAACCTGAGATAGTAGCACTTGTTATGGTACAAGCTATAGGGAAATAGTTTATCCCCAAACTGGGGTCAAACACTAGAAAGTATAAAAATAGACTTTTGTCGTAGAAATTCCAGGAATAAAACTTTGAAGGAAAAAAATATTACCAGCAATACATTTTTGAGGAAAAAAACGTACAAACCAGCAATACATCTGACTCTCAACAAAAAACACTTTATAAAAATAAATCAAAGAAAGCTGATCTACAAACGTATTTTTAAACATATATTCTATTCATACAAATTAATTGTAAATATCTTGTCGGCATTAAATAGCCCATTGACGTTGATATGCCGTAATACAAATCAAACCAAACTAAACGGGTAGAATGGAGGTCTGAACTATTGGATCCTAGAAATCTAGCACATTGGTAATAAATCAGAGATTATATAGAACAAGAAAAGACAGGCAATTGTAGAAGCTTTAAAAACACAGCACATAATAGAAAAAGCGAGTTCGATCCTCACTGGTACCTGAAACGTCTAGCTCTGTGATAAACCTAAACTAAGCTAACCTTAATAAATGACAACTGCTTATCAATTTATTTCGTATCTCTCAAAACTAAAATTATCAACCAAGATATCTTTTATGACGCAGAGCCATTCGTATCGAAATATTTCTTAAGCTTCCCACAACATATTTTTTCTTCTGGTATTAATTTGTTTAGATTTATTAGAAATATTTAAGTTTTCCCTTTATTTATTGCTAATGTTTAAAGTTCATTCTTTGCTGTGGACGCCGTACAACAAAACACCAATTGCGACATTTGTTTGATTACAAAGGCTGCACTTTACTGTGACCACAAGACGCTATTGTTTGAGACACGTGCCAATTTGTGACGTCACAGCATATTGGAATAGGTTGTGTTGTTTTAATCTGGGGCGGGTAATTCGAGACGAAATGAGATGAACATTGCAAAGGCGATAAAATGCAAAATGGGTTAAAATTGTCGGGAAAAAGGTAAAGAAAAGATAAGGAATTACTTTTTTTCAATTATCTCTTTCTCCACACACACACACACACACACACACACAAACAAACACTACAGCTTTTATCAAGAATACAACGCCAACTTCCAGCACAAGCGAAAAATATTAATACCGAACACTTCTATGTCTTCTGATATATAAATTGAAGTACCAAAACATACGAGATAGTAATAGAATTGTTGATGTCTCTCCGCCGCCCCCGTAGAAATAGAATCGTCCGTATGATGAAACAAGTAAAGAGGTAGTGTAGGTGTGACAGGTATAGAACGCAGAATACAATGGAAGGCACAGGAGACACTCAAGGAAGTTGTTGCAATGAATTGAAACGTACATTATGAAGATATGTAGGATAAGTTGTTACTAGATTTGAAGAAGTTAGGAATACATTCTTTTAAGAGTCTCATCTGATTCTTTTAAAGAGCGGCGCAACGAACCGATCTGAAACGGCTTTTTTATAGACGGATCCTAGACAGGGTGTGATGGATAAATGGTCGTCGAAATTACGCACAAATGAAAATAACATTGACATCTCCTTTTAGCAGATATATTAGATTGTCCGGAAAGTCCATGTGATTTTTAGTCGGTCATATTCCGGCACATGTCAAATTTATAGACAGATGAAATATGCTTACATTTTTTTTTATTAGAGCACACTTAAAACTATCTCTTGAGAAAGAAAATTTAAAGTTGCTATAATTGTATTAATTTTGCATCACTATGACAATGCAAGGTTATAAGGTGCATTTTAGACGCTTGATGAAACAAAAATATATATGCTGTGTATGGTGAAGGTGCTTTAGCTGAGAGAAAAGTATTGAAGTGGTTCGTTAAGTTTAGAGTTGGTCACTGTAACTTTATTGATAAAGAACCTCTCCTCCCACACACACTACCGATAACGATCAAATCAAGACATTGTTTGAGAATAACTCGCATTACACAACGCGGGAATTGAGAGAAACACTAAATTTATCAAAGTTTACCATCCATGAGCAATTAGTAAAGATTAGGCACTCAAATCGCTACGATGTTTGGGGGACAACATGATTTGAATGAAAATCTTTTAGATTGCATTTCTATTTGTGATTTTCTATATAAACACAAGGAAAACTTTCCCTTTTTGAAGCAAATTGTGACGGGTGTTGAGAATTGGATTGTTTACAACAATGTTCAGCGAAAAAGATCCTGGAACAAGTGACATGAACCAACTTTAGCCATCTCAAAAGAAGGTGTTTATCCTAAGAAAGCTATGCTACGCATCTGGTAAGATTGGAAAGAAACATTGTATTATGAGCTTCTGTAAAGTATCCCAAGTGAAATGATTCTGAAAAGTACTGCACGAAACTGGACGAATTAAAACGTATCAATTCAAGAAAAACGCACAGAATTGGACAACAGGAAAGGTGTTGCTTTCCATCAGCATAATGCCAGACCTTACGTTTCTTTGGCAATTCGGCAAAAATTGTTACATCTTGGTTAGAATGTATCAGACAACTTCGAATTTTCACTTATTCAGATTCTTTCAAAATAATCTCAATGGTAAAAATTCGTTTAATTGGAGTAGATAGACTAAACTATCGCCCGGTTCACACTCCACCCACGTCTATTGAACAGGTGAAGAGGCTCATCCCTTGTTCCCTGTTTAGGATGTGGTTTCCGGCTTTCTCTTTTACATTCTTTTTACCCTTACGTAGCCCCCTGTGCATCAGTGGCGTTATCGCCTTGTTTGGGGTGATATGATTAAAAAAAAAATCACAAAAGAACAAAAAACATCTTCATGAGTTCTTTGCCGAGAAACAACCGAAGTTATGGGAAGACGGAATTTTTAAGATGAAGGAAAAATAAAGAAAGGATGTGCAAAAAGATGGTCCACATTTAGTTGAATAAACATTTAATTGTATAATTTTGTTTTGTATTTTATGTGCGTTGTGGTCCAGTGGATATCGGGAAATCAGCGAGCTGAGATCGAATTCTAGTTGAATTCATTGCATTCACTTACGTGCAAGTACTATTGGGAACGGTATTAATCCGTCTGTATGGGTTAAATAACAGGACAGATTGGGTTCTATAGCCTTGGCTGGCAACCAGTTTACCGCAGAAACTAATGACAACCTGCTGCGGGATAATCTTCTACCCAGTCTGTCATGTCTCTTTCGAGACATGATCACAGAATGATCATAGAGTTTCTGGCTGAAGATGTAAAGAAACGTAGTGAAGCCTGCCGCCGACCGACCGAAAAGAGTTAAAGTCAAATAACACACCTCTGATAGAGTCCTGGTTGAAGATGTCAAGAAACAGAATGAGACGAGAAAAAAGTTAAAGTCAAATTCAGTTGTTGCTGCGCCGAGCCAAGGCAGACAAGATGAATTTACCGCCGCCGTCACCCACACACACGAAAACCCCTCTACGGTAGTTTCTGTAAAACTTCAGTGGAAAGCTTGAATAAGACATTTTGAATCGCCACAACTGAAAACTCCGATTGGAGTGATAGGCATTACCAACCGAAAATTTGACTTAATGTTGAGAAGACAAACATTACTCTTAAATGAAAACTTTCGCTCCGTTGTAAGGATAAGAAATTGACGACTGTTATATTCTATTTCTTTTCTTTTTTTTTTTTTTTGTATATAAAGACTTTTTTCCGCAACTCATTAAGGCGTTCTTCAATTTACTTTTGGTGCCGTTCTTATTGTGTGCGCATTACGTGCGTTTTTCTCTTTCTCTCCTTTTCTCATTTCTTTTTTGTTTCTTTAACTCTTTCCTTGTCTCTCCGTCATTTCTTTTTTTTTTACCCGTTTCCTTTTCCCCCATTTCTGTTCCTGTGAGACGTTTAATTTTGACATGCTTACCCATATAAACTCTTTTAAGTGTCCTCTTTGTTGATCGAGTTTGAATCCATTTCGCTATTTGTTTTCTATCCCCCTCTTCCCTACCCTCCGTAACAACGTCTAGACGCCTATCTTCTAACATAATCTACTATCTCTTAATTCCCTATCCCACTGTTCTTTCTTCTTTCTTTCTTTTTTTTTTTCTACTTTTCAAGTGAACTTCCGGCGTATGAATTTGTTCTAAAGTTTTCTTCAGTCGCTGACAAGCGAGTATTTGTCGTAAAAATGATCATACGACACAAGTGATTTTCGAAGTTTTATTTGAAAATATACATATTGGGCTCTGTAAATAGATAATATTATTTTTCGCCCCTCTACCAGGATAATTTTTAATATTAATAAGATTAATATTAATAGGATTTCATTTGAAATTTTACCTACATGCCACTTTCTGTTTGGATTTAATATATATATATATATATATATATATATATATATATATATATATATATATTAGTGGGTTGCTTATCTATTCTTTTCCGTTAGTAGTGGAGAGTCCGTTCTAGTGAAGGATAGTTGTATACTGTTGCAGGTTAACGGAATTTGGCATTTGTATAATATTTTATATATACACATATCAATTAATGTTTTTATAATTGAAGTAATACATGAAGTATAGTTCCAACGGACATTAAAATGTTCAAGGCAATAAAATGCTGAAAGAGAATTAATGCTTATGAATTTCAGAGCGTGTAAGTAAGGAATGTCTGATGTATTCGCTCCTGAGGTCAGTAAGTAGTTTTTGGGGCAGGGAAGAAGGAAAGAGGCAAGGAAGGAGAGCGTAGCAAGCCGCTTGACTTTGGTCAAGGGAGATACTAATTACTCCCTTCTCCTCGAGTCGGTCTGCCTAGTAATGCTTTCTGTATCCGCTTTTTATATCTTCTTTTTGGATCACAGCAGCTCATTTGGGATTTCACACTTGTATTTGGTTCTGGGCTTCCCATTGGCCGATAAATAAAATTCGCGTAGGCTCGCGAACTGGAAATTTAATATTTAATTAATTTTTAGTTTTCAACCGGAACATTTGCGCAGCGACGACTTTTGGTCATTTGCTTTTTGGTCGTGAAAACACAAACATCGGGTCCATCGCTTTTGCTCTGTATCACCACATATATATAAAATATCGGAAATAATTTTGTTAATGTAGAAAATGATTCCGATTTAAGTTAGCGGTGAAGTCGATGATCAGAAACACCGACATCTCTACAATACTCATTTTAGAAAAGTTTACACTAAAATATAATTGCTAACGTTTTTGTTGAACTTTTAGACAGCCTGATTTGAATCCCTCAAGGAAAGCAAAAAAGAAAGGTTTATCAACCCCTTAAGAATGAAAGAATTTAGCATTCTGTTTAAAATATTAAAGACTTTTTGAATTTGAAATTTTGAAATTTGACCAAACAGGAAGTTTTTGAGGCCGTATGAAATGTGTATTAGAGCATACTATATAAACATATTTCAAACCATTGGCTTAGGATTCTATAGTTGAAATGGCCTTATTTTAATAACAAACAATTTTTTAAAAATGGATTTTGAAAAATTCACTGTAAAAAAATTTTGTTTCAGGAGTATCTCTGAGATTACGGTCCCGGAAGCTTAATCTTCATTAGTTTCGTAGTAGATCCACCACTACTGTTGAATGATGATCTAAGAAGCTTGTGAATTAATTTACTCTTGCAATAAGTTTGATCCCCATAAATGCTCTAGTATCTTAAAATTCTGCCAAACGTAGGTAATATAAGTTAATTACTAACCATAATAAAAAAGGCAATATTTCAACAATTGAGAATCATTTATTGGAATTTTACAGACATCGTAAATCGTTCTCACTGAAAAACTTTATATTGAAGAAAAATGTCCTGTTATTTTCAAATAAAAATGATTAAATCATTAACGCTAGTTTTAGTTTCGTTTTATTTTTATTATATTTTCATCAGTCGCTAAGCTTTTTGCTTTCTAGTGCGTTGATATGATGTTAAAAAATCTACAGAAGGGCAACCAACAAACAGGTTTCTCTTCATTTTAAACTGATTTCCCCCACCCCTCTCTCTCTCTCTCTCTCTCACACACACATATATATATATATATATATCATTAACCCGTCCCATCTCTTTATCAGGAATTCCTTTAAGAAAAAAGAACTATATAGCTAAAAAACTAACAAACGAAAAAAAAAAAAGGATCGGAAATCATCAACATACCAATAATTTAAAAGATGACTGATAACAGCAAACAAGCAAACAGATGCGTATATTCATAATTAACATTTTTATTCATTTTTTCACGCACACACACACTAGACACACGTGTGCGCGTTGATGTGTACTAAGTGTTGAAGGTTCAAAAAGTTACTTTTTAAATACGAGCCTTGTTTCGAATGAGGACAAAGGTTGATTCAATGATTCACATTCTAATGTATTCGCCTAAATAGATCATTCGTTTAATGAAAAAAAAAAACAAAAAACAAAAAAGACAAATTTGATATTTTAGTGTCAAAGCGAAAATAAAACGTTTATTGTGTCGACCATATTTATTACGTTTAGCCCTAGGGATAGGCAAACTCCGAATGACATATTGAGGTATTTATTAAATTTAGCTTCGCTTGCAACAAGGCCACCAGTATCGGTAATTCCTTGTGTAATGATCATCATGTTAATTTTTCAGTTGCTACAACTGAGAAGTGAGTTTATTGGATGCACTGTAGTCAATATCCTTGTACCAATACTAAATATGACTTAAGCGACACTCAACGGAGGTGGCACTGTTTTTTTATTCTCTGGTAGTTAAAAAAAAAAAAAAGAAGCTGTTTATGCATTTTTGGGGGTGGGGGAAAGATACTTTTCATCATGTACAAAGCCCGAGAGCAACTCGATGTAGTGGGCTACAAAGTCAAAGTTACGGGGATATAGGGAAGATAGTATAAGTAGGGAAATTGTTAATGTTTATTAAATTGGCCTTGTGTCAAACATTACCAAATTTCCTACAACTTACAGGTTTTATCTTGTTTTGTTCACTACAACATAACTGTTGACCCTAAACTTGAACAGTGTAAATATGTAGTGAACAAGGAAGCATCCTTTGGGACTCAGTCCAACAAAGCAGCAGTTCGTGGTAAGAAACTTGTTGAGTAAAATTCATATCTCACCAATTGGTAGAAAATTAATTAGGATTAATACTTAATTCACGAAGAGAATGATGGCGATTTGCTGCAATGTGTGTGGCATGCCGTGAAGGTTAGAAATGGTAGAACGAACGAATATAGTTCATTTGAACTATATTCATGGAAATAGCTATATACCATTGAGAGACTTGTGGGGGTTTCGTCTGTGAGAAAAGGGTAGTAGAGTGGAAAAATAATTCTTCACTCACAAGGACACGTAGGCGCTTTTGGAGTCTATCAAAAGTGGCAGTAAAGACTGTGCAGCTCCTGTCCATATATAGCAGCAGTACTCCATTTTTGGTCTGACCTGTTTCTTGTAAAGATAGAGGGCAACAGGAGGAGTCACGTACTCATTGGAGTGGTACACGGAACTGATCATTTTTTCCATCATCTTTTGTGAAGGATCGTACGTATGAGTTACACGGTTGAGTTTGTCTCGATATGTGCTCAAGGCACGAGGTTTCCAGTTTTTCTCCCACTGAGCTGTTAGAACTAGCTCAGAAGAGAGAGCAGTTGCCAAGCTCCTCTGGCCATCTACAGTTTTGTAGGTGCACCCATATACCGTTCTATAGTGCTACCAACTGAACACAGGATTAACAACATATGATATGGACCGATGAGTCATAGTTCGAATTATCTGGGACCGTTGGATGTGGCAGACAAACTCCAGTTGTCAGCAAAGCACCATGCAGGCTGAGATCATATCAAATCTACTAGCTCACTTAAGCATGTATTAAATTGATTGATAGTCTGCATTTTTGTGACCATTTGTACCCAGTTTAGCAGGATAATGGTCCTTATAGAATTCAAGTGTCTGGAATTGGTTTGAGGAGCATTCTGAAGGCTCCCATAACCTAGTCATCATGCCTGACTGTCATAAGCTTAATTGCATTAATTTTTGTCCATTTGTACCCATTTCATGGACTCCAATAATGATAATGCATTGTTATATTGGGATACAAGAGTGAATCTGTCAGGAGTTCCAACTCTTGTAGAAAAACCCATAGTAGTAAATTTGAGGAGGAAGAACCAGACTGAATGCAACCAACACCCCGAAGACCCAAACAGCGGAATAAGTAAAGATCTATACGATATCAATGAACAAACCAGTGGGCAGCATCAGTCAGGCTGGCATAACCAAGGTGGACCTTAACATACCTAGCACTCGACAAACCGATGCAACAAGGTTTGTCTGATCTCAGCTGTCTCGGCCCCACCACACACACAGCTGTTAGAGCTAGTTCAGAAAAGAGATCAGCTACCAAGCTCTGGTCATCTAGAGTTTTACAGGTGCAACAATATACCATATATAGATATTCACAGCGTATACTCTTATGCCGTTTCTTTTTGTTTATTATCGTGGTTGAAAAGCACAAGGGTGATTACAGTGTTATATTGACTAAACATCTACACCGTCTAAGAAGAGCTGATTTTCCGTGTCACACACTGATGCACGTATGTAATTTATATACACATGTCAGGGTTGTACACGGAAGATTTGCGTGCATGTGCTATTAAATGTACACGTAAGCACAGCTACACAGTGCCAACTGTGGAACTCTGAAACTGAAGCGGGGCTCTTAGGGTCCGAGATTTTTCTGAGGAGCGGGGCAAACTCAAGCAGCGTAATTACTGACCAATTTTTTGAAACATGCCTGTTTCTATCTATCTGGTTGTTTTCTTTTGTTTGTTTGTTTTCAAACTGGTCTTTGTATTTGTCCTTAAAAAGCTAAATAGAAAAGAAAACGCAGAGGGACAAGTGCTGAAGATCAAATCTTATTAAAATCAGAGACTGTTCAGTGGGAGGCAACTGTGAGGCCAGCCAAAACTCTGGAGAGGCCCTGGCTTCTGCATCCTACCCCAGAATCGCCACTGCACCCACGCATTAATACGCATTTTGACGGTTTTAAATAAGAATTATTAGAGTAATACATTAAATTTCCCTTCAGTCTGGACAACCCCTATCCTAATCTGTGCAATAAATTATAAATTTAGAAACATTTTTAAACGCTAAATATAAGATTTTATTAAGCTTTTTGGGAAAATATTCGGTAAAATTATTTACATTATTCTTTGTTGCCATATTTTCGATGTTTCGGGCGTGGTACGCTCCGACCTTCTTCAGATTAAAGATTGGAACTGAACCTTTTATTTTGATTATTGGGGTAAAATGTTCTCGTGCTATAAGTTCCCAGTATCTTGTCTCCATTTAACACGACTCTCTAAGTTTCTTGTTAGCCAAGTATTGAACTAACAACCCTTTGGGTAAAGTCCCAAGATCCAACCAAGGATACATGGCCTAGTGGATAAAAGTGTTGAAGGGATCCAGTGACTTTATCCAAAGAGTTGCGAGTTCAATACCTGACTACAGTAGAGGTGAACAAGAAACTTAGTTATCTTCATTTAACTCAACTCTAAGACATCTGGAAGTGTCATGACTTAGGGAGCGAAAACAATCCAAGTGATCTAAATAAAGGGATCAGTTCAAAATTCAAGTCACCTGAAGAAGGCCAGAGCGTACAGTGGCAGAAACGTTGTGAATATGGCAATAAAGATGAGGACAACAGTTAAAAAAAATGTAAATATAAATAATTACAATGCGTCATCTCAGAAATATAGGCAAATATTCGGTAAAGATTTTTGTAGAAGTACTTTTATGTCTGTCATTGAATTGAAATATTAAATAAACAAAGATAAATACACACGTGTTTTTGTAGACATTTTCACTTTGACAAATATTTGTGACTATGTCCTTTCATAAACATCATTGACCAGCCAATTTCTCTCCCACCGCAACTGAGCTGTTAGAGTTAATTCAATAGCGTCGTCTCATCAGCATCATCTTAATGGCTTCCATCTAGTTGTAGGCTGGATAGATGATCCATCACAAATTCTAGGAACATGTTAAATAGTGTTCGAGAAAATGTGCAACCTTGTCTGGCTCCAATAGCAATTTATGTATGCGAATCACGTGGAAAACGGTGTACAAAGCCTGTCAGTCTTCGAATGAACTGCCTTAGCGTCATGGCTGATGAATGATTTCAGAAATACTATCAGTATCAGTTAAGTGCCATACGTGAAAAACGCTTGGGCGATCATGTCTCGAAAGGGACATGACTGACTGAGCAGAGGATTATCCCACAGTAGGTTGCCATTGCTTTCTGCGGTAGACTGGTTGCCAGCCAAGGCTCTAGAACCCAATCTGTTGTTATTTAACCCATAACTGGAAGGAAGAGACAGATTAATACCTTTCCCAAGGGTATTTGCGCGTAAATGAATGCAATGAATTCAACTATCAGTATATCCTGATGTAAAGAAAAAGCTAGATGTGAAGACTGACATAATTATCCTTATGAGGAGGAGTTTAAATACGTTTTGGCCATGTAATCAAAAGAGGAGTATGAAGCCTTGTGTATAGATCGCGCGCGCGCACACACACACACACACACACACACACACACAGAAAGGCAACCTTAGCAAAAGACCACGAAATTACTTAAGAGATGGGAAAACCAAATCAATAAGAACACAGGAAAACCACTTCTGACACTTGAAAAAAAAATTGCCTTAGACAGGAAGAGGAAGCAAACTTGTGTAGACAAGAGGTGTGCAAAGATCTCTCTGGGATTATATGACTAAGCTAAACTAACCTAATTATAACCTTTTAGAAACAATTTGGTACTAATTTTTAATTGTGAAGAGAAAAGCTAGATTTAAAGACAGTCATAATTACCCTGATTAAAAGAAGGAGGCTAAACTGGTTTTCGCCATGTTATCAGAACAGAGGAAACTGAAGCTTTTTATAAATTATACAAAGACAACCTGATTACCTAATAGATGGGAAGACAAATATTATATAGAGAACGTATGCCCTCTATGGCTTCAATTTAGAATGTGCGATGACAGTTGTTCTAGGTGAGACTCGGAACGTTCTAGCCTGAAGAAGAAAGAGAGAGAGAGGGGGGGGGGAGCAGACGCCCTCGGTGAAACGCGCCGTTTCTACATTTTCCATAACTTCACACACTTTTCCACAAAAACCTTTTACAACCTGAATCGTAGCAAATAACTACTCCAAAATTACTAGATCTCATAATTAATATAACACACACACACAAAACGTTTCTCTCGTTTAAAAATAATCCAAAATTCATTTATTTTTATTTCTCTTTGCGAAAGGACAGAGGCTTGTCAGAAAATTACTTTTGTTTATATATATATATATATATATATATATATATATATAATGCGTGTGTGCATTTAGGCAGCAATCTCTCTGTGGTGCAAGTTTTGTACTCCTGAACTCTCTTCTGTTCTCTCTAAATTCTATAATAACTACTGCCTGTCTGCTTCTTGCTTTCCTGCCTGCTGAAAATTCTCCTCTGTGGTTCCTATAAATAAAAATACCGGAGAACTCTCCGACCTCGATAATTATCGCCCTATCAGCCTCCTACCGATCTTTGGCAAAGTGTTCGAAGACATCATTAATGCCGAGATAGTACACCATATTACAACCCACAGACTTCTCTGACAAACAGTATGGTTTCCGCTTCTCCAGGTCTACTGCTGATATGCTCTCGACAAGAACGGCGAAGCCCGAACTGTTGCCCTAAACATCTCCAAAGCGTCTGACAGGGTCTGGCACGCTGGCCTTCTATGCAAGCTACTGGGATACGGTATAAGTAGACAATTGTTTGACCTAATCCAGTCATTCCTCTCAGATCGCACAATGAAGGTAGTATTGAACGGACATGCCTCCCAATACTATCAAATGAACGCAGGTGTCCCTCAAGGCTCTATTCTAGGTCCCGCCTTTTTTTTTCGTATCTATATTAACTATCTCCCCGATGAAATAAGATCCCATCCCAAGTAGACATACGCAGACGACACTACTTTACTCTTGCCTTGATCAAAAGTCTGCCGAAGCCGACAAAGCAAACCTCGCTGACGAGCTCGAAAAGGAACTCCAATCCATGGTGGACTGGGGTAAGAAATGGCTCGTGAATTTTAATGTTTCTAAAACGAAGCTGCTATTTATTAACCACCACAGTTAATCGCTCCTACTCCCCCATTAGCATGAATCAGTCTAGTCTACCTGAAAGTAAAACACTGCGCCTCCTCGGGTTAACTATCACAACAGACCTCAAGTGTAATGACTATATAGAGTCCATAACTAAATCCGCTGCTAAGAAGGTCGGTTCTTTGTGCAGGGCTAAGAAGTTTTTTCCGTCTGAAACAATCCTGCACATATACAAATCTACCATCCACCCGTGCCTTGAATACTGCTGCCATATCTGTCCGCGTGCTCCTGCTTATCCACCTAGAGTCCTTGACAAAATTCAACGGAGAATCTGTAATGTGATTAATCCCGACTTGGCAGCTCGGATACAGTCACTTTATCACCGTGTGGCTTCCCTGTGTCTCTTCTACAAATACTTTCATGGCTTTTGCTTAGATGAACTTAGCTCACTGGTACCCCTCATCCATGAATTTGCTCGAGTCACAAGATTAGCAACTAGGTCCCACCCTTTTACTGTGAAACCAATAAATTGTAAATGCAAATTCTACTTCATCAGCTTATTTTCTCGCACTTTCCGCCTGTGGGATTCACTTCCGTTTACTTGTTTTCCCGACAGCTACAATTTCAAGAAGTCAAATGTAAAGTTAATAGTCATCTACTATCTCTTTCTTTTGCTTCTTTCTACGTCCACTACTCCCAGCAGTATTCTCATCCTTCTCCTACCCTCTTCCTGACACCCTCTGTAACCTGTCACTCTTTCTCATAACTTACCTCCTATGTAACCCCCTGCTTAACAGTGGCAGTAAAATACCTTGCTTGGAGCGACACGATTATAAAAACATGCAGACAACCTGCTAGAGTTAAATTAAATAACACATGAAAAATAATAAAAAATTAACGAGAACACCTTGCCTGTCATTTTTAACGAAACTTGCAACTTGTTTCGTTAAAAATTACAAAAGTTATGTTTCGTTTTTTTAAAATAATTTTCTTGTGATCTTACTCTATTTATTCACATAATCAAATACATCAACAGAGAATCGGCTCACCGCCATAGTATCGTTAATTATTTGCAGAAATCAATCCAATTTCTTTTATGTATTAGCGATAGTAATAAGGAAGTTTTTGACAACTCTAAAATTAAACACATTAATGGATTAGAAAAAGTAAACTCGACATTGGTTTAGAATCCTCTGTTAAAAACAAATTTGGCAGAAATAAGCAGAAAGTATGTAAACGTAACATTACTTGGTTTAATTCACCCTTCAGCCGTAATGTCCAAACAAACATTGGAAAAATCTTCCTAAATTCACAAACATTTCTAACATTCATCCACACTAAAAAAGATTGGTAAAGTTATAGTTGTGTTAAAAAACAAACAAATATATTTCACAACATAATAATATGTTATCAAATAAATTCTTGGCCGCCCTGAATAATAAGTTACCCTACTACTAACAATAGTGTCCCTTCTAAAAATAATTGCAGTTGCCAAAAATATAAGACCTGCTCATTGAATGGCCAGTGTATTTCCAAAAGTATTGTTTACAGAACTAGCATTCATTCGGATGATCATGTTAAATTCAATATTGAAGCAACTGCAAATAAGTGAAAATATCGTTTCAATAGTCATATGTTGTCTTTAAAGAACAGTAAATACTGCAAAAGCTCCGCTGTATCTATATCTTACTGAAAACTAAAAGAAAAAAAAACAAAAAAAAAACAGCGAAAACCCAATTATTACGTGGAACACCGTTGCTAAAACCAAATCTTATGATGGAAAAGGAGATAGATCTAACTTACGTATTTTAGAAAAACTTGTTATCTTAGACATACAAATAGCTCTAATCTACTTAAAAAAATGAATTAAGCCTCACACTGCCATCGAAAAAATAATTAAATCCTTAGATTCTGATTTTTATCTCTATGTAATTTTTGTATATTTAAAGTTTACTCTTGATAAATTAAAAAATAGTACCCTAATATTATAAGATCCCAAGATTATAAATTCTCAAGAACATCGAGTGAACTTACATTCAAGTCTCTTAAACAGATTGTTCGTAATATATACATGATAGTTGCGCAATGCATAAAACCCCGAATGGTGCCATTTTAATTGTATGTTAAAAAAATGTAAACGTATACGGAAAACAAGGGAAATCCTTCTACTGATGTTCAAAAGACCGGAGAGGTGTGAAGCAGATTTTTTTTATGCTAGTTTTCATCCTGTACAATACTCAAGAGCCACTCAAGGTATAGGGTTACTGTGTTTTGAGCGTAAGAAAAAGCAGGAAATAAGGTTCATGGGGCTATGCAAGAAAGATAATGGTTAATCCTAGAATTGAAAGGGTCAAAATTGTCGTCACTGGAAAACATCTTCCTACTAGTCTGTTCCACAAAACAGTTCTTCGGAAGAAGCTGTCCAAGTAGAACATACTTCTTACTAACGGAATACGAAGGTAATGAGGATGATTCCTTCTTGTATATGCAACATGTTGAGTCCCAATTGTAAGGGTGGGATTAAAATATGTAGCACACATGTCGTGGAAGAAACGATAGAGCAGCTAGGGAGAGTAACATTTAGTATGTGGGGAGGGGTTGCAGGGTAGAAAATAATCTCCCACAAAGCCGCATAGACGCTTCTAAACTCTATTAAGACAGGCAAGTGAGGTCAAGGAAGCTCTGTTCCAACCTAGATATGGACGAAGAAACAGGACTCATATTAATTCGATTTGTCACGTTCTGGTTGTCATTGAAAATAAGTTATCTACAAAGGTCAAACGCGGGAAACACTTGCGACTTTGGACTGTTTTACAAGCGAGAGAAACACATATTTGGAAGTGTTTTAGTTAACTTAAGACAATCGTATTTTTTTTCAAATCCGCGTTAGACATTTTATGAAAAAAAAAAGTGCAAATCTGCAAATTGGATTTCCAGTTCATTCTAAATTCTATTTCTACTCTGTACTTCTAACATCTCCATCTTAACCCTCAAATTGTTTTTACTATTTATTTTTCCTTCAATAAGAATATATAGGTTCGCCTATCGTCCGATTCCCACACTTTCCCGGTCTTTTGAACAGGAGTAAAGGTTTATCCGTCGTTTCCTGTTAGTGATAAAGTTTCTTGTTTCTTTTAACTTCCTTTCATTCTCTTTCAGTCCCAGTGGCATTATCGACTTGCTTGGGAGGAAAAATTATTGTGGATACAAAAAAAAAATAAAATCATTAATTAAAGGTTTTTATCTATGGCCTCTAGTAGGATTCACCGTCCCATTTTTCAAATTCCAACTAAGTTCGTTACGTACATTTTCTCAAAAATCCCCTTGATAAAGGTTTTTCCCTAACATTTCATGTCATGCAATTTTATAATAGCCACAAAATGTAAGATTGTTAATGAAAGTGAAATAAACTGAAAGAAATATTAAGGCGGGAAAAGTAATACCAACTCCCTCCACAACCACGCAGCTATGACTGAAATAGCAAAACCTATTTAGTGATAATTATGGCTGGAGAACATATGATGCCTAAGGTCTCTAATGGGTTACCGGGGACGTGGCGTATTTATCAAAAAACCTCTGCTGCTCCGCATTTTCTTGCTTCTTTTGTTCAATATTTCCTGATTATTAAATTAAATGAAAAATTAAATCAAGACAATAAATGATTCAATAACTTTTCCGATTCTTCTTTTGGAATTTGTCAAGAATCTTCAGAAATATAGCAAAAAGGCATTTCTTCAGGTGAAATGATATATTATATATATATATATTGTAAGATAGATTTTGGCATCATATTCACTTGCGCTCAAATACTCTTGGTAAAGGTATGACGCCAAATCTTATCCACCACTATGGGTTAATTAGTAGGACTTGTATAATTATTTTTATCTCCAAAAAATCTTACAATCTAAGAATATTTTCTGGCTTCAAATAACCGACAAAGGATTTGATAACCGTAGAAAACGAATCAATTAGTAAGTCAACAAAAATGTCAAAATATTGCTCTGATATAAAGTAAGAAAGCTTTTTATTTTTATTTATTTATTTTGGTAAGAAATATCTGCATTGTGCACATATATGGCGGAATTTATTTGAATAATGTACTCACCTCCCGCTTTTTTCCCCACTTTTTAATTCCGTCTTATTCCCTATTTAAGTTTCTATTTCTCACTTATCTCTCTTCCTCTGTTTATCTTATCACTTCCCCACTCTTCTCTTTTCTCTCTTATCTTCTCATTTTTCTCTTTTCTTTCTCTTTTTGTCACTTTTCTACTCCCTTATATTTTCCTACACTGCACTGTTTCCCTTTCATATTTTTTCCCTATTTGACTATCCTTTTTTTCTTCTTTGAACCTACGTTTCTCTTCTCTAGTTATGGGTTAATTAGTAAGACTTATCACTAAACCATAATTTGTATGCTTAGAATTTAAAAGTACTTTCTGATTTTAATTAACATCCAAAAGATTGATTAGCCGCAAAGAATAATTAATGAATCAATCAATCTGATTAAAAGAATATTTCAGAAAACTGACACACACACACACATATATATATATATATATATATAATTGTAATATTCCATGTTGATGTGCGTTGTGGGGTAGTGGATATCGGCTCGGTACCAGAAATCAACGGTTTGAATTCGTTGCATTTCCTTACATGTAAATACCATTAGGGAAAGGTATTAATCCGTCACTTCTCGTTCCAGCTATGGGTTAAACAGCAGAACAGATTGGGTTCTGGAGCCTTGGTTGGCAACCATTCTACCGCAGAAACTAATGGCAACCTACTTCGGGAAATTCTTCTCGAGACATGATCGCCTAAGCGTGTATCACGTATGGCACTTAACTGACTGAATATTTCACGCAATGGATAATGATAGACTTATAAATGTACAATGGGTGATAAAAATTGTGTATTTCAACAGTTTTTCGATTTTCTAGCAGCTGACTTATTAATTGTTAAAATAAAACTGTTACACTTTGTCAGTGGCAAACGTGATTGAAATAAGTTTTCATTTTCTCTTATTGTAAGTAATGCCGAAGTAAGTAGATTGTCAACGGTGTCCCACAAAGAACACTGTTTTGTCAGACTTCATACTGATAAATTCTATTTTATAAACTTATGACATACATTTTTTATTTGCTTTCATTGTTATTGCTTGCGAATTTTTAATGGACGACAAAATGCATTTGCAAATAATAGCCATGAATTGAGTAATGTAGTCGGTGTGGTGACGAAATCGAGACAACACTGACTAGACACAAGCAAAGATTTGTAAGGACTCTCAAGAAGGCTAGTTAGATAATTAATTAGGCAAAATTGAAAGCAGTTTACTTCTTTTTGTCTTGTGTGAAATTATTTATCACTCGAACTTGACCCTTTCAACATTTACAGCTGTGAATTGTAATCTCATGAGAACATTTGACAAGCGTAGAACATTCGCTTCTTTTCAACACACGCGCATGCGTGCACACACCACATTCTCCCCATTCACACACAAATACAATCTTACTTTTGTTATCATTTCTATCTAGATTTCTTTTTTACTTTCTGTGGCAATAATATTTTCATATATTGAAGGTAGGTATTTATCTGTATTCCCATTCCTACGAAATGTGGCACCAGACTGAAAGTAAGAAACCCACATGTACATGGGATTAAGAAAAAAATTGCTTAATTTGCTTTGTACTTCGTGTATGGAATTCCATAGATTAACTCTCTCTCCGTCTCTCTCTCTTTCTCTCTGTGGATAGGTACTGTAGTGATGGACGGCACCCAGAAACGAGTTTAATATGAATAAAGAATTTCGTATTTATCTGTATGCCAACTCGAACTGAAAATGACACAAGGCCGAATTTAAAATGAGAGTTCACACAGACATATTCTACGTGACGTGTCCCTGCAGAACCTGGACGATTATGGCCTACACAATTTTCTGTCTTATTTAGTCCGTTTTATTTTCACTTTCCTTTAGGACAAAAATTTCTCAAGTTCCCTAGGCGTTTCCCCTTTGTAGACGTCTCAGGTGACAGGGATTAACCATACTGAAGTAGTGGTATTGCCAAGACAGACTTGAGAACAATATATTACATTTCAACCATTGACTTTCACTCAAAGATACAAACGTTTATGTATAATTAATATCAATAGGCATAAAATGATTTCATAGACATAAAACTCAACAAATCAATTAGAAGTTTAGTTAATAATGAGAATAAAACAGGATCAGACTTGAAAAATACGAAATAAAAATACCCAGAAGTTTTTACCTAATAAAACCACACAAACCAGACATTCATATGCAATATTTCAATTTGGCCTAAATAGAAAAGACACATTAACTACAGGAAAAGGTTCGGCAGTCGGCGATAGCATCAGTATAACAGTCCAGATTATTATTATGACCTCCGCCATAAAGTAGAGATATTATTTTCGGTCGCCTTTGTCTGTCTCTCCGTGGTCAAGACATTTCAAGACCCGCTGAATGGATTTGGATGAAACTTTCAGGGATGATTGGCTTCATGACTAGCACGAACTGATTAGATTTTGGGTTCAATCCGATACGGGATAAAGTTTGTAAGTTATTTTCCTGGTTCTTTTATACTTTTATTTCCTGGCATTCACTTGCGCGCAAATACCCTTGGGAAAAGTATTAATCTGTCTCCTTCCTCCAGCTACGGGTTAAATAACAGGACAGATTGCGTTCTATAGCCTTGGTTGGTAAACTGTCTACCGCAGAATGTAATTATCTATTGAGGGATAATCTTCTGCCCAGTCAGTCATGTCTCTTTCGAGACATGATCGCACAAGCGTGTATAAAGTATGGCTTATTAACTGACTGACTATCTTTCGTACCTTTCATGGTTAATTTTAAGTTTTATTTTAAATTAAGTGGTCGTGTTCATTTTTGTATTTTAATTCTTGAGAGCTGTCAAATTAATTGAAATTATTCTCATGTTAACAATAATCACTTGCTAATCAGTGAGCTGGTGTCAGTAATGCATTGGTGGAGGTTTGTATGCTCTTATTACTTTAAACAATTTCTTATAAGTACAACGATAATGCCCCTAGAGCGCAAGGAGACACAAAGAGTAAAAGAGAATAATATGCTAATGATAATAAAGGACAATAAAAGAACATATTTCAGGAATACAGAAGACTGATTGGCGTTGCATTTAAATTTTTGAAGATTGTAGTTGGTCAGTCAGTTAAGTGCCATACGTGAAACACGCTTGGGCGATCATGCCTCTAAAGAGACATGACTGACTGGGCAGAAGATTATCCCGCAGTAGTTTGCCATTGCTTTCTGCGGTAGACTGGTTGCCTGCCAAGGCTATAGAACCCAATCTGTCCTGTTATTTAACCCATAACTGGAAGGAAGAGACGGATTAATACCTTTCCCAAGAGTATTTGCGCGTAAGTGCATACAAGGAATTCAACTGGAATTTCTCGATCCGAGCTGATATTCACTGCGCCACAACGCACATCCATAAACTAGTAGTAAATTTATATAGTCAAGAAGCCAAAGTGGAAAGCGCATAGGAACAATTGCTATGAAAATATTTGTAGGAAAGACAGAGGGAAGCCATATCATATCTGTAAGAAAGTGACTGAAGTCGAGATACCAGGTCAGGCTGGATTACGTTACAGACCTTACTTCGATTTTTTTTTTCAAGAATCTCGAGATATATAGTAAGAGCACCGGACGAGATATGGCAGGAGTATTGAATACACAGGCGAATCATCATCATCTACGTGCCTTGTCCCTTCAAGATGTATGTGATCATGGCCTCCACATCTCCCTATTCCTTGGAATTAATACCCCTTCTCGTATTATTCTACACAATCCCCGCTCCACCACCCATCTGTTCAAGTTCATCAGATATGTTGTGCGTTGCTTTCCCCTGTCTCTCTTCCCCTCTGTCCGTACCGTGAGCCTCAGGTTCTGTAAAAACCCCTTCCTCATTATATATCCCACAAACTTCAGCTGTCTTTTCCTAATGTTAAGTATCATTTTCCATTTTGTGTCCATCCTCTCCAAAACCTCGTCATTGCTCGTGTGCTCCGCGCATGGTATCCTCAGCATCCTTCTGTAGAACCACATTTCGATTGCTTCAAGTCTTTCCTTCATCTTTGATGAAACTGTCCAGCATTCACTGCCTTATTGAAGGACAGTCACTACATACAATTCCAGTACTGTCTTCTTTGTTTCCAGTGAAATATTCCTGTCTTTAAACACTCTAATCAAATTCTGGAATGCATCCTTGGCCATGCCAATGCGTCTTCGCATCTCTGTATCGCACTTTCCGTACTCTGTTAGAACACTTCCCAGGTATTTAAATTTCTGCACCTGTTTGATTTTCGTAGCACCAACTTGTAGTTGGCATTTTGACCTCCGCTTTAATAGTAAATATATAAATGTTCAAGATGAATTCTGACGAGAATTGTCTGGAACGACACAGGGAGCCAACTTTCCTAGCAGGAGATCTAGCAAATGGTTTAGCCCACTCCACTTCATATCAAGGGAAAACGTGAGCCCTTTTTAACACAAAGCTGTTTTATAGTCGGGGTATGAGTTACGTTAGGACAGTTTATACCTTCGACTATAAAATTTTATTATGTTATTATAGTGGACACTTCGTATTTGAAATAGTCGATAAATTTATTATTTATCAAACTGTACGTAATTTAAAGATCTGCGCATTCAAGAAATATCAGTAAAGAAAACGTTTCTCTAACAAAGGAAACCACCGTTTGATCCGGCGGGTGTTACCACTTCCGTAACAAAAAGCCTCAAAATAAGGAAAGCTCTATTTCCCTTTTTTAAGTAAAGCACATCAGTGAGTTAAGTGCCAAACGTGATACACGCTTTGGGCGATCATGTCTCGAAAGACAAGATTATCCCGCAGTAGGTTGCCATTGCTTTCTGCGGTAGACTGGTTGCCAATCTCTCCTATTATTTAACCCATAACTGGAGGGAAGAGACGGATTAATAACTTTTCCAAGTAAGTGAATGCAAGGAATTCAACTGGAAGTTGAACTCGGCTCCCCGATTTCTCGTTCCGAGCCGATATTCACTGCAAATTACACTTCCAAATTACAACGTCGCTGATAGGATTACGAATAAATGCGGGGAGACCTTAATGGATTTCTAGTCCATCGCCTTTACCAGTCAGCCATGACAACACATCATCTTCACCCAAATTATTTTTCTCGAAAACCCATTCCGTATCCAAAAGTTAAACAAAGCAATTTTTAAGAAATTAATGAATTTATTTTAATCCTATATTTATATGACTTTAAACGTTATTAGAATTGACACTTCGTATTTTAAAATAGACGCCTCGTTTTTATTTCTTAAACAGTGGATATTACATCAACCGGCCTATGCATTCGAGAAATCTTAGTTTGACGTAATATAACTGATGGATTAAAAATAAATCCGTTGGTTCTTCAGAAATTGCTTTTCTTATAATTTCGTTTTGTCATTCACTTTTTTGTTTCTCTCCTACCTTTATTAATTCATTTTTTCCCTTATTTTTTTTATTTATTTCTTTATCTTGAGCCCCTTTCTTTCGTTTATTTTTTCGCCATTCCCAAATTTCATTTCTTTCATTATTATGTTTCTTTATTTTTTGTTTTCATTCTTTGATTTGCTTATTCCATTCCTTCGTTCATCCATTCTTTGCTTCTTTCTATCTTTCTTTTCATTCTTTGCTTCTTTTTCCACTGTGCTTCTTTCTATCTTTCTTTTCATCCTTTGCCTCTTTTTCCACTGTGCTTCTTTCTATCTTTCTTTTCATTCTTTGCTTCTTTTTCCACTGTACTTTTTTCTTTCTTTTCATTCTTTCTTTGCTTCTTTTTCCACTGTGCTTTTCTCTTTCTTTTCATTCTTTCTTTGCTTCTTTTCCCACTGTGCTTTTCTGTTTCTTTTCATTCTTTCTTTGCTTCTTTTCCTACTATGCTTTTCTGTTTATTTTCATTCTTTCTTTGCTTCTTTTCCCACTGTGATTCTTTCTTTCTTTGCTTCTTTTTCCACTGTGCTTCTTTCTTTCTTTACTGTCCACTTTATCAGTATAGAGCCTAAGTAAATAAGTATATTTCCGGCCACTCAACTCAGTCATTCATTGGGAGCCGACTTTTTCTAACTTGATGCCATTTTAATAGAATCTGACTCTAGCCCGTTTCCTACTTAAGATGATGACGGCGTAATTCCAGACACTTCATCCCTGCTCCTTCCTCATCTCTGTCTCAGACCAGTGGTCATCCAATACTTGAGATATGACTCGATATTTTTTATAATGTATCCAATCCTTGACGTAAGAGGCGCTGAAGGGGTGAAAACGTTGAACTGGTTTTGGGGCAGGTGTGGTTCCTAACGATAACTCATTTCAAAGAAACAACTAGTGGTACGGTTGCTATTTTTAGAAAAAAAACTCACAACACCTGTTCATACTTGAAATAAAGCGATAATAATAATCACCATTCTTTGCAAACAATGGTGACCAATCGCTAGTTCCATGAGTTAGGCGCAAATGGTGGTTAAAATAATTTCCTAACCTCGGACTTTTTCAGATGGTCATTCTATTGCGTAAAATATTAACCAATAGGTGTTTAATTGAGTATTTTTGGTGGGTGGATCGAGACATGTGGCCATTTATAGCAACTAAATAAATTAAGAATAGGGACACTTCCGACAAATAGTTATTACGCGGGCATACAGACACACACACATTCTCTTTGTTATACACACATTATTATTCTTTCTTTCTCTCTCTCATATATATATATATATATATATATATATATATATATATATATATTCTCTTATGCACATACACACATTCTCTCCCTGTTATATATACAAACAGACATATTCCCTACACGCACACATTTTCTCCCTGATTACATATATAATCATATAATTAAATTTGTTTTTTAATTAAATTACATTGCGACGCGGAAATTTCTATGCTTCGAGATTTCTACCTTGCCATCAGGCAATGTTAGATCATTGTTGTGAAAATGATTTTCATTTAAGCATAAAAAACAATATGTTTGTTATTTATAGATATGGAAAAACAAAAATTTATGGGTGTGTTCAATTTAACTAATCAGAATAGTGATTCACTTTAAATTTGAAAAAAAAAAGTTTATATTTTTAGAATACATGATTTCTCACACACGCGCGCATTCTCTGCAATACACCCACGCCCGCATTCTCTCTTATATACATACATATTCCCTCTGTTAAACACGCACTCATTCTTTCTTTTTGTGTTATATGTGTGTGTGTGTGTGTGTGTGTATACACACCACACACACATACATACATACATATTCTCACTCCCTCTCTGTTATACACGTGCACACATAAAAATGAAGAAAACAAAGAAAAAAAATAATGGATGGACAGCGATTCGTCATACAATATTCACTCAAAAAAATTATATAAGTAAAAAATGTTTCCGTTTAATAAAGGCACAAAAGATTGATAATTCATAAAACAAATCAATCAAGCAATCTGTCCTTCGTATCTTTATAATCTGCACGTAATTCCTCCTTTTACGTTCATATATGAACCTTATTCAGCAACTCACTACCTTGAGTGGCTCTTTGACCTTGAATTGAGCCATACATCTTACTCTTCTTTCTATTTTTGCTTAGTTGCTTCACTCGTTTACAATCCACATATAGGCAATTTGTCTATAACAAAGGTTGCTGATTACATTTCTCAGGTGAATTTGATTTGAAGCACAGGGATCATCGCTTAAAGGGTTGTGTTAGCTCTTTTCATCTTTGCGATAAACGAGGCATTGCCCATTGAGGGAAACAACAAATCTGTAAATGGTGATTTATTTGTGAATCCAAGAAGCTGGTCCATTTATCATTTGTTTGTTTGTATCTTATGAAAGAGACGCCGCACGCTATACACGTGACATAATTGAGAACAATGTTGATTCTCTTTTACAAAAACCCACAGATTTTGGGTTTGTTTCGAGAAGCCAAAAACAATGATATATTGTCTATGTCTTTAATCCTTTGTCTCCCTTAATTCTATTCTCGCTCTTATCCTGTTGCTGCTTGGCGTCTGAATGAGATAAAGGTCAGAGAGTATCTAATTTGAAGAATCTTGGGCGGAGTTTGAGATAAAAAATATAACAGGCCGCTATGATTATCGACTACGACGGCAGACGTCAACTAGCAAGTCAACTCGCTTATGCCTCGAGAAGACGTGATAAGAGACACTATCTTGACGCTTGGTGTGACCTAGTTGATACTCACAAAAGGAAGGATGTAATATAAAGGTTGAATGTATGTTTAAGTAAGAGAGACAACAAGCAATCCTTAATGGAAGGATCCGACACAGGACAGGTACGTTTTATCATAATTTAGAGATTGGACGTACTTTTTACTATTTATCGCATAAAATATCTATGTCCAATTAATGACCGAGATGTTAGGTTAGAGCTAAAGTTCACATTTTAAAGTGAATTTCAGAGACAATACTTTGATATTTGTATATAAGAATTTTTTCAACCAGAAATATACCATTTTGATACACTGCATTTCCTCCTCTTTAAGGCAGCATCATGATTCCATCCTCGCAGAACGTGACATGTTCCTGGGTCTAGGTAGTATTTACAGAGACATGTGAAGGCATTTAAAAAAATCATACATAGTGAAACATCCCAACGAAGCTGAAAATCATTCTTGTCGGGTCTCAAAGAGACATGGGGTCTGTTGTTGTCCTGATAGAAAGGGCCACCTTTTCGATTGGACAATTCCTAACGCTTTTCATTGATTTCTGTCTTTAATCGGTTCAAATGGGAACAATACTGATCTGAATTCAACGTCAGATTTCGGAGTTCCTAATTATAATGCCCTTTCTTAGGGTACGCTCCAGCTGTTGACGTGGTTAACAAGAACTCATTTCGTTATTCCCAGAACCTTTTTCGCTCCACACTGTTGTAAGCAATCTATCGTTCATCACTTGTAATCCTTTTGGCTAAAAGCTATATCATGGTGAAACACTGGTTTTTGTATGATTAACGAAGTTAAGCAACATCGATCCTGGTCAGTAACTGGATGGTTGACCGTTTCGGAATACTAGGTACTGTAATTCTGAGATGAGGTAGTATTTACATTATTTACGTTGTTCGGACTGTTGTCCTAATCTTTATTGCCATGTTTACGACGTTTCGACTGTTGTACGCTCCGGCCTTCAGGAACTTCAAACTGAACCCTTTATTTCGACCACTGGAGTATATCATTCTCATTCCATGTGCGACGCTACTTTCGGTAGCCAAGTAGTTATCTCACTTTAATTCAACTCTCAAAGTTATTTGTTCAAAACTGCTGTAGCCTGGAGTTAAAGGCTACAGCAGTGGTGTAGCATCATAAGAAGGCCGGAACGTAGTAAACATGTCAATAATAATGAGGACAAGTCTGAACAATGTAGGTGCTGTACGTTTGGGCGTCCGGATGGTGTAATGAATAATGATACGGAATTATTAATTGGAGAGCCGAGTTTCAATTCCAGTTGGGTTTGTTATGTTCACTTACGCGCAAACACCGTTGAGAAAGGTATGAATCCACCTCTTCTCCTTCAGGTTAATTTGTAAAATTTATATAAATAAATCATTATCTCCCCTCAATTCTTATAATACAAGAATATTTTCTGGCTTTAAATTACCTGTAAATGGTTGTAAGCCGTAAAATACGAATCAATCAGTCGAATCCTTCTTTTAAAAATGAGTCATTTTTGTTACGTTTGAACAGAGAATCACAAATGAAAATGCCATAAATTTCATACATTTCAGTTACGTGAAAAGTGAAATCACTTGTTCAAATGTAACCTACTGAAAAATATTACGAATTTATGTCCAAATCAGTAGATAGTTTTTCTATTACTAGGGGTCAAGTTTCGAGCGGGAACAAAACTCCATAATTGTTTTCAAGAAAGATTGGCCATTTCTACTAAAAAAAAAAAAAAATGACATAGCCAAATTTGACTAATCGTAAATCGGTTTTATCCTCCTCCTGAGCTAAACTAAGATTTGATAAAAAGTAAAAGATTTACAAAAAAAAAAAAATAAATAAATAAAAAAAAACTACGACAAGGAAATCAATAAAACTGAAAGCAAAAGTGATTAGTTTGGTTGTTTTTGTTTAGCGGCACATTAACGTTTATATGGATTATTTAATACCGAAATCTAAAAATGAAAATTCAAACTTTATAATTACTTCAAGAGAATTACATTATTTCATGATTAAATCAAAATTACTTATTGCCTTTTTTTTTCTTTTTTTACAAAATAAATTTGTAAAATCAAACGCGGGGTGAAAACTTGTTTCTCCTTACAAGAAATGACATTAACCATACTAATTTATATATATAAATATATATATATTGAAAATTATGTTAGGTCTTCAATTTTACTACAAAATATATTACTGAACATTTTAAAAATGTATTGTTGGTCATTTTGCTATTAAAATGTATTTCTACCTAGCGAGCTTGTGAAATTGGATGGCAGAATAGGTTTTAGGAGAAAGTATTGAAATTTTTGATGAACATAACGGGGAAAGAGTTCTTGGAAAATGTAATACTCACAGAACATATTGAGGGACGAAGAAAGCAGAGGATAACTTGCTTAACGAGTTTGTGTAGATGGTTGGCAGAACATGGATTAGGAGAGGTAGCGAAAAGATAAAATTTGCTAAAAGCTACAAAGGAGAGGAAGTTGTGGAGAGTCATGATCGGTAACGTTCTCAAAGAACATAGCCCATAGAAGAGAGCAAGCTAGCAGTTCATGACTAACGTAATGAGTTCGATCCTCAATGGATACCTCATACGCGAGGAATGATAGAGCCTGGAAGAAAGCACCAGTTTTTGGAAAGATTAGAGATCATTTGAAGTCAGTTTTTAAAACAAGCTATTTCTTTAAACTCGCGCAATGTCGTTCACGTTTTACCCAACAGGTAGACCGGAGTGCTTAAGACACGTTAAGAGTTCATCAAGTTCGTCTCCGGTACAGAAGATCGTGTATTTTATCACGAGCAGCTATCCCGTCATTTAGTCCATGTCCCACATCGACACCACACATTAAAATCTAGAGAGCCCAAGGCTTTTAAATTAATTATACATTTAAACGGTTAAACATTTATTTCGGCTATTCCGCATATCGTGTAACTTGGGGCAAATACAAGGAGAATCCTTTAAATTTTCTTTCAAAATAGTCACTTGATTAGTGAATGTTTTTCGCATTAAGGAATTATAAGAAATTTCCTTATAATGTTATTTTTTGTTTATTTATTAGTGACCGAAAAAAAAAAAAGAACAACATAAAAACAATAAAGGAAAAATAATAAAGAACTCCGTGTTATGATAGGGTAAGAAATACTAAAAAGAAAAAGACAAAATTTAAATATGTATTGTTGGTATTTTTACTATAAAAATATAATTTTATACTTTTATGGTGTTTTTTTGTGGGGGAGGGAATCATATTTGCCCATACCTGGGATCCTAACAGATGCTACCACTCTGAGTCAAGATAGACCTGAAAACAGCAGGAGGTGCTATTATTATGATATAATATTTATAATATAATATAATATTTACATATTTATTCAAACCTTATATTAATATATATATATATATATATATATATATATATATATATATATTTCTGTTAATCGTTTCTCCCCGGGCAAGGCGTAAATGCCACTGATGTCCAGGGGGCTACATAAGTGTAAAAAGATTAATTAGAAGAGAGTGAAGAGGAAGACGAACTAGTTAGGAAGGAGCAATAGAAAGATGAGAATGCAGGTGTGATGACAGTTTTAAAGGTGGAGAGAAAGGAAAGGATATACGGGGTGGGGAAAGAACTAGAGTCAAGTGGTTAATAGATGAGTATTGACATTGCATTTAAATTTCTGGAGGTTGTAGCCATTAGGAAAGCAAGAATATGGGAGCGAGTTCCACTGGCGGGAAGTGCGAGAGAAGAAGCTGCAGGAGTAGAATTGTCGTCTGCATTTTGCTAACATAACTGTGAATGGGTGGGACCCAGTTGACAATCTGGTTGCACAAATAAACACCTGTTGAGATGGCACCAGTGACTTAAGTTCGGCCGAGCAGAAGCCATGAAAGTTTTTATAGAACAGACAAAGGGAGGCCACATTTCGTCGGTGGGAAAGTAGCTGTAGTCAAGCCGCCAGGTCAGTACCTATCACATTACTGATTCTCCTCTGGAGCCTGTCGAGAACACTGAGGTGAACGGCAGGGGCGCCTGACCATATATGGCAGCGGTATTTACATACCATTTCTATAAAAGTTATTTAATGCCAAAAATGTAGCGGTTTAAGATTTTTTTAAATGTTCGTTTATAGTGAAAAGGTTTAGTCAGATTTTGATGAAAATTTATTAAAAATTATTTTATTTTAGAAGACTGAAGATGTCTTCTAGTTTTGTATTCAAAAATGTATTGTTGGTAATATTATCTTCAAAACTGTATATTTTTCTATAAAAGTCTATTTTCATGTATATATTTCTATAAAAGTTTACTTTTATACTTTCATAGTGTTTTGACACCAGTTTGGGGGTTACCTATTGCCCATAACTGGGACCCTAACAGGTGCTATCACACCGGATCAGGGTGGACCTGGGAACAACAGCAATTAAGAGGTGATTCCATGCTCCTCACAACCTCCCAATCAGAAGCCTTTCTGCCGGATGCAGTTTACCGCCATACCCAGGATCTAAAGGCAGAGAGGTAAAAATAAAGACGCTATCAAATGCAATACATATGTTTATTTTAGCAATGAACACTTTGTATATTTTCTAGAAAGCACGAATAGATCATTAGAATTTTTTCTCATCTTCCAGCAAAAATGATCAAGACGTAACTGGAAACAGCGGATTACCAACAGTTTGCATTTTCTACAGAATCAACATTTTAGCATCCAACCACAATCATTCAATTGCTTGACCTGATGGTTACGCGAGGAGAGGGGCACGGTATTTATGAATATTTTTTTAATTCAATACTTCTTTATAACATCCCATCCTGTGAGGACTGCCTCAATATATCGCCTATCCAGGTGCAGCGTGGTGGTCTATCGTGACCCTCCTCTTACATGGCAATTAGGTCAGCAATTGAATGGTCGTGATTGGGTGCTAAATCGATGAGTCTTAAGAAAAGGTGAGGTGTTGGTGGTCAGCTATTTCTAGTCACATCTTAATCATTGTTGCTGGAAGATGATGAGAAAAAATTCCAATGATCTATTCGTACCATTCCTAGAAGATATACGAAGTGTTTATCCCTAAAATAAATATATGTATTGTATTTGATAGCGTGTTTATTTTGACCTTTCTATCTTTAATATTTGTATATAGATATATAACTATTAATATAAGGCTTAAATAAATGTGTATATACATACAATATTATATTTTATTTCGATAATACGGGAGACGTCGCGCTATAGTCGAAACGGAGTTAGACCCCACGTTATATTGAGGTAAAAATGTAGTCAAAATGGGAGGTAGACTTCACGCTATAGTCAAAACGGAAGGTGGACTTCACGCTATATTAGCACCCAACAGAAATTAAAAGGTGGTTCCATGCTCTTCAAACCTCCAATCTCCCGATCAGAAAACTTTCAGCCGCATGTAGCTTTTTTCTTATCGTCATACCCAGTATTAAGGGCCTAATTAAGCTAGTGCGGTTAGTTTAGCAGATGTTATAAAGAGGTCATAAATTAGAATAAAATACTCATAATTACGAAATAATAGGTTATTTATAACACAATGATGATAAACATAGAAATTAAACTACAGGAACTCTTACAGAAGGCACTAATGAAAAGCGAGAAGGAAAGATTAAATGTCAATTGTAAAGACAGGAAATATGGTTGCCAACACTGGCTATACTCGCGAGGCGCGGGCCGTATTTTGTGAAGGCAAGTCTGCTTCAAATGCTGTATAATTAAAGCTGCAGCTTTCCTGACACGTAAACATAAGCATTGTCAGACTATAAAATGCCGGTTTAACTATACTAGCTTGAAAGTATTTAATGCGAGGTACTCGAAAATGTGGTGCTCCTGGTAATTACTACTGGGTTAATTCGGCACTGGCTAACTCCAGATTTCGCCATATACACACTTGGCAAAGTTAATAATTGGGATAACGAATCACATAACAACCCCACCAACAAATACTTGGAATTAGGCGCGACGCAAAACTCAAACAGGGTTAGATGTGCTGTTAACAACGTTAAATAGTCCATATCTGTTAATATCAGAGCCGGGCCTTTCATTCAAGCAAGGTGATAAAGCCACTAATACGAAAAGGGTTACTGAGGATGTAAAAACCTGAAAAAAAATTGGGGGAGAGAGAGAGAGAGAGATAAAAGAACAAGATTCTTCGAAGTTCGTAGTTGACAGAAATGCAAGAAGCCAGAAGAGACGTGCGGGAGAAGAAATTATTAGCATATAACTAACGGTTACATCTAGAAATTTCAACAGTAAAATGATGAAACCAATATGCCAAACTAATACTACACTTAAATTTGTGAAGATTAAATAACAATGAGAAAAGAATTATTCATTTCGAAAATACAAAAATGTGGCATAAGGCCAAAAAGAAGGGAGGAGAAGGCTGGTCTTCAATCTGTCTAATCTTATACTGTGCTAGCCACAATTACTGACCCAAGGGGAAAGACTGGTCTTCAATCTGTCTTATCTTATACTCAGCTAGCGACAAATACTGACCGAAGGAGAGAGGCTGCTCTTCAATCTGTCGTGTCTTAAACTTAGCTAGCCACAATTACCGACCCAAACATACCACAGTATTAATTACATCAAAACAACATATTCTTACCAAACAAAGAGGAAAGCCCATCAAAAAGATTACTATGAAGTTATTGACCGAAAAGGCACAGGGAAGTTCCGCTACGGCGATGGGAAAGTGGCTGAAGCCGAAATGCCAGCTTAGAACCGATAACACTGCAGATGCTTCTTTAGGTAAATAAGCGCAAGATACATAGCAAAACCAGATGTGGCAGCAATATTTATTTGCTACTTGTCTACAGTATTCAGCGATTTTTTCTCCAATTATAAAGGGATTAATGAATGCAGACAATTAAATTAATACCCCGGGGAACTGTAAACTTTCATTCAACTCTGCTAAAAGTTTTATTCGTCCCCAGCATGTGTTTATGAACAATTGTGATAAGTTCTGATTAATAGCTTCTAAATTCTTTTCCAACTGGCTCTTTCTGTTCTTGACAGAAATAAGTAGCAACTGTTTGAATAATTTGGCTATAATTTCAATTTCGTGTGATACGAAATGCATGTCATTTTATTCAAAGGTGAGTATTGATTTTCTAAGTGCAGCTTAGATTAGGCGGAGAGAATGGGGTACCCAGTGAGTATCAAACTAACAACTCAGTTGTAATATATTCTACCAAGATAAACTTGCTGGCCATTACACCAAATCGAGACACCCACATCCAAAGGTGAGTAGGGTATATGCAAATAAGTATTCCGCTTTATGGTCATTAAATAAGCCGATAAATGATTGCAACACAAAATACAGTTAGCTAGTTCTAAATAATGAAATAAGTTATTCACTGAATGGAAAAAAATGCCTTGAAAAATCTGCTGCCATTTTAAATACAAATTTATACCGGCTGATTTTGGTTTCACGAAAGTGTCAAAAACGATTAACATTGATAATTAAGCAGTGTGTCGGTACACTGGCGGCGAAAGTAATGATTTTAAGTCCACACGTTGGACGGCTATTTCGGCTCCTACTAACTAAATCCTGTGTTAGTAGGTGTAAGTGGAAACAATATCAATGAATAAGTGGCAATATTTTTAGAAACTTTATCGGACTAAATTTAGTCTGAAGTCCAAAAGTGTGAACCGTATCACACGAAAAGAAGGTTTTCCACTTTGTCATGGATTTCCCTAACAATGTTCTGGTATATAAAAATTGATCTTATATATATATATATAAATGATAGAATATAATTTTAGCGTATGTTATATTTATAAACTAAAGTGCTCAGTATCAGAGATAGAGTGTATGTAATTATAAAATTGGCCATTGAAGTCAACTTCAGCGGTGACAGTCTGCTTCATGATTGTATGTATATATATATACAGAGAGAGAGAAATTAATGTGAAAATGTTCTGCACTTAACTGAGCAATCAGCAATTTTGAGGTTTTTTACTTAACTGAAAAATCATTTTTGGCACTAAGCACTATTATAATTTATATACAATATATATAGTCATCCGCAGACAGATCTGTTTCGCTGTATCACAGCTCATCAGTACTGTTTGACATTCGATTGCTTTTACCCAGGATCGAAACCCGACCGAATTGACGTCAGTTGGCAATTCTTCCTCTGAGCTATACTCGGTAGAAGGAGGCAGACTTTTAGCGTGTGATATACCATGTAAACATTCGTCAGTAGTTAGTGTTCTATATATATATATATATATATATATATATATATATATATATATATATATATATATATATATATATATATATATATTATACTTTAGAACATATGTTCCAAATTATAATTTATAATAAATATTAATTGCCGTATTTTTATATTGAGCACTGTTTTTGCAAATATTTTTTTCGTTTCTTATTCATTTGCATATATATATATATATATATATAAAGGCAAAGTGTTACTACAACCAACAGAAATCCTGCCAGCTGACCAAAAGAAATTTAATAAAAGAAACACTAACAAAAATTAAAATTAAATTAAAAAAATAAAAATCGGATAAAAAAATGTCATATCTGGGCAGGAACGTTTCTTTTATACATATTTCATTGAATATGATGGACAAGTTTTGCTAATGGTTTTTTAGCGTTCTTTTTAGAAAGACAGAGAGAGAACATAATCTGTAACGACTTTCCCAAGCGCTTTCGGTCAATCCATTAGCCGTTTTCAAGGGATCCGTTGTTTCTTGTTTTAATGTTCTCGTTCGACAGGTCATGTCTAAGCAGGACACTCTACATCTTTAGATTAAATAAAGGGTTCATTTCAGTATTCTCTGTGGCTTACTCAGATCAATATACATCTGAGGAAGGTACAACAGTCGAAATGTTGTAATAACAACAACAACAAAGATGAAGACAATATTCCGAATATAAATTATTATTGATATTTTACTCTTTGATCCATAAAGCAGTTACTACGACCAAAATATAATAGTAAATTATTTACGTTATCTACATTCGGAATATTATTCTCATTTTATTGTTGTTATCACAACGTTTCGGCTCTGCGGCCTTCATCAGACGCATATTGATCTGGACAACATTTTGATAACAACAACAAAGATAGTATTTACATTATTCGGACTATTGTTCGCATCCTTGTTTCGACGTTTCGGCCGCTGTACGCTCCGGTCTTCTTCAGGTGTTGGTCAGTTCCTGTGACTTGACCCAGATTTGTGAGTTCAATACCAGGCTACAGCAGTGGTGAACAAATAACTTGCAGGGTTAGAGGAAGATAACTCATGACTTCCAACCCTGGCTTTACGCAAGGAATGAGGATGATACACCCCAGTGATTGTAATAAAAAGGTTCGGTTCGAAATTTCTAGCACCTGAAGAAGGCCAGGGCGTACAACGGCCAAAACGTCGTACAAATGGCAACAAAGATGAGGACAATAGTCCGAATAATGTAAATACTCTAAATACTAACACATCTCAGAAATATAGAAAAACAACAAAGATATCCCCAGACATGGACAGTGGAACAAGAACAGTCTATACCCGTAGATTAAATAAAAGGTTCATTTCAGAATTCCCTGTGCGTTACCCAGATTAATATACATATGAGGAAGGCTGGTTGGCACAAAGTTCGAAAGTTGTTATAACAGCAACAAAGATGAGGACAGTAGTCCGGATATAAGTAGTGTAAATAATGATAATTCCTCATCCCAGAAATTCAGTTTCCGTTGCCATTTTCTTTAAAACTTTTTCGTTGCTTGCTTTCGTTGCTAAAGTGGAATTATCAGTATTGTTCTGTAGAACGACATTTCTGCTGTCCCCAGTTTTTTCCTCATCCGTAGGGGCGTTGTCTATCATTCGCTATCACAAGAGAGAATGAACATGAGATTTTTTTCTGTTTCTCAGTAATTTACTTAGCTTTGGAAGGCACTTTTGCTAGTTCGATGCGTGTTCGCATACCTAACGAGCTTATGTGAATGGATGGCGAAATTTGTGCTCTAACCTTTGTAAAGGAAGAAAAACTGCTAAGGACTCAAGGGATAGATAGTTGTAGAAAATGTTCTGAACGGATGCGACGCGTAGAAGATCCCACCCCACTGTTTATACACACCCATCTCCTTGCATATCTATAGCGAACAATGTAAGTCGCGCATGAAGAGTTTCTCCGAATTTTCATTCAGAGCTGTTATCGATTACACTCCTCGTACATCCAAGCTTGGATGTGCGTTGTGGTATAGTGGATATCAGCTCGGAACGAGAAAACGCGCAGCCGAGTTAGAATTTCATTTGAATTCATTGCATTTACTTTCGCGCAAATACCTTGGGCAAGGTATTAGTCCGTCTCTTCCCGCCAGTTATGCGTTAAATAACAGGATAGATTGGGTTCTATAGCCTTGGCTGGCAACCAGTCTTCCGCAGAAAGCAATGGCAACCTACTGCGGAATAATCTTCTGCCCAGTCAGTCATGTCTATTTCGAGACATGATTGCCCAAGCGTGTATCACGTATGGCACTTAACTGACTGACATCCAAGCTTACATGGTACTTCCAAGTCGTCACTCATATAGGTACTGATCAAGCACGACGTTGCTTAATTTCGGTGATCGGACGAGAACCGGTGTTTCAACGTGATATTGCCATAAACCAAAGTTGTGGAGAGTTATGATCACCCACGTCCTGCAGAGTCACGGCACAAAAGAATTCTAATTAAATTTTATTTGGAATATATAATCGTATTTATGTGATAATATATTTGAAATATGACTTATAACAATTTCTTTTTTCTTAAAAAAAAAATGGGCGTGAATACAGTCTCGTCTATAAAAAAAAAATGAATGTACGATCTTAAGGGGACACTTGAGGAAGTTATAGGTAAATGCAGTTTTACCTGAACAGAACCAGTGTAAAAGTATGCGAATGACCTAGTTAAGGAGTGTCCGTCCATACTCACCAGTGCCATATTAAATTCCGCTGACCTATATAAAGGCCGGCCGGCTGACGGTCTAGGTCGCCAAGCCAAGATGGTTGGCAATTATTTAAGTTTCTTCTTGGATATGAAGTAATTAGAAACAAATTTTTACAACTAAAACCGACCGCACCTAATAAAAAACACCTGTGTGTATCCTATTTTATTGTAAAGGAACCATTTCATTCATTTTGTCAAGTTTATAGAATCTGTACAATAAAATTTGTTTACCGCACACTTTTTTAAAAAAGTTTTTATAATTATATTGCAGTAAATTTGACAAATGTACGTGGGTGAAAAAGAAGGATAGTGTAGTTCTAACTGCGTTCATTTTGAAAAAGCAGTTGTCTGAAAACTTGAATGCGTTTTGACACAGTACTTCTCATGTAACCATGAAGGTATTTTAATTTAAAATAATTGAATAAAATAATTTCTAATATATTTAGAATATGATTTCAGTTAAGAGCCATACGTGAGACACGCTTGGGCGATCATGTCTCGAAAGAGACAGGGCAGAATATTTTCCCGCAATAGATTGCCATTACTTCCTGCGATAGACTGTTTGCCAGCCAAGATTATATAACCAATGAGAATGATGCCCAATACTGTATTATTTGAGTACGGAATGTCTACCGCTATTTCTCAGAAGCTGGGAGTCACATTACCAGTCAGTCAGTTAAGTGCCATACGTGATACAAGTTTGTGCGATCATGCCTTGAAAGTGCCATAGCTAACTGGACAAAAGGTTTTCCCGCAGTAGGTTGCTATTACTTTCTGTGGTAAACTGTTTGCCAATCAAGGCTATAAAGCCCAATTTCTTCTGCTATTTAACTCATAGCTGGAGGGAGAAGAGACGGATTAATATGTTTCCCAATTGTATTTACACTTAAATGAATGCAACGAATTCAACTGTAATTCGAACTCGGCTCTCCGATTTCTCGTTCCGAGCCTATATCCACCGCACCATCAACGCACATTATACACGAGCTATCTGAAAAGAAAAATCAGGTTTTTTACAAAAATAATCAGGACTCAGACTATGAAGTAGGATTATTCAAGAGTACAGTAAGTATCGAAGACAACGGATGCGCCCTGTGGAGCAAGCATAAAATATTTTATAGAAAAGAGTGCTGAACTGCTATGCTATATAAATCCTACTATATGACAGTGAATGCTAGACAATTCCCTCACAGATGACGGGTAGACTGGAGAGAAAAGAGATGTAATTCTAAGTTTTAAAAAATTATGGCAGGGATAAGGACACTTGTACTTAGAATCAGATAAAGGAAATTTAATGAAGAAAGAAGGCTTAGAAAATTTGGCACACACAGGACAAAGTGAATGCAAAGTGAAACTGAGAAACACAGCTAGGAAGCTACTTAATAAGCTTGTTTAAATATATGGCAGAACAGGGACAGAGCAGACATTGCTTACATATACAATGATAGAAAGCTGTGGAGAGCAGTAATCATCCACGTCGTGAATGGACACGGCACAAAAACGAAGACGTTTTTAATATAAGCATACTTAAGTTTCCAGATACTGTTTCTTTACATGTATGTATTTGTGGGTTTAAATCATCATATAATTTCTCTGTATGTCCAAATAGCATGGGGGGTGCGAAGATAGACGCGTGTATATTGCATTCATTCACAGGTAAATAACAAGTGAGTGTGACTGATTAAAGTATAAATTAAATATAAATTCACGACACAGTTGTAGGTCTTTGTCCGAGAATTATATTTGTAACAGCAGAAAGACAATAAAGATTGAGAGAAGGTAGAAGGGAAAGAGAGAGAGAGAGAGTAAGTAGACATGCAGACGTCTATTATATATATATATATATATATATATATATAAAGAGAAAACGAAAAAGCAGAGAGAACATGAAAGAATACAGCGAAACTGAACAGAAAAATATGGAGGGAGAGAGAGGAGATCAAAAGTAGACAATCAAAGAGAGAGAGAGAGAGAGAGCGACGAGAGAACGTAAAAATGAGACTGAGAGAAAGAATAGTGTGTAAAGAAAGAGAGTGAAAAGAGAAGGTGCGTAAAAAGAGTGTATAAAAGGGAGAAAAAGTTAAATGAGATCGAGAACGCAAGAAAGAGATCATAGAGGGAACGTAAAAAAGGAAGTGAAAAGAGTGAGTGTAAAACGAACGAGCGTGATAAAAAAATGTGTAAAATAAGAGAATGTGAAAGATAGTATGAAAAAAAAGAGCTAGCGTGTGAAAAGACGGATCGAGAGTATGAGTAAAGAAAGAGGAGAGAGAGAGAAAGAAAAAGGAAGTCTATGTGTATAAAGCGAGAGAGTGGGAATGGGTGAGGGGAGAGAGAAAGAGAGGAAATAGAACGATGGACTGATGATTGCGTGTGTGTCGATATGTTCAGGCGTGTAAATAATTTCTAATTTGCAGCGTAAATAAACGCCTAAAAATAGAACTTGTAGTTAACGAGTGAAAAATATTAAGACAATAGTAAAATAAGTACACAGTAAATCAAAAGTATAAAAAAAAACCGTACAAAATTTTAAATGAAATCAAGAATAAGAAAGAATAAGTAAAAACAAGATAGTTTATAAGCGACAAAAAATTAGACACGGATATTCAAAGAACTTAAAGACGATTACTTGGTTACTTATTTTAGTGCATCATTTTACTTATAATTATTGCCACGTGACGCAAACAATAGTCAGTTCATTATTTAAACAAATTAGCCGTAAATAATCAAAAGTAACTTTCAATAGTCATCTGTTACTTATATTACATCGCTACGCAGGGCCGGCGTGAACTGCCCATAACCGGGTGAGGGACTAGGCCTTATTGCGGGTGAGGTACGGGCAGTGCTTTGTGAGGACATAATTACTGCAAAAAAAAAAAAGTAATTAAATTAGTTCAATCGCTGGGTGTACACTTTTTAAAAATCAGTTCAACCTAAGGAAGGCGGTAAGGGACTACTTGGAATGAAAGTGAATGAAAAATCTTTAGAAGAAACCAGAAACCCAATTCTAGACAGTAAACAAGAGATAAACCGCTTCTCTTGTTTAAATGACTAGATATATAATTCTCATTCCATGTGCGATTTTAGTTAAAGGGAGATAACTACATGGTATTCGAAAGTGGCATCGTACATAGAATGAGATTTATATACCCCAATGATCAAAATAAAAAGTTCAGTTCAAAATTCCTAGCACCTGAAGAAGGCCGGAGCGTACAACGGCCGAAACGTCGTAAATATGACAATAGAGATGAGGACAACAGTCCGAACAGTCTAACTATTTAGCTATAACTTCCAAGTCGCCTTGGGTGCCTCATACCTCGAATTTAAAAAGGGAAAATAAACACGCTCCCCACGTGACCATCATTTTCTTTCGCTACAACTGTTTATGAACAGAGAGACACAGTGTGTCAACCCGATGGGACTCCGTGTTGAGTCTGAGGAAGATGAATGGAGACATAACACTGTCATTACAAGTGATTACCCCGAACACCTACGTAATCACCATTTACTCACCCAGCTCTTTCCGAATCCTCTGCACTGTCCTCAGACTGTCACCAAAACACTCTGAAATTTCCGTATTAGAGCTTCTGGTGCGAACACCAAGCAGTACATCATACTGTTTCCAAATTTTTGGTGGAGTGAATTGCATCATGGCACACTTTTTCTCACAGACGGTGCCCAACTGACCCTACTATACTGTTTAATCGACAAAATCAAAAACAAACAACGCGCATGCACAAAATTTAAGAAATAAAATAAAATAGCGAAAATTTACTCATAGCACCTTGTATATATTTCTGCATTTTCATATTTACACGAAGTGTCCGGTGGTCAACACTAAATTTTTTTTAATTCTTTGACACTTTTTCTCAGTATTCATGCCATCCCCTAGTATCGCTACGCAGGGCCGGCGTGAACTGCCCATAACTGGGTGAGGGACTAAGCCTTATTGCGGGTGGGGTACGGGCAGTGCTTTGTGAGGACATAATTATTGAAAAAAAAAATAAATAAATAAAATAAACACACGGCAAGGTTTAATAATTGGCAGTATAGAAGAGTGAACTGAGTTGACGCTTCCTCTCTCTCCATGAGCGTGGCAGGAGAGAATTCTCTATCTCTATCTATCTATCTGAATCCCACCATACATATATATATATATATTAATCATACCCAAGTCCCTTTAAGACAGGTTTAAAATATTTTTCTTTTTTAAGAAAAAAAAAAAAAGAAAAGAGCAACGATACATATAACTAAGATCTTAAGACGGCATCTCCCTGGTGTTTGGGAATATGCAGATTCGATTCCTGCTAAAAGATACAGATTTTTCAAAAGATTTCTCAAACGATTAAGGGCAGTGGAAATTATAATGTACTGTTTAAATATATAAATTAAAAAGACATTCCAGCAAATACTACTAGTATCTATTAAAAAATAATGTTAAACAAATAAAAATTCAAATATATCAGCTAATGCAAGTTTTGTAAATTTCCGTATAACTCCGTAACTCTAAGAGTATTTATTTGTAACTTAAATATATACATCTTGCCGAAAATAAGTATTCTAGCCCTAAATATGAAAGTTTTCCTTAGACATGTATGAATACCCAACATCTAAAATCTAACCTATGTTTTAAATTTTCAGAGTCAAACTTCATTTTGATTAGTTAAATTAAACACAACCACATGATCTCAATTTTCTGTCTTCCCCACTCCATATTAACTCTTTAATAAGCAAAGGTATTGTTTTCTATTTTCAAATGTAAATCACCTTTACCAAACTTATTGAACATTGCCTGATGACAAGATAAAGTTTTAAATCTCGAAACATAGATATTTCTGTGCCGCAATGTAAATTAGATTAATTAAAAAAAAAAGAACAATTTAATTATGCTCTACAACCTACTTTGTATTGAGCACTTTTTTAAAACGTAAATACCGGAGAACTGTGGATTCCAAACCTGTTGGTTCTCTTCATCTATCTATCTATATATATATATATATATATATATATATATATATATATATATAACGGTCTTTATTTTCCTCATGTCACGCTCAAGGTGGATAACCTGTGAAGAAACGGCTTATATTCCTCTAAAATATTTTATATTCTTAATGTCGAATGTATTAAAATTATTTAACTTTTCAACAAGAAAATATCAAGCTGGAATGGTCTATTATGACACATCTCTAATTTGTATTTAGATACATTGTATTTATTTTCAATTTTTCTAGTTTAACCTATTTGCTTCAATTTTCCTGTCTGTGGAGATGGTGTAATCCCATAGAACGGTGACATCTTCTATTTCTGCAACCGGTGCTGGGTGATGTTCATACCAGTGCTTGTTTACATATTCTCCAAAGTGTTTGCACATTATCCAGTGTATATACTGCCCCACTCTATCGTGAATATTTTTATATTCATTTGGGACAAGTACAAAACATCCTCAGATTAGATGGTATATTGTTTCTTGGTATTTGTCATAGAACCTGCATTTTGGATCCACATTATTATGTATAATATTTGCCTGAAAGTTCCTAATGAAAAGACTCTGGTCTTGCGCTGCAAGAATAAAGCCTTCAGTTTCAGACTTTCATCCAGATGCTCGTAACCATCGATGAGAATTAACTTTATCAACACTGGGTTTATTAGCACTTTCTGGATATTGGACATGTAGAGGTTTATCTTGCCAGCGTTGTTTAATCTGTTCAAGAGTTTTATTGTTGGCTTTCTTTTTCATATTTTTGCCGCAATAGTTGGTTCTTGGCTTTCTACAGAATCTACTAAATGTAAATCTTGTTTTCATTTACTACCTTCTTTCATTAGTGAAATCATTTCTTTCTGTTTTCATGTTGTTTGACTAATTGTATCATCCAGTCCTTTGTTGTTTCCATGTAGGTTAGTAAGCCAATAATTGTTGTATGACAATTCTAGCTGAATAAGACCTCTTCCATCTTCTTTACGGGGTATGTATAGACGGTCAACATCATTGGATGATGCAACTTATTTTTAGAAAGAAGCTGTCTTGTTTTAGAATCTATTCGTTTGATCTCATTTAGAGTACATTTCAAGATTTGTAAACTATATTGGACCACTGGGATTGCAAGGTTATTAATGGCCATAATTCTGTTATGAGAATTCAATTCAGCTTTTAATATCAGTAGTATTCTTCTATAGTACTCTTTACGCACTATTTCTTTCATTTCCTTATGGTGAATTCTTTTACTCTCATTTACACGTAGTTATTTATAAGCTTTTTCTTGTTCTAAATCTTTTATTATTGCAGCAGTGTCTAAGCTAATAGATGTTTGTTGTAGCAATCCTTGTAAAACTAGCTTTAGCAGATTAATCCAAATTGAATTTCATTCCAGTGCCTTCACTGAAGCATTTTACACTTTGCAGAAGACCTTCCAGCTCATTGTCATTCGTAGCATAAAAATTTAAGTCATCCATGTAAAATAAATGGCTTATTTTCTTTTGAGCTATTTCATAACCACATTCTGTCTTGTTAAGTTGGCTGGTTAATGTTATTAGTGATATGCAAAATAGTAGGAGAGACAAAGAATCACCTCTAAATATTTCTCTGTTGATGTTTATTTCATCAGACTTATAGGTTCCATTTATTATTATTATAAATAAATTTCTGCTATTGTCAAACTAACTACCAAGTCTACGGCAAGACCTAAGGCAGGTAGGGGTGTATATGTGTCATTATGACGTTCCAAAGAACAGTAACCCGATTTAGCACTTCATGCCCATCTATTGCAGAAAACCAAGGAACATCAGTTCTCCTTCTCATATGTTTGTCACTAATTTTCCCCTGAAGAATTAATAATTTCTTGGTGTTAGTCATTATTTCACGGAACTTTAGAAACGCAACCCTTTTTTGGATGTGTATCCTTTTATCAATTTGATCCTGATCTGGCAGCTCGACTTCAGTCACTTTCTCATCGACAGGATGTAGCTTGCTTTCTGCGAATATTTTCACGGCTTCTGCTTTGAAGAGCTTATATCCATGGTTCCCCGTCTACACCAATGTACTCGAGATACTAGATTGGCAAGTAGGTCCCACCCTTTTACAGTCAAAACAGTAAACTGTAACCACCACTTCTACTCCCCAGTTACTTTTTTCGCGTTTTCCGCCTATGGAACTCCCTTTCTGTATACCTGCTTCCCTGATAGTTATAATATCCAAAAAATTAAGTGCAACGTTTATTGCCGTCTTTTTTCTCTTTGATTCCCATCTTTCTCTTATCCTTTCTCTGACAACCCCTTTACAATATTCGCCTTTTATTTTTTCGTTCTCTTCCCATGTAACTCCCTGCGCACCAGTGGCAATACTGCCTAGCTTGGGGTGAAACGATTATTTAAAAACAATTAATAATGCAAAGGCAATGTTTTTAGACATACGAGTACACTGTGAATCTTCTTGGTGAAAAACTGAATTATTAATGTACTTGTCCAATTCCTATCGACGCCAGCGGTCGGTGTTCGAACTCAGGTGAAAGTTGGAATTTCGAATACTGAATTTATTGCAAAAATAAGACAGGTCGTACCTACCTGGAAAATTAAATTAATTTATCTCTTATTTCTGATGCTGCGCAGTTAGCATAGTACACGCTCACGAATGTAACACAAGGTCAAGTTTAAAACAGGACTTCAGACATCCGTAAAAAAAATGCAAAAAAACTGCTCAACCCTCTAGTGGTATTCAGTGGTGAGCACTAAAAATAGGAAAAGAAGAGGTCTAAATTGTTTTCTGTCAACCCCTTTAAAACATTTTTAAAAAATAGATTTAAGATTTTTTGGGTGTCAACCAGAGAGTAGTACAGAGGATCCGGAAAGAGATGGATGAGCTTAATGATGATCAACCATACCACGGGTTGACCTAAGCCTTGGTACCTGAGGTGCTCCTAAAAGGTTCCCCTTTTGGGAGTACCTCAGGTATCGGGTACTGACATCCTCCCGAAGAAGCGTTACTGCCTAGAGGAGATAGCTCATCTTAGGCCCTAGGGTAAGCTTAGCAATGGATCACACATACGTCATGTTAAATATTAAATTATATTATTTATCTTTTACTCTCTTTGGATAATGTTTATTTTAAAATTTAATTAAAAATCGTAGGATTTTCTTTGACTCACAAACAATGGCGATTCTACGAGAGTGTGTGTGTAGAAGGCTCTCCCAATTAAGCTGGCCCTTTGTTCCCTCCTTTTATAATCTTCAAAAATTTATTAAACTTATCAGTCTCTGATTTTGATAAGATTTGATCCTCTGTGTTTTCTTTTTCATCTAGCAATGCCAGCATTTGGTAAAAGAATCAAAGAAAAGGCGTTTGTAGACAAACAATTTAGACCTCTTTTCCTATTTTTACTGGTCACCACTGAACACCGAAAAGATATTTTTTTAAAAACAAACAATTAAGCAAACCATACGTCTTTTTGTCTCCTTCATATTCGATTCCTTACGGCTTTACACAGTTATAATTCAAAACGTCATTTTACAAAACATTGCAGAAACACACACATGATCGCTAACGTCCTGAAAGGGTATGGCTCATTGAAGAAAATGCGATATCAGCGTTGTACGTAATGTACAAAGTAGTAAATAAGTGATGACTAACCCTCTAGGGCCATTCGTATCATATTTGATACAGTATGAAAACAAGCCTTGAAAGAAATATTTTCCTGAAAATTTTTTTAAGAGAAATATTTTATAAATTTCAAATGAAAGCAGTACTGACTGCTCAGTCAATGAATACCAAATGTTTCCTTATAGGGAAATACCAAATGTTTCCTTATAGGGAAATACTGTATCAAACATGATACGAATGGCCCTAGATGGTTAATTTAATTAAAAATAAAATTGTCATTAATCAGCTAGCGGTCTATAAATTTAAAAATTAAACACTTCCTATCTAACGAGGCTATATATATGGCTGGTAGAACAGGGGTTAAAAGCGATAACGAAAAAACAGTTTATTTAGAGTTACAAAGAACAGAAGTTGTAAAGATCCACATTTGCCGACATCCTGAAGGAACATGGCACATAGACGAGCACTTTCTATCAACTTCGTTAAATAGCCACAAGCAAAATAACAAACATTAAAATTAAATGTAATTGTGAATTCTACTTAGAATAACTGTCAGTTGAGGCGTGATGAACTATGCAAACAATTTTTTCAGTGTTATAAAAAAAACTGCACAGCTATATAATAATAGCCTTCATAAACCCTAACTTAACAAATATGCATTTTTCTATTATAAATTAAAATTATAGCTGCAATAAATTTTGACGGGTATCATCAAGCATATAAATATCCATGTATACAGACAATGTGATATTCATGTCGGTTCATACACACGCTTGTAACGCGAATGCACAACGATGATGGTGAAATTTAAAAAAAAGAAAAGATTTTAAAAAAGGTGGAGTTGTATGATAGGCAATGCGACCATAGATAAATAATTTTTATCAATTTTTTCCCCATAATACTATATATAATAAGCAAACCTGATCATTGATAATAATAATTATAAAATATGAAATCACGTTGTACACGCATATTTTGACTTCCGTAGTAAAATTTACAATGAGTTTATATAGCAATCTTGAAACCTCAACATAATTTAAATTTGATTTAAATATTTTTTTTATAGATATTCATGATCGGAAGTACTTAATCTATAGTAATATATGCATACGTACACACGCACATTACATGCACAAAAACATGTATACACACACACACACACACACACATATATATATATATATATGCACAAAGACGTAATATATTCACACATGCATAAACAAATATACACAGATATACATATATACATACATATATACACGCATACATATATACACTCACATATACACATATATGGGCACCTCGACGTGGTGTAATGGTTAGCAAGCTTGTCTCGCTAGAATCTGTTACAAAAGGGTAGAGAGTTCAATCCTCACTGGGTACCCCTACACTCTCGGCGTTGTGACACATCTAAGCGACGTTAGAAAATCAGCACATATACGCATATATTTTCACACACACAGACACATATTTATATATGTATACATACATATATAATGGCAGGCAACTCGTATACGAGTATACCTTTCTACTAGGGTAGCTAGTCAATCATTGTTGCGGACGCCTGCTTAGGCACAGTTGTGCTTTTTCAACAATCACGGAGCCTACCTTTCGTTTATACTGCAACTTCACTGAAAGCGCATTATTTTGGGTGATAAACAGTCTGAACAATGCTAGCACGCCCAAACTCTCGGACACGTGATTTCGTACAAACACACGGGTTCCGTCTACCCAAATTTCATCACAAGGCTAAGGTCAACCTGTGTGGTTTTGAAGCACTTTCCAAAAGTGTCACAGGCTGAGATCGTTTCCTCCATGTCTATCACTTTTTATTTCATATTTTTAATTTTTTGTTGTTTGTTTTGATTTTAGCGACTGTATAGTATAGTAGGGTCAGTTGGTCAGCGTCTGTGAGAAATAGAGCACAATGACGCAATTCACTCCGCCAGAAATTCGGCAACAGCATGCTGAGCTGCTTGGCATTCTCACCGGATGCTCTAATATGAACATTTAAGATTTTTGAGGTATCAATCTGGGGGTAGTGCATAGAATCCGGAAAGAGTTGGATGACCTTAATGGTGATTTTTAAAAATACGGCAGTTCGAAAATCTCACTCTGATCGGTGTGATAAGGATAAGGAAAGAATTCCCGAATTTGTTGGTGGGCAGCTCAGACTCAACACATAGGCCTACATTGACAACTTTGAGGAGGTAGTGCTGCCCTGGGTTAAGCGGGTGGTTTCTGGAAAATCCTCTGTCTAGCAACAGAACTTTGCACCATGCCATACAAACAGGAGAACCCAGTCATGGCTGTCAGACAATTTTTGCGACCACATCTGGCCACATAACTGCACAGACGGCATCTTGATTATTATATATGGGAAGCAGTTGAACGAGAGACCAACAAAACTCCTTGTAACACCAAAGATGAACTGAAGACAATGACTATGGTAGCGTTCACCAACTTAAACAAGGAGACCGTCTTGAAAAGATGCATGGAGATTCCAGAATCGTCGAGAAGCCGTAGTTGAAGCCAATGGCAATTTTATTGAATAGATTTAGTCTTTCGTATGTTATTGTTAAGCTATTTTTGTGTAATTTTGATAAATATATTTAAAATCAGTATTATTTTCATTTTTGCATAATTTACACGACATTTTATCTCTTGCATTGTGTATGCATACATACACATCATATATATATCTAAACTTATTTATAAATGGAACTTTGTCTGTGTGTGTATCCGTTACCCATAAACTCCGAAACGGCTGAACCGATTTTCTTGAAAATTTACACAGTTGTACTATAAGCGTCTGCAAGTGTTCTTAGTTAGGTTTTGTGTCGAGGTATTCCCGATAAATATCGAAAATCGATAATCGAAATCATCGGGTTATAGAAGGAGTGGTCCGATTTTAATCAAATTTGATACACTCATAGACAAAGACATAAGAAACGATATTCAGAAGTTTCAAGGTTGCAATTCTTACAATAGTGCAGAAAATCGATAATATATATATATATATATATATATATATATATATATATATATATATATAAAAGCAAGATGTTTGTGTGTGTGTCTGTTTATCTGCCTATATGTCTGTATTTTTTTTCAGCCCTTTTATTTTAGTTTTTGCTTCGGGTTTGGCTCTAAGTAGGTATATTGTAGTTCTTAGCCTCAGCCATGATACCATTTACTCAGAGGACTTATTTAGCCTTCAAAATTCAGTTTACGACGAAAATAAATTATTTGATATCTATACCAGGAAATCAAAATTTTACTTACATCCATTCATTTTTCTTTCAATCTACAGTTTTACTTTAACTGGAAACAACTATTGCTTTTTAATCTTTCGTGCCAACGTCCAAAGAGTCTGAGCTTCAGGACCATGCATTAGTTTTAAAGCTTTCATTACACCCGAGCAACGCCGGGCTATACTGCTTGTATAATCCTCTGCGCAATTAAAATGTCTATTCATATAGACATACATACCTGTATAAATATATATATCAACCACGCACACATTATATATATATATAAATAATGTGCGCGTGTATATGTAGAACTACACAAAATGATATTTAAAAAGTATACATTTTATTTTTATGTATTAAGTATTTATTAGCTTAATTCTTTCTCAGTAATCTATTCTGATTTATGAAAACTTTTAAAATAATATTATATATACTTACATGCATAAATACGTACGTGCATGCATACATACTTATACATCCATATAATGGCTGGCCACTCGTACTCGAGGATACCCGTCTATGAAGGTGGCTTGCTAATCCCTGTTGTAGACGCCTGCTCAGGCACACTTGTGTTTGTTCAACACCCACAGAGTCTACCTTTGGTTTATACTGCAACTATGCTGAGCGCACATTACTTACGGTTTTTGGGAGAGAGCGCGTTATCTAGCATGAACAACAGTCTGAACAAAGCCAGAACGCTCAAACCCTCGGTCACGATGACTAGTGACTTTGAGCTAGCCCAACCATCGACGGCTCCCCAAAGAGAACCATCTCCCCAATGTCATTTACAAGGCTTGGTTCAAAATAAAATACACAAAACATATACATGCCTACAGACATATATTCATAACACACATACATTCCTACATAATACATGCATAAACATATACATGTTTAAATATAATTTAGGTATGCATACATAAATGCATAAATACATACATACTTTCTTATCATATGCATACAACCCACTTAACTCATAAAGACACTACAGAAATTTCATTTATAAACAAGCACGTTGATAACCAGTGAACACACGCACATTTCATATAATCTCCCACAAAATCAAAATACATACAAGCATTCATACCTGTTACTCCAGTGGTACACTCAAGATTAAAAAAAAAACATCTTAAGATGACACCCTTACCTGACCTAAATCTACCGTCAGGTTGACTTCATTATATTCTATACCTCTGGACAAGGGCGGGCTCTGCCACCATTTTTCGGATCCGTCCACAGCATAGCTGGCCGGATGGGACTGGTCGGATACTTTCGAGTCACAATATTCACAAAGTTGACCAGCCTGTATTTCCACAGGAGTGGTCTTGATTACCAAATTGTCGTAAGCGCTGTTCGTAACCCCAGTCAACCGACAGTACATCTCCGGGGTATGCTCCGTTTCACCACATGTTGAAGAAGCCGTAATCTTTTTCCTTTCAGCTAAATTAAGATTTGGTGGTTCTAACACCTGAGCATAGCCGGTGCGATCGGTAGTAATTATCACGATAGCCAGTCCGGTAAATAATAGCCACATCGTGTAACGCTGCGTCGGGCTTTGTTTGTAACCCGACATAGCGAAACTTGTATTAAAAAAAAGCACACAACCAGTCCTTGCAGAAAGAATGCTTGTATGTAAGCCGCTGAAATGGGGGTGTAGATTTATAAGTGAGTGGACGAGTCCATTATATACCTTTATCACTTGTTAAGGTGTGCGGTTTACATTGAAAACATGCGAGAAGTTATGATTTTTGAGGGCGGTGTTCTCGTTGTATTTTCTTCTTTTTTAAAAAACGTTTCTCTTTTTTTTTTCTTCAAGTTCTATTTTAGTTATTTAACCTCTTTGACTGAGAACGAGCAGTGAAAAATGTAATTGAAATAAACGATGACGACTAACTTGTTCATTCCCCACAGAGACTAAAATAGACCAATTGTCCGTCGTTAGAGGAAGAATGTTGCTGTCAGTTGGCCGACAACAGCAGCAGCAGTAACTTTTAGTTGGTGTATTAAGATCTCAACTAATGATGAATGTATACACACTTACCAATGCACGCGGGTCACTTTGAAAAACATTGTAGAAAGGTGGGTCAGTGTGTAAATTTTATGAATGTAAGTTTGAGCGTAGGTTCTTGTTTTCATGGCATATGTAAGTTTGACTGTGCAAGCGCGCGTGTCAAAATGACACTTCCTGAAGAAAAAAAATACTTCCGCTAACAAAAAGGTGAGATTATTATTATTATTATTTTATTATTATTATTATTATTATTTTTTGTTTTTTTGCGTAGTCTAATACACTATGTATGTGTAGGATTTTTATGTCTGACTGTGAGTGTGTCTTTTGTGACATAGAATAAAAAAAGTGTTTTTATGGACGAACAAGAGCGTTTTCTGTGCATAGCTATGATAGGTATTTCTCTGACTGCCCAACCCAACGGGACATGGCATAAGGCCTTATTTAAAGTGGGGATCCCTTGCGTAATTAAAATTTCTTGTTAATAATGTGATAAGCGCACACCCTGTTAGTATGATACTTGGGTTTGTTAATTTAATTAAAATAGGGCACAATTTCAAATATTTATAAAGGTAAGCTTCGTCTCTAGTATAAAGGTTAATAAAAGGAGAATGTTGTTGTGGTGTAATGAGAAATTAGTGAGCCGAGTTCAAATTCAAGTTAAGGTCGTTGCATTCACTCACGCACAAATACACTTAGAAAACTATTGAAACTATCTCTTTCCCCCACCTATGGGTTGAGTAGCAGGAGAAACGGCATCTACATCAAACAAAATTAAAAATACTGAAAAAATATGTGCTCTCCAGTAGAGCGCCTATTTTTTAAATAAGATTTCTTCAATATCCATTAAAATAAAAAAAAAAGTTTAATGAATAAAACAGAACAACTACTCAAATACGGGTAAAACTTAAAAAAAAGCAACGTTTTAAATTAAAAATATATCGGATTTATATATAAATATACATATTATCCTACGTCTATGGCACGGCTCAGAGTTTCATGCCTTATGCAATAATCAAGTGCATATTTCAAACTACGCATTCAAACTGCGCATTCAAACTGCACATCAGGTGCATTATTCATACCAGTTTAAAATATGCTCCTGATGATTGCATTACGCGTGAAACTCCGAGTTGTGCCATAGACGCAGGATAATATATATATATAATACAGCTCTGTTCAAACATTGAGCACTGTTTTATTAACACCTGACTAATAATACTATATATATGTATACCCTCCTCATGTGTATATTTATTAATTGACGAGACTATATATATATATATATATATATATATATATATATATATATATATTTCTTCAATAGGAACAGGAGGGGTTTACTCAATCAGTTTCTTTTTCCTCTTCATATATAAGTTCAACGACCTTAAGCAACCAAACCATGATGATGATGATGAACACTATGAAGAGGAAAAAGAAACTGATATATATATATATATATATAATTATTAATTTTCATTCATTTTCGGACAAGAAAAATTGTTATTTACGAGTGTATTCGTCATAAAAAATGACGGCAAAATATATACAAATTCATAGACAAAGTTTTTTTTATTATAATAGAGAGGCCCATACCTCAGAGATAAACTCGCCGCCTCATGCCAATTCGGCCGGGTTTCAATCCTGGGTTAAAAAGCAATCGGTGTCAAACCGTACTGATCTGTCTGCGGATGACTATATATATATATTCTACACTACACGGCGACATAATTATTTCAAAAAATAATATAATAAGGCACAGTTAAAGCTTTCATAACTGGTAGCAAAGAGAATGAACTTATCCAAAGCTGCCTCGCTATTGCCTCTCTCCATGTACGAGACAGGGAGAATATATATATATATATATATATATATATATATATATAAGCGAACCTTTTTAATTCTATTGAGAAAAAATAGTACATAAAATTCCAGAGTTTAGGCAGAGATGTTAGAAGTATAGAGTTGAAGTAGAGTTTAAAAGGAACCGGAAATCCAATCACAAACAATAAAACAAGGCATAATCCTGTTCAAAAGACCTCGGAAGAGTGTGAACCGGACGACAGGCGTACCTATCTACTCCTATTGAGTAAAACAAGTAAAGTTTTAGAAGTTAGGCAGATGCGTCAGAACTGAAGAAAATTTTAGAAGGGACCGGAAACCCAATCCTTAACAGGAAACAAGGGATAATTGTCTACTCGTGTTCAAAAACCGAGAAGGAACGTGAACATATTTGGGCTGAAAACCGCTGAAACATTTATCCAGAACTTATTCTGGTCAAGTAGAGTACAACCGACGTCCAACTTGAAAGCTCACTTTAGTCACGGACATGTAGCTGTGATTCGTCTGGGAGAAATCTTCACCGCACTGGTTGCATAAATATTCTACTTTATTATGCTATAATAAATAACCGTTAATCCGACGTGCCAAAATAAAATAAAACAGAATATTGCTATCACGTATGTTCTACTGTCCCTGCTATTTACCTTGAGCTCCTTGATAAAATCCAAGAAAGAATCAGCAATATTATTGGTCCTGATCTGACAGGTCGGCTTCAGTCACTTTTCCACCACAGTAACGTTGCCTCTCTCTGCCTTTTCTAGAAATGCTTCCATGGTAATTGTTGGGTGAGGTCATTGCTATGGTACCGAAACTTTTTGAATTTAAGCTAGACTTGCAAGAAAATAATGGCAACCTGCTGCGGGAAAATCTTCTGCTTAGTCAGTCATATCTCTTTCGAGACATGATCGCCCATGCATGTATCTCAGATAGCAGTTAACTGACTGACTAAACTGGCATCAAAATCTCATGAATTTACAATTGACGTGGCTTGATGTAACTGTAAATTCTATGCTAACAGTTTATTCTCTCGCACTTCTCGTTTGTGGCTCTTCTCTTCTGGCTCCATGCTTTCTAGAAATTCTGGCAAAAGCGTTGGTTTACTTTATTCTCCGCTAACCTTGTTTGGGGTAAGATACGAACACGCGCAGTAAAAATCGTAATTCGGTTGATTCAAATTCCGAAATCTTTCGCTACACAGTCACTCAATCATTTTTTTTTCTTATATTATTGATTATTTGCTGTGGTTTATTAATTCAATCAATTGTTTATTTATTTATTTTATCTTTTTACCATTTCCTGTTTCATTTAGCCACCTTAGACAAAGACTAAGAAGTCTTCTCACAAATTTTTTCTCACTGACAAAGTCAAAGATAAAAGAATTGTTAAACTTTATTGCACCTACCAAACTACCACACGGACCCACATGAATAACGATGTCTCAAGGAAAATATCAACAACAAAAATATTTTCACACAACCAGAAAGAGACTGTTGAATTTTCTGAGGCACATAATAAGAAACAGGACACGGAGAATCTAACACTTACAAGGAATCACTGAGCTGATTTGTCTCATTCATTTGTAATATTAGGGACGGTTTCTGTCAACCTTGCGGTTTGAACAATTTTCAAAATATACGTTCCTCGCATTTATTTAAAAATAAGTAACAACAGCAAACCAGCGTGCATCTATTTATTAACCATCAAGTCATGTGACACATTTAGCCTCTTAACGTTCCAAGTACTTGCAAAACAAAAAATTCTAATGTAGTGTAGGGAATTGTATAAATATATATCGTGTTATGTATATTTAAATTTATTGTTGACCAATCTCAGGTTTATGCACCCCCTACCACAAAAACAAAACAAAACAAAAAAACACTGGCTTTGTGCCAAAATTGTATTTTAATACAATAAATCGTGTGTCTTGTGTTGTTCATCATTGAATACTACTATCACGACTGACTTTGTTGAGGTGTCTTGTGATTCTACTGAAGAATTCTAACAAAAATATCATGAACTGCTGTCAGTAGCAAAGTACTAAAAAAAAAAAAAAGATAGAACAGCAAGGAAACTTGCTGACAACCAGAAAGAGATTGTTGAAATTTCTTGGACATATAATGAAGAAAGAAGGCTTAGATAATTTTACACGCATAAGACGGATTGAAGTGCGTATGATATTCAGGAGATGGAGGTAATGAGGAGTGTGGAAACACCTAATTATTCTCGTTCCCAGGTCTCCCTTGACCTGGAGGTGGCAGCAACTTTAAGGGTCCCAGCTACGGGGGGGGTGCAAATAGCGAATCCCCAAACAAAAATCAAACAATATGAAATTATAAAAAAATTATAATAAATATGCCAGCAATTCAGTTTTATATACAAAATACCAACAATACTTATAGTAAAATTGCAATTTTACTACATTTTATCTGTAGCTAAAGGCATACAATGGCGTTCACAATTTTAGTAGAAGCCATAAAATTGTTCAAAACAATTATATTTCGGTATTAAATAACCCACAGATGTTGACATGCCGCTAAAAAATCAACCAAGCAACCAAAATGAAAGAACTCTTTCATGACATTAATTCATATATCATATATGCATATATTCATATATCATGCAATTTCGTAAAGAAATCAAACTGTATTCCAAAATATAAATTCAACAAAACTACAACATAAAACACACATACCACCACCTCTAGTAATTATGTTCACATAAACATGTACATACAAAAAAGCTGAGTATTATCTACCATGGTTTCAATTGTGAAAGCAGAATAACATATATCATATTTTATTACTTCAAAGCTCCCAAGAAAATTAAATTTCGGTCTTAAATTCTGTTAATAAAAACAAACAGCAGACTGAAAACCAGACCAGCAGGTGGAAAATAGCGAACAGCCATATCATTGAATTTGAGTGGATGTCAGAACAGACAAACGTGGTGGTAAAGAACCCAAGATTAAGTTAGAGAAACAAAAGTTAGGAAGTTGTGGAGAGTCATTTTCGCCTATGTACTGAAAGGATATAGCATACAAAAGGTTATTAATAGTTGTTTTGCAGAAGTAGGGAGATGGTTAACATTTATTAAATTGGCCTTGTGTGAAACATAACCGAACTTCCTACAACTTATAAATTTATTCAGAATTATCAGAAGGTTATCAGAAAGTGGATTTGTTGAAGAATAAAAGTATACCTTTGTGTGTTTAAATGGAAATTTATTAATAGAAAAGAATAGCAAGAATTGGTAGAAGTTAAATTTTCAGTAAGAAACTGTATTAAGAAGTTAGGGGTATCAAGAGTTCGTAGTAGTAACTTGCAGGAATGAGTATGTGTGTCAGTATGTATGAGCGTTAATGTTTGGTAGGATTGTCTTTGAAGTTATCGCTCAGAGTGAATGGTGAAAAGGAAGGAGGTGAGAGAGAAAGAGGGGTAATAATAATAACGATTGCTTGACGTTTGTCAAGGGTACATGTTAATTACACACGTCTTCTCTCTGGCGACAGTCGAATTTGGTCCGTCTTTTATTTCGATTGTGGGGTTCGAAAAGGTCATTTGAGAATTCACTCCCGGATGTAATTCTGGCCTTTCCATTGGACAACGAACAAACTTTGCGTCGGCTCGCGAAAAGAGTCCGTAAAAAGAATTTGTTTCTGATAATTGAAGATTATTTGAATTTTGTTTGTACATGTTTCCTAGTTTTCTATTGGCCGAAAAACATTTTGCCTCAAGGTGTGAAATTTAACGTGTTTTGTTTTGGATTCATTTTTGCGTTTGTGATAAGCAAAGTTTGTAAATTCGAGTCTTTTTTTTTTCGAACAAAATCAATGAGTCAGTACTTAGCATTTGAATTTTAAATCTTAGATTTTGTTTTGTTCACTACAGGTTTAAGTCATTAGTTCTTAGAATTTAAATCAAATGGATTTTTTGCACGAAAGATATTTATATAAAAATAGTTCTTTTAACGTTCGGTGTCCCCTCAATGACCTGTATACTTCTATTTGACAAAGAAACAACAAATATTTGCATATTTCTAGTTGGGAAAAAGATATATAAATCTTTATAAATTAGAAAAATTTTAGGAAAGTCTATGACAAAGCGGAAAAACTATGTTGATGTGACTTGACATACACACGAAGGGGAGGAGAAGCTGACATTTTAAACTTTCAGATTCATTTTAAAAATTACCCAAGCACATAAAGAATTAAAAAACAATAAATGTTAAAATTTCAGCGTTCCCAGACCTTCGTGTGTATGTAGTCACAGGAACGTAAGCATCAATGCAAAATCGAAAAAAAAAAAAAAGAACTTTTTCCACTTTGTCATAGATTAAAATTATGAGTTCTCGATTATAAATATTTAATTTCAACGTAAACATTTTAACGCAGTCGATAGCTCGAGTTTTAAAAAGAATAGCTATCTATATCAGAGAATATACATATCTATCTATCTATCTATCTATCTATCTATCTATCTATCTATCTATCTATCTATCTATATAAAGTAGAATCCTTGAAATTTGGTAAGATAAATTCCAACAGAGACAAACTCTAAATTTTCCGAGCATAAATTTAACCCCTAATTTTTTAATTTTAAATTTCAATGTCATACATCTAAAACAGACAACTTGCAGCTCAGGTCAAACTTCATTTTTTTCATTAACGAACGTCTTTTGTGAATGTAGGTCAAAGACGCTGTGCGAGGCTAAGAGCTAATACGTTAAGTTAAACCCCCTTTCCCCTTATTCTTTTCGTCTCTTTTTCTTTCTCTTGTTTTTGAAATTTATTTTTTTCTTTTTTCCTTTTTCTATTTCACTTGACTTAGTCTGGATAAATTTGAAACATTCTTGTATGTATTTGGTCTGACGAGCGGCGGAGCTGCGAAATATATTATCAATGGATTTGTAAAAATATTTAACTTTTGATTCCTATATATATATATATATATATATATATATATATATATTAGTTATCCACATACAAGCCAGTTTCGCTGTATCACAGCTCATCAGTGTGGCTAGACACATTCACTTGCTTCCAGCCGGGATCGAAACTCGAAATAACTCGTTTACAAATGAAGAATATTCAAAAGTTCTCCAATATAATTGTATTGAACACTTTGATACAACTGTGTACTGGTCTAATTTTATTATGACCAAAAACTAAGTAATTAAATAATCAAGCCATAATTGTATTGAACACTTTGATACAACTGTGTACTGGTCTAATTTTATTATGACCAAAAACTAAGTAATTAAATAATCAAGCCATAGCTCAGTGGTAGAATCGACGACTAATCGCTTCCTTTTTAGTTCATTATTCATCAAGTATTGTCTGGTTTGGAATGGACGTACCTACCCGCTCATGTAAATTAAGATTGTTTTCCCAAAGTCAGTTAAGTGCCATATGTGATACACACTTGGGCGATCATGTTTCGAAAGAGACATGACTGACTGTGCAGAAGATTATCCCGTGGTAGGTTGCCATTGCTTTCTGTGGTAGACTGGTTGCCAGCCAAGGCTATAGAATCTAATCTGTCCTGCTATTTAACCCATAACTGGAGGGAAGAGATGGATTAATACTTTTCCCAATGGTATTTGCGAGTAAGTGAATCCATTTCCCAAAGCACACACTGCTATTTTTGACACCCAGTTTATTTAATTTTCCATTTTCCCATTCTGTCTGTTTATTCCAACTTTTAAAAAAAATTGTATTTAGCAAGTGAATTCATTTTGAATGAATTTTTCAACCTACCAACCCTTTAATTCCAACCTGCTCTTCTGTTCCGGACCTGGGAGTACGTAATTGTTTAGTGAATTAATGTGCTCACCGAACGGAAATGAACGAAATTTAATACAAAAAGGGAGGTAATAGCTGTTCCAGAACGTGTTTGATTATGTGGAGTTAAATATAAAGCGGTCATTGTAATTCTTATCTTCGTCAAAAGGTCCATATTGCTATGGCTGACGAGCTTATCAACTTTGCAAGTAAGCACCTTACAGTAAGTCAATGGCTTCAATACAATTCAAGATTTGATAATTGTGGAAGTTGATGCTTACAGACTTGGGTGTCCGATACTATTTTTCCACTGGGTAAGGCAAAATGGTTTATCTTACTGGCAACCCTGTTATATAAGTAACAGCATATAATAATACAGTCTTTTTTAATATACGAATTAACTTTTGAAATACATAAATCATTTATTCAGCAATTATCGAGTTTGTTTTTTTAGAGTGGAGTTCACCATGTACAAGGCTTGGAAGCCGCTCGAGGTAGAGGTTTTCAGTGTAAGAAACACAACTTATGCATATATGTGTGGAAGATAATTATTAGGACTAGTGTCCTCATTTTTGTTGTGATTTTCACGACGTCCAGGCCGTTGTACGCTCCGGTCTTCTTCAGGTGCTAGGAACTTCGAACTGAACCCTTTATTACGATCACTGGGGTATATCATTCTCAAAGAGGCTTCGCACATGGAATGAGAATAATATACCCCAGTGATCGTAATAAAGGGTTCAGTTCGAAGTTCCTAGCACCTGAAGAAGGCCGGAGCGTACAACGGCCAAAACGTCGTAAAAATGACAACAAAGGTAAGGACAATAGTCCAAATAATGTAAATGAATGAGTCTATGTTCAACAATTTAGGGTAGAGCAGATCGACTGTCTTTCTACGCAGCAAAAGGCAGAGTGAAGTTACATTATGAGAGGAGAGGAGAGGAGAGGAGAAATGACCAAAGCCGAGATGCAAGGCCAAGACCAATGAAATTGCATATTCTTCTTTGAATTTGACCAAGAATCACTAAATATATAGCAGGAGCAGCGGAACAGATGTGACAACATGAATCAAGGCAAGGACGAATGGTGACTTATAAATGTATGATAATGTATGTCTTGTGGGTTATATTGTTCAGCTTAATTTATCTCATTCAGATTTTATTTTAACGCCTTTGTTTATATATTTGTCGCTATTTTTCAGTTATTCTACATTGTACCAGAACTAATTTTGGATGAAAAGGTGACATGTATAATTCTGTACGTATATTTATTGTAGTCGTAATTCATTCCCTTTCTATATATTTTGGCTCTAATACATTACTTTCTCTTTTAAGTAAAACTGCATTCTTTAAGTCGAAATTATTGTCGGACGTATTTTACAATGAACGACTAATGTACTAAGTGTACTGTTTGTAAATTATCTCTTTAATGTTAATATAATATCTATCTGAACGTGTGAATGGGGCAATTTCACGTGGTAAAATTACGACTGAGTTCGATTCTCAATGGTTTCGCCCTTGCGACACATTTAAGCAGATACCTCCACGTAATTGCCGAAAAAAACAGCATAGCATGATGTTAAAACTTTAAAAAATAAAGTTTTATCATCCAAATTTTGCTGTCATTATTTAAAAAAAATGTTTAATCCTTTCTAACACGTTCGAAATTTCAGTTAAAATTTCAACGATTCACGCCATGTTTATCTAATATTAGTTCTAAGGAAAACGTAATATTACGCAAGTTGTTTTTTGGCATTGAAAGACACATTTGAAAATTCTTGCAAAACTCAACTACTATAGACTAAACTATCGCCTGGTTCACACTCCACCCACATCTATTGAACAGGAGAAGAGGCTCATCCCTTGTTTCCTGTTTAGGATATGGTTTCCGGTTTTCTCTTTTCTAATCTTCTCACTCTTATGTAGCCCCCTGCACATCAGTGGCGTTACCGCCTTGCTTGGGGTGATATGATTAAATAAAACTTATCTGATTTAATGAAACTTTCAAAACTTATTCACAAATGAATGAAATTATTTATGCAATTATTATTTTTAGAAAATCTTGGCAATTTTTTTTCATCTGTTATCATCCACTTCAATTAATTGCATAAAACCTCTAGAAATACATTATCTACACAATTTTTTTTAATTAGTCAAATGCAGGACTCATTGGGGAACGTAAATCTTGTACTTTTGTTTTTTAATTACGAAATCATTTTTCTGAAAATCTGCCCCGAATAGTGAATTCAAAAATGCATTAAAGCTACGCTATTTTTAATATAGATAAACTTTAAATTGATTTTAGAATATCATATTCTGGAGAAGAAAAAACAATTTCGATGAATAATGAATTTTTATAATTGTTTTCATTTTTTTCTTTGCTAATTAAAATTTCAAACATCTTTTAAATTTCTTTAAGTTACTCGGTGTCTTCGGTTATTAATTCATTAAATAAAAACTTTATTTACAAATTGAGTATTCAAAAGCTTAATACAAATCATTTAGAATTAAGATTTTTAAAATTGTACATATAATTTCTGTTTGAAATACACCAGAGTATTTTGATTACTGGAAATAGTAAGTTTAATAATTTAACTTTCAGTTAACCTAAAATTAAAGTTTCAAAAAACTTTCTGTTTTTAAAAATTCAGTTTGAAACTTAGGTATCAAAAATGGTGTGAAGGTACATACAAGTTGTAATTGGGCACCTCGGTGTGGTGTAATGGTTAGCAATCTTGTCTCCCTAGAATTATTATAATTGAGTAGTGAGTTCGATCCTCACTGGATGTCCCATACTTTCGGCCTTGTGCCACATCTAAGCTACGCTTCGGAAATCATTTCGGCACTTCACCGTGGTAATCTTCACTAGCTAGATTAATTACTTCTGAATAGTGATTTCGATCCTCACTGGATGCCCCATATTTTCAACCTTGTTCCACATCTTTTGTGTGTGAAACTGTAGAAAGTGTGGAAAGTTTCATTGATCGCACATGGCGCCAGTATTTTAATTGTATGAATTCTGTAGGATTGAATACGTTTTATTTTTTTTTCTCTTTATTTCATTTTCACTTTAATTAGCAACCGAGTCATGGTGCATTTTTCCTAAAATCTCTCTGCATTCAACCAATGAAGATTTAGGTTTCAATTACATTGGTTAGTCATGCGATGTTTGTTAACGTTCTTTATTTCATTTGCGCTAATTCACTAGATAATTATTTTTCACTTGCTAATATGGCTTGATGTGCGTTGTGGTGAAGTGCATATTGGCTCGGAACGAGAAATCGGAGAGCCGAGTTCGAATTCCAGTTGAATTCCTTGCATTCACTTACGTGCAAATACTCTTGGGAATGGTAATAATCCGTCTCTTCCCTCCAGTTATGGGTTAAATAACAAGACAGATTGGGTTCTATAGCCTTGACTGGTAACCAGTCTACCGTAGAAAATAATAGCAACCTACTGTGTGATAATCTTCTGCCCAGTCAGTCGTATCTCTCAAGACATGATCGCCCAAGCGTGTATCACGTATGGCACTTAACTGACTGAATATGGCTAGTAATAGAGGTGCGATCTACTGACCGATAGGTATAGCAATTTTTCCAGACTCTCGCAACTGGAGGTTCTTGTTATTTTATTTTAATATTATTTTTTTTATTTAGTCGGGTTAGCTCTGACATTCATCAGTCTATCTCCCCAACTCTCTGGCATTCTGCATCATAACAGCTGGTCGTTGTATGTCTTTACTGGGAGACTAACTTATCTTGCTCCATGGCTATGTGCCCAGAGTAGTTGATCACTCACGAGCTCTTGTTTTGCAGTGTCAATGCAAAGTGCATTTTGAATTCGAGTAAAATTGTAGAAATATTAGGGATGAATCCACTGAACTGTGATTACATTGTTCCTGTAATCGGTATTTTAAAACTAAAGCTCTACTTTCCGAATTTCGGGACATAAATATCCAACTTCAGTAAAAGAGTGTGAAACAGCAAGGTACTGTGAGTATCTTCTATATGCCGTATCTCTTTAGGGCATTGGCGATCATGGATCTCCACATTTATCTGTCCTTAGTAGCACTTAAAAATGTATTTTTGTAACCTCTCCTAAATCTGTTGTTCATTTACTCTGTCTATCTTGCCTTTGCAAATTACAAATTGAAGATAACAAAATCAAACAAGTAGAGTATCTAGGAAGTGTTTTACCAGGGAACGTAAGGTGTGGCACTGAAATCCAAAGACATATCGGGAATGCGAAAAATGCATTGCAAATGCTAAGTAATGTATTAAGAAACGGGAAAATTTCGTCAGAAACAAAGAAAAACCTACTGGACTGCTATGTAATATAAGTTCTCTTATAGGGCAGTGAACGCTGGACAATCTACTCACAGATAAAGAGATTTGAAACAATAGAAATGTAGTTTTACAGAAGGATTCTGAGGATAGCATCGACCGTGCAACGACGAAGTTCTAGAGACAATGAAAACAAAAAGGACACTTATACTTAACATCAGAAGTTGAAATTTTTAGGGGACATAATAAGAAAAGAGTGCTTGGTAAATTTGATACACACAGGACAGATCAAATTCAAGAAGGACAGAGGAAAACAATGTTTAACCTACTTGGTGACCTTGAGTGAATGGATGGTGGAGCAGAGTTGAGAAGAGATGGTAAAAAGGCAAAATTTATTGAGAGCTACAAAAGACAGGAAGTTGTAGAGAGCCACGATCCTGAAGAGACACAGAAACATTTTCCCTGTGATTCAAATGTCATTGTTTTATAGTTTCGAAAAATATTGAATATGGTTGTTTATAGATACACTGTGAAATATCAAGCTAGCTAAATAGATAAGCACTGTATTTTATATATGTGGAAATTCAAACATACGCACCGTAATGGGGGCGCTAGAGGGTGTCGTCAGTGATGTCATCGCGAGGATCACTAGGGGGTTTCGGGTCTTTCAACATCATACACCCCTCACCGCGCCGACCCGACCAGAGATGATCAGCCTCCGGCCCACCCTCGATAAGCGCTTTCAGACACTGGAAAATTACGTTTAGGCCCGGTAAGAAACCCTGCAAATGCTTCCGATTGGCGACAGTCAGAGCCACTTTCCATTTAGAGACGAACCGCATATGAGCTCGTCCGAAACATTAATTTAGACGCAGAATTTCGTGGAATTTTAGCTAACAATTTGGAATCCAGGCACTCTCTCTTTTGATCCATAACCAATTAGCTGTTCTTTCTGCTGTTTCGGTTATGGACTTGAGTGCTTTTCTAGTTTTTACTCCCACTATCCCAATATCTGTTAAGGCTTTGCATAAGGACCTTGCTGCAAATCCTCTAGTCCCCACTTCTATAGGAGTGCAGCTAGCCCTCCAGCCTTTAACCCTGCAACTCTCCAGCAGTTCGTCGTATTTTAATTTCTTCCTTTCATGAGCTTCCTCTGCGTTTTCTTCCCAGGGGACCGTCAGTTCCCACAAGACTATCTTCTTCAATTTATGTGAGAAGAAAACTATATCTGGGCGAAGTTAGTGATGGCAATTTGCTCTGGGAATTTCAATCTTGAGCCTATATCGGCCCTTAGTTCCCAGTCTGTTGTAGGAGATAGCAGGTTTGGATTTACCTTTCTATTTTGTGGGATTTTCGCGCCCGCTTTAATAAATTTTATCTGTCTTGTGTCTGGGTTGTAAACATTCTCTTTGATCGCATTTTGAACTATTTTCACGATCGCTTTTAGAATTTCGTCATGGCGCCACCTGTAACGCCCATCAGCTAGTGCAGATTTACAGCTACTCAGGATATGTTTTAAGGTACCTCTGCGCCCACAAAGATGACAATTTGGCGACTGGGTTTTATACCATAATTGTAAGTTTGTGGGGCTTGGCAGGGTGTCGTATACTGCCCGAATCAGAAATTTTAATCTGGTGTCACCGTGCCATATTTCGGACAATTTGATTTGGCGCTTCAACATAGAGGTCCATGCCCCTTGCTGTCTCATCCCGACTTGGATTGCTATTCGTTTCTCTTCTTCGCCGTTTCTGATTTCTTTCTGCAAAAGATGACTTTTCTTTTTTCCTTGCAGTTTGTCATATTTTTCTGAGGGAAAAAACCCGAGGCCCGCGCGTCCAGTAGCTACGGTTCCTAGTATTTCCTTTTCTCGGATTCTTTCTTTTGCTGTATTCAGTTCTTTCGAGGCGTTCCATTTTCTACCTGTATACACTGATATTCTCGCACCGGTTACTTTGGGATCTTTCGAGCACTCGTACTGGATTGTAGCTCTCACTTTAGCTACTTTAAATTCTTCTTAAATTTATAGATACACTGTGAAATATCAAGCTCGCTAAATAGATAAGCACTGTATTTTATATATGTGGAAATATTTAAAATTTAAAAAAATACCAGCATTAAAATATACGTTCCTACACAGCATTTCGAAGAATTTCCTTACAAAAATGACTTGTTTCCACCATTTCTTTTTGAGATTAATTGATATACTAAGTATACCGCTCAGAAAGATAGCAGCAAAAGTCTGTACTACATTCAATTCGTGTTCACACTTCAGATTTACCAAAGTTTTTGAATAGTACCTATTTGTCAACTACCTAATCCAGTTGACCATTGTTACAATACTGTGAGTTTGATCCGAACTACGTGTCCAACAACTCTACTTTTGTGCCAGCTAAGCGTAATGTCGCCATATTGGTATACAAATGTTCTTCCCTTTACAATGGTCTACATTACTAATTTTCAGTCTTACGATTCTATGATATCAAAACAACGTTAAATAGTTATAAAACTTAAAATTTTAAAAATAATTTTGACAGCAAATTTTTATTACAAGTTTAAAGAGCCACTCAAAGTAGGGGTTACTAAATGAGGCTTATGATAGAAGGGTAAGAGTAGAAAATGAAGATTATGAGGATAGGGAGGAAAGAAACCAACTGACCGTAGACATGAAAACTTTAAGATTGTAGTATTCAGGGAAAGTTTATGCGGTAGTTTGTTTCATAAATTAACAGTTCTTGGAGAAAAGTTGTCTGAATTGAACTTTCAAATAAAATACAGGTTGAATGAGAATGATTCAATCTTATGGAAGGAACGAGGTTGTACGATGTTTTCACAGATGGTAAGTAATTGTTGTAGCATCCACCGAGTCTCACTAGCGATTGCCAACGATAGCATGTCAGTGTTTATTGTATTTTTAAGGTCTATTTCTATGCCTGTTCAATGTCTAAGTGTTTGTCTTGCTTGCAGTCGAAGAACTGAAAAATTATTTGGGAATTATGACATTTCTATTGATAAATTAAAAAAAAATACCCTCATGATTTTCATATTAAGAAAAACGAAACCATCTTTGATGAAGCGCTTGGACCCAAAAATCATTTGAACAGTTTTTATGCACTCCATTTCTCTAAAACCAATCTCTTGTACGCATGCAAGAAAAATATCGTAAAACATTTATCAAAGTGCCGTTTCAGTCATTTTAATGACATCTCCCAACACACACATACACGAGTTGAATACATGGATCGGAATCCGATAAGATTATAGAAAAAAACGAAAAAAAAACAAATACGAAACGTAGTTTTTTAATCGTTTTCACCCCTATCACGTCTATGAAAACCTAGACACAGGATCAAAGTAAATACATGAATTAGGTCCACTAACAGCAGACATCAACCAATTAAATGATAGCCGACCATAAAAATGACCACTCAACAGCGACCTCTTAGAAATCCTAACCAAAAGATATACCCAACCGATAAAAGGATAAAACATACATTCCAACAGATAATACCATTAATCAACAATTTCACACTTACACACCAAATTCCTCAAAAGTCTAACGATCAAAACGAGACATTCACTTAATTACCAATAATCCCAACCAACCCCTACGACAACAACGAACCAAATATAAACAGAGAATGATTCCAAACCTTTATTTCCCCTGAGGAAGTGTTTAAATCCAAACACTGAAACAAACATATGATTGTAGGGAAGAGGACATATATAGAAGAAATTATGTACATGTTCTAAAACATAATTTATAATAAATATTCACTGCTCTATACACCATATATCGAACACTGTTTTAAATTAATGTTTTGGACGGAAAAAATTTTCTTTTTTCTCTCCTCATCCTATACTCACTCGGATATATATATATAAGTATGTGTGTGAATACGTATCTTCGCCTTTTTTCTTTATTCATATTGCTCTTTTACAGATATGCACTATCTGAAATTTTTACACACGCACATATATATATATATATATAAATAGTACCTTGTCAGTTGTCTTTAAGGAGACGTGTGTAAAAGACGGATTTCTTTGTTTTATAGGAGTTAAGGAATGTAAAAATTGTCCATAATTTTTATTGTCTCAAGCGCTTTCGAAGTCGTCATGAATTTGCTCAAATGAAAATCTTAATAAATTTTGTTTTGTTATTTCTCTCAAACCCTGCTCTGAAATGCATTTGCTCAAGCCCGTCAAATATTTCACGCGCTGTTTTTTTTTCTGTCCTTTCCCTCTATCCGCCCTGTGAGTATCAGATTCTTCAAGCGCTCTTTTATCATGATGTGTCCCAGATACTTCAGCTGTCTCTTCCTGATGTTAAGTATAAGTTTCCTTTTGGCCTTCATTCTCTCCAAAGCCTCGGCGTTGCTCACATGTTTGGTCCATGGTATCTTCAGCATCCTTCTGCAGAACCACATTTCTGTTGCTTCGAGTTTGTCCTTCATCTTTGAGGAGATTTTTCTTTAATCATATCACCCCAAGCAAGGCGGTAACACCACTGATGTGCAGGGGACTACATAAAAGTGAAAAGATTGGAAAAAAGAAAGCCGGAAACCACATCCTAAACAGGGAACAAGGGATGAGCCTCTACACCTGTTCAATAGACATGGGTGGAGTGTGAACCGAGCGATAGTTTAGTCTATCTATTTAAAGCATTCGCTGCCATACAGGAGGACAGATATTGCGTAACGGATCAGTACTCTTTTTTTTTTTCAACAAAATGTTCCTGTCTCTCAATACTCTGCTTATTTATTAGAATGCGTCCTTGGTCATCTTAATACGCCTTCGGAGCTCAGTGTCGCACTTTCCGTCTCCCGTTAAAACACTTCTAAAGTATTTAAATTTCTGTGCTGGCTTGATTTTAGTATCCATGACCAGTAATTGCGATTTTGGTTTTCCTCTTTTTGCTGATGGCCATGCACTCAATCTTATTGCAGTTTATGTTTCGTCCTTTCGCTTCCCTTTGTTACATTCTGTGGAACGTTTTGTAGTTTTTTTCCGTGTCTACTATCAGAACCTGTATCACCTGCATATCTTGAGATTATGGACGTCAATGACAAATCCTGGCAGGGTTTCTAGTTCTCTCAGAATTTCCTAGTTGTACAGGTTGAATAAATTCGGTGAGAAGACACATCTTTGTCTTACACCCCTTTCTGTTCGTGTACATCTTCATTGTGGTGTAATGAATATCGGCTCTGAATGAGAAATCGGAGAGCCGAGTTCGAATTCCAGTCGAATTCGTTTCATTTACTTGCGCACCGGTACCCTTAGGAAAGGTATTAATCTTTCTCTTCTCCCTCCATCTATGGGTTGAATAGCAGAAGAGATTGGGTTTTGTACTCTTGGTTGGCAAACTGTCTACCGCAAAGAGTAATGGCAACCTACTGCAAGAAAATCTTCTGCCTAGTCAATCATGTCTTGAAAGAGACATGATCGCCTAATCGTGTATCACGGCAATGGACTGGCTGATATCTGCTGAACTCATTTCCTGTCCGTATGCAGACGGTTTTTCTGCGAGTATAGGTTCTTGATTATTCTGATGTCTTTCCCGAATATGTCAAAGGTTGCTGAGCAGCTGTAACAGATTTTTGCGACTAACAAAACACAAGTACACGTCCTTCTGTATTTATGTTGATTAGTATAAAAGTTAGTGGGTAGATATGTTTCAGTTACTATCCCTGATTTTTATTTTCTTAAACTGAAAGTAATACAAACCGGCCGAGATATAATTCCATTATTCAAGAAATAAATAGTTTATATCCTCTCTGCTATAATAAAGACATTATATATATATATATCCCTCCTGTCACGGTCATGGAGAGAGAGAATAGCGAGGTAGTGTCGGCTCAATCAATTCTCTTTACTACAGGTTATTATAGCTCTTGCCGCGTGTTTGCTCTTTAACAGTGCCTTATTTTATTTTGTGCAATAATTATGTTATCGAGTAGTGAAGAATCCTCACTATTATAACAAATACCGTTTTGCATTTAATTGTGTGTGCATATATATATATTCCACTTTTAATTTTTTTCATATTTTGCATACTCATCCTAATGAAGTTTTATAAGTTTTGTTTCATGTGAATTTCACCGATTTTCTTTTTTATATTTTTCTCGTTGTTGGTTCAAATAGGGAGTAGAAAGTCTTAAAGCCTATGTTATGAGATCTTCCTGTAAAAATGATAATGCTAATAGTAACTGTTTCCTTATAAAGAAACTTTCAACATTCATTAGCCGACTAATCTTTGTATAAAAATAACTTTTCTGGAAAACGCATTTCTCAACTGCTATCTCTTTTCTAGCATTGATAAGATTTTCTTGTTTAAGGCAGTGTGAAAAGGCGACGTCTTGGTTATGTCATTATTTTCTCTTCGAGTTGCATATGATATCCATTTTAGATGCTTGTGTTAATGAAAATCCTCAAGTGATGTGATTTCTGTTATTTCTTTGGGATTCTGTAACGCCATTCCACGATGTTTTAAGAAGGGTTCTTCAACATAATTAAATTTTTCACTTACTGTTTATTAGTCAGTCTGTTAAGTGCCATACGTGATACACGCTTGGGCGATCATATATCGACAGAGACATGACTGACCAGACAGAAGATTTCCCCGCAGTAGTTTGCCATTACTTTCTGTGGTAGACTGGTTGCCAACCAAGACTATAGAACCCAATCTGTCCTGCTATTTAACCCATTGCTCGAGAGAGAAGCGATGGATTCATACTTTTCTTAGGGGTATTTGCGCGTAAGCGAATGCAACTAATTCAACTGGAATTCGAACTCTGTTCTCGGATTTTTCGTCCCGAGCCGATATCCACTGCACCACAACACTGTTTATTACCTTCCGTATTTATGATACATTCATTTGAATTTTTTTAAGAGATAAGATTAAATGAATTTGTTATGACAAGGTTCGCGTGTCTACGACTGTAAATTCACGGTGTCAGATTTGAGCTGCAGGTTATAAATTAGTCAACATTTCCTGAACCCATTATATATATATATATATATATATATATATATATATATATATATATATATAGTACGTAGTATATTTACTTCATTAGGCCCAAAAGTAGACAAAGGCTACCGGAGGGGTCAAGTATTGCCTACTCAAGAAGTATCACGCACATGAAGACACTCATTCATATATATATATATATATATATATAGAGAGAGAGAGAGAGAGAGAGATAGAGAGAGAAAGAGCCTTGTTCGTCTAGTGAAGACATTAGTTCTTAACAAATTACATTGGTACAAGGGTGTGTGGTTTAGTGCTTTAATTGCTTGCGTGGACAAACACCATTACTCAAAAGAAAATATGTGTCCTACTTAAAAGAGGTGGTTTACGAACTTTAAGAAAGTGGAAGATTTTGTTTAAAAAATATTAGGGCTGAAGGCTATGTAATATCACTTCATCTGTATAGCAGCAAATGTTGCACAATCTCCACCCAGATGAAAAGGAAACTTTAGGCGAGACCACCGTAAAGTAAATTTTTGGTGAAGGTGAATTAGGCAACGGATATATGGTTCTATAGAAAGATGCCGAGAATACTCTGGAAGATACATGTAAACAATGAAGTAAAAAGTGAACAAAAAGATACTTGGATTGGAATATTAAAAAAAAAAGCAGAAATTTCTGGGCCACATAATGAGTAAGAAGGCGTGAAAGAATTTGAGAGAACATACAGAAGGCAAGAGGCGTAAAAATAACAGTAACCTATCTAACATAACGTGATCGTTTAAATAAATAGCAAAACATTATCTAGGATGGATAACAAGAGTAAAAAGGTTGTGGAGATTTATAGGAAATTGTGGAGAATTATCTCCCACGTCATAAAAGGGACAAGATACATCAAAGCAGAATTCTTAGAATCCCCAGACAACTTATTTCTCATAGCGAAAGATAATAATTAATGGAAGGTGAATATTATTAAAGATGTGAGCATTGCGTAGTGGTTATCATCGCCAAAAGTAGATTTAGAGTCTAGCATTTAATTTTAACTGAGGTCGTTCTGTTTAATTTCGCATAAATACTATTGAGAAAGTCTAAATGCACTTCACCCTATCCATCTGAAAATGAAAATTACTGGGAAAATTTGGCTATCTAGCCTTGCTGCTGCAGTAATGATAATTCGTCACCCCAGAAATTCAGGTAGAATGTGTATTGACAGGCAATAAGCTTAAAACACGCTATCCTCTCTGCGCAACTGGAAGATGTAAACATATGGATTGATTTTTTTTTTTTGCACTTTATCACCCTTTGTGGGTTATTTAAACCCGGAAAATATCGGGTGCTCCATTAAACGGATCAAAGTAAGCAGTTAATAAAACAGTGTTATTGCTGAAATTTTATTAATTTCACTATTGGATCATATTTTTTTGAGTCATTGCGATTATGTGTAAAAGATAATATTGTCAAAATATCCGCCAAGGTTTTGTTGGCACTCTTCCACTCGATGGTCAAAATTTTTGATGACGTCTCTACATCCTCGATCTCACCAATATGCCTTATTATTTCATCTCCCAGCTGTTGAATTGTTGTGAGCTTGTTAGCATAGACCTTACTTTTAAGATGACCCCAAAAAGAAGAAATCTAAAGGCGTCACGTCGCATGATCGTGGTAGAAAATTGATATCTCTGTTTTGAGACCTGGGAACTTTTCATTCAATAAAGCCATTGTTACATTGGCTGTGTATGTGTTGTTAAGTTGGAACCACAAATCTTTACTATCCATAGCATTCAATTCAAGCCATAAAACGTTATCATGACACAGTATCGCTCGCCTTACACTGTAACAGAAATCCCGGTATCATTTTCAAAGAAATACGCCTCAATAAGTGCGCTAGCAAAAAATGCACACTAAACAGTGACATTTTGAGGATACTGAAAAATGTTTTATTCTTTCTGTCCGCTACTAAATGGCCCACGATCTGGTACCAAATGGTTTACGACATGGAACCAAATGTTCCACAGCCCGGTACCAAATGGTCCACAACTTGGCACTGAATGGTCTATGACCCGATACCAAATAGTCCACAATTCGGGACCAAATTGTTCACAATTTGGTACCAAATGGTTTACAGCCCGGTACCGGTCCGCGGAACCGTGATTGAGGACCGCTGGGTTAGGCATTTGTTTCATATATATTACACATTGATAAACCACTTGTATTGAATTGGAAAGAGTTACCACGGAGTTGTTATACTTTTGCAACCCACCAGCCACAAATCGGCTACGTAGCGATTGAATGATTGATTGTTTTTTTTTTATGGCTTTTGTGATTTATTTAAAGATGAAACATATTTTAGATTGTGAGAATAAGTCTTTTTTAATTTTTTTTTACTAGTTAATATTGCATTCACAATTTTTTGGACATAACTATGTTTTTTTCTTATACACGTCTATTGTTTACCGTTTACCGCCATATCACATTGAAACATCAGTTCTCGAACGATCACCAAAGTTAAGCAACTTGAAGCCTGGTCAGTGCCTACATGCGTGGGAATGTCATGTGCTGTAAGTGTGGATGCACGGGTGATATAATGGATAGCGACCTTAAATTGTTAATCGGAGTTCCGAGTTCTAATTCTTGTCTGGTTCTTTATATTCACACACGCGCAAATACTTTTAGGGAACGTATGAATATATCTCTTTCCGCCCTAGCTATATCCAGTTGTATCAGTAAATACTATTATCTCAAAAATTCTTACAATCTAAACATTTTTATGTCTTTAAATAACCTGGAAAGGTTGACAAGCAGTAAAAATAATAAATCAACCACAACATGCTATTTGCACCAGACTTGGAGAGAGAAGCGATTTCTCATGGATATTTTAGTGTAAGTGAATGTGGCAAACTTGACTGGAATTCGAACTCAGTTTTCTGACTTATTCATTAGCCGCGCATCCCCTGTGTAGCGAAGGTGCTAATGAAAACCAAAGCAATGTATGGATCCGAAAATCGTGATACAATAAATGGTTACTTTGCAGGGTTTGTGTGGAGTCTTATATTCAGAGACTCAGAATTGTATCATTTTTGGCATCTAATTTAAGGATTTATATAATGTTTAACATTAGTGGGTCTTGATTTTGCATTAACTGAGAATAAAATAAAAAATAAAAAAGAAGCATCATTACTGATGCTGATTTTTTTTAAATTGAAAACCTAATAGTTTGTGGATGTTCAATTTAAATATCAAAATACATATTTTAATGCATGTGGAGTAAATATGTACTGTTTTGCAGTTGGGGGTGAAAACCCGCAATAACACATTTCCCATGACTGTTGCGGGCTGTTGGACAACTTGTGAAGCTGATGTACAGATTTTTCAATGACTACAGCACAGTGGCAGACTGGGTCTAAAACTATTGGTTGCTAGGAGATACTATCATTTAATTTTCATAAAAAGTAAACAAAATTTTTAAGAATACATATGGAAAAAGATATATTTCTTAGTAATTACATCATACATGTACTGTACATATTATTGACAGTAATTACTGCTAATAATGATTTTCGAAGCGTAGTTTAGATGTGGTACAGTTCCGAAAGTATGGGGCACCCAGTGAAGATCGAACTCACTATTCAGTTTGAGCGAGGCAAATTTGCTGACTTTAAACTACGTCGAATTGCCTTTGGCAGTAGTTAAGTGTATGAATAGGATAAAGCAGGGGTCGGCAACCTTTTGTTAACTATATGCCGACTTAGGTTTTAAAATCATTCAATGTGCCAACAACGTACTTATTTCTACAAAAGTCACGGTCAATATGCCTGTTCTACAATATATTTTATATAGTAAAATATACAATATTATGCAAACTACATTAATATAAATAACCTATTTTAAAAAGTTTTTTTTAAAGTTTTTATTATTCATTGATCGGCAACATACATTGTTACTTTGAGTTTTACACAATTTCCTAATGTTCAGGTGTTAGGCAACTTCGTTGTGGATTTAATACTGCTTTCATGTGAGAGAAAATTTGAATAAGTTAAACCAAAATCCGAAAGAAGAGCAGAAGCAATCCTTTTAAACAGATGAAAGATCTCGGGAGAAATGTACAACAGTTGAGAATAGGAGCAGACTTTTTTAAATTTTCGTTTTCCAGAGACGTCCTTAGTTCAACAAATCGTGCCATTGGAAATTCTTTAGCATGCCATGTGTAGAGTATGTTTCTGACGTTGAATCCTGGCAAATTTGATAAATTTTATTATGTGGAAAAGTGTTTTATTTACTTGATTACGCGTTTCGGCATCTTTAGATAGGTTTCCTCAGATCAAAACGCAATATGCGTGTGTTTAATATTGATGGAAGTAGATACCAAATGTAAATACAGAATGTTATAATTTAATTGTTTATTTATTTATTTTAATTTCAGGTAACTGGTTGATATTTTTAAATAGTTTACTGCATAATTTATATATTAACAGATAGCACAATAGATCATTACATGCAGTCCACTATATTAAGAGTAAACATTTGTGTTCACTAGATGATTGTGTGAATCTGCAATCAATAATTGCTTCTGCATCCAGATAATCTAACAATTCCTTTTCAAGGAACAAGCAAGCAAGAAAAATAAAATGTCTCAAAAGGATATTTTTCTATTGACATCTCTATTATTATATGCACCCTTTCATCCCCAGTTGTGTTTCATTTCATTTGTAATGTACATAAATGTAAGTAGAAAAACCAAATGTTGATAAGATAACAAAGCACTGTTTTGAACTCCCTCACATACACCCGTTCGTGGGGTTAGGTGGTAGTATGTACCGTCCCTTTTGGAACTATTTGAATAACCTATGGAATAATAAGAACGTTTAACATATGACCAACGTGGCCGACTGTCTCTAAAAATATTAGCTATCAGAAAACTTGTAATTTTCATAATGAATAAATAAGATTTCTGCAAAAGAAAAACAGGTAAAAAGGGTGCAATTAAATATTTTTTGAAAAAAAAGAAATGTGTATTTCTTAGTGTATAGATTATTACTCTAAAATTTCCTCGTAGTAGATACCAAATATAAATACAGAATGTTATGAATGAATTTTTTTCATTTCAAGTATTTGGTTGATAAATAGTTTGTTGCATAAATTGAACATTAACAAATTGTTCAAAAGCACAATAGAGCATTGCATGTAGTTCAATATAGTAAGAACCATAGTGTTCAATAGATGGTTGTTTGGATTAGTCAATAATTTCTTCTGCATCCAGTTCATTTAACGATTCCTTTTCAATGGATAACAACAGGTATGATTCCAAATTTGAAAATGTCTTCGCATTGTATTTGAGAAACTGATAGTGCACAGATGACTTTATATAGTTTTTGTGCCATTTTTTTATCATTTCACACCAAACAATTCAGTAAAGCCACTAAGACACAATGGGTTACTGAGTGTGAAAAAACAAGAAAAAGAGAAACATTATTAAAGAGTGAGATCAACAAAAGAAGAGTGACCAATAAGACAGAACATTTAAATGTTTGAAGATCAACGTTGAAAGAATGGAAGCGGAAGAGAGTTCCACAAGCGAGAAATGGGAGAAAATAAACTGTTAGCATAGAAGTTGCATCTAGTCAATTCAACTGCCAATTTAGTACTGTGCTGAAAATTATATGATCTAAGTACGTTAGAGCATTAGAAAATTCACCACGAAAGTATTTACAGAAAAGAAACAGAGAAACTACCTTACGATTGTGGAAAAGTTACTGAAACCGAGATGCCAGGTCAGGACCAATAAAATTGCGGATTATTCTCTGGATTTTTTCAAGAATCTCTAAATACGTAAGATAGATTCTGGAGAGAAAAAAATATTCAGCACGGCACAGAGAACCAACTTTCTTAGACTTAACAAATCGTTCAATATAATACTCCCACTTCATGTCAGAAGAGAATGTTCGATTAAACGAGCCATTATCCTGAATGTTTGCATCAGCCATACTGATAAAATCAGAAAGGGGTCTCTCAGATGATTAATAAAGGGAAATTCGTTTTGGATATGTTTAAATGAACAAGCTAAAACAGCTGTGTTTCTTTATTACATTTTTATTTGACATATGGGCCCACTCTATCAGGGGCTCACTTGGCATTAGGCAAGCTGACACCCTGGCCAGTTCTCCGTTGCTATTAAGGTGACAGCGTCCTTCGTAATATGAACGCGTCGGGCTTAATTATGACTGACTAAAGGTGAAATAACTAGCAACCATTTTTTTTCACAATCGTCATAACATCACAATTAAGGCATTGCCTAAATTCACGTGGTTATTGTATTAAGATTGGTGCAAGTTCTTTTTTTCTATCTTTATTTATTTTAGTGCGGATAAAAAATTTTTGTAAGAGTTTAGGGAGTGAGGTCTGTGAGATAATTTTGTGCGATGTTGTTCGCGTGAAAAAATCGCTGCAGAAATGCGTGCAGTTCAGCTAATTTTAGAAATTGTTCGTTTTTCACTTGTTTCGCACATACAAAAAATATAATAAATGGTTTTGAACGAAGAATCTGTTTAACAACATAACACGAACGTTCATTTATTAACGCTTTCACACACAGAATCCTAACATACCTTCTTATCATTCTCTCTCTCTTTATATGTATATATATACTACCAGTATAGCCGGTGTTGTTCGGGTGTAATGAAAGCTTTAAAACTAATCCATGGTCCTGGAGCTCAGACTCTTTGGACGTTGGAACGAAAGACTAAAAAGCAATAGTTGTTTCCAGTTAAAGCGAAGCCGTACACTGAAAGAAAAATGAATGGATGTAAGTCAAATTTTGATTTCCTTGTATCGATATCAAATAAGTTTTTATCGTCGTAAACTGAATTTTTAAGGCTAAATAAGTCCTCTGAATAAATGGTATCATGGCTGAAACTAAGAACTACAATTATACCTACTTAGAGCCAAACCCGAAGCAAAAATAAAAAATAAAAGGGCTGAAAAAAATACAGACATACAGGCAGATAAACAGACACACACACAAACTTCTTGCCTTTTATATATATATATTATCGATTTTCTGCACTATTGTAAGAACTGCAACCTTGAAACTTCTGAATATCGTTTCTTATGTCTTTGTCTATGAGTGTATCAAATTTGATTAAAATCGGACCACTCCTTCTATAAACGGATTTTTTCGATTATCAATTTTCGATATTTATCGGGGGTACCTCGACACAAAACCTAGCTAAGAACGCTCGCAGACGCTTATAGTATAACTGTGTAAATTTTCAAGAAAATCGGTTCAGCCTTTTCGGAGTCTATAGGTAACGAACGCACAGACACTCACACAGAGACAAAGTTCCATTTATATATATATATATATATATATATATATATGGGCTAGAGAGAGAGCTCTTTTTCCTCAGACACCTTTTTGAAGAAAATCATAGCAATTTATCCCGCGGAACTACGGCTATTTCCGAAACAATTTAGTCTGGCACAAGGCCACACTAGTAGAGCACCAGTAAATAACGAAATCACCATACTAACGAATTGATGAGACAATATAGCTAACTTTCTTACAATGTTATTCTTCCTAAATGTCGGGTTTTTTAGACGTAAGCGGTCATGTCTAATCACAGCTTCCTTTTCTTTTTAATATCTGTAAATTTTCATGACTGATTGGGAAAGACAGTGGCGTGGTTTCTCCACGGTTTTGAATTCAGTGTTGCCCTTCTCGTAGACTGGTTACCAGTCAAGTTCCAAGAGTTCAGTCTACCCTATTATTTAACCCATAGCTTGGGGAAGAAGTGGTGTATTCATACCTTTCCCAAGTGCATTTGTGCGAAATGAACTTTACACTGTCAGAATTTGAAGCTTAGCTGATTCCACTTAACATGACAAAAAACTCTTAATAGGTATTTTAAAACCTAGTTTAGTTTGGTACAAGACTACAATTGTGAAGTATCCATTTTGGTTTGAACTGGATATGGTAGTAATGTTCGATTATATACAATTGCTAGTCACTATACCAACAACGACACGCCACTGTATTGAGTACATTTAGTTTAGCTACAAGCGTGGAACTGATCTCACTACAGCTTTCCCTGGCGATTTGTCTATCAAATAAACAAATACAAATTTTGGCTGGGATCAAAGTGTTGTATATGTCTCTTCTTCCTCTTACAATTACGAAGGAAGCTTAGTTCCGGAGATTCTCTGCTTCACTACCTCCCACATTTAGTTAAAGAGGATTGATGGATACAGACGCCAGCATGACTGTGGTCGTGAATATTCCATAATTTTTATTCTTGTAGGAGTAATGGTACCTAATATTAAAAATGAGTTTGTGCCACACGAGAAAACCTTTTGATTTATCTGTTTTTGTGTGGTTTATCAATCTTTTATGTGTTATTTAAAACCAGAAAACATTTTTACGTTTTTGAGATAAAGATTTAGTGATATAAATCTTACTAATTAACCCATAGCTTGAGGGAGAAGAGGTTGGTTCATAACTTTCTCAATGGTATTTGCGCGTAAGTGAATATAACGAACTCAACGGGAATTGGAACTTGTCTCTACTATTAACAATTACAGCACCCGCACATTCAAGCTCACAGCATCTGGTATTCCCAAAAAGTCACCCATTTAGGTACTGACAAAGTTCGACGCTGCTCAACTTCGGTGATTGTAAGGAAACCGGTGTTTCAGTGTGATACGACCACAAGCAATGGCAGTGGGACAATTGAGTACAGAATCAGAGTAAAGTATCTATTCTTTGAAGGGTGTCTAGTTTTGGGGATTCCAACCTTGTGGCAGCACACGACGCCAACATAACAGTGGTTGCTGGGACTGAACATTTTTTTCCTTAGTCCTGATGTATACGTATAGCACACGTTAAACGTGTATAACTAACTTTAAACTGATAATGTCTCGCATCTTAATACCATGCGTGGTTTAGTAAATACCGCATTCATTTGTAGGTCTTAGGGTTGGGTTAAAGGTACACGGTTTAAAAAACGGAAAATGCAACCCACGCAGAGTTGTTTCCTGCATTGTTTTCATACACCTGCCTACGCAGTGTGACGGACCCACTTAAAAATCTACACTTAATTAAATGGATTGTTCCTCTTTTTATACGCCCACAAAATCACAAAAAACATTCACCCAATGGCTTTTGTAGCTACATCTGCAAAAGAATAAGTACTTCACTGTAAACTCAAATGGCAGACGAAGGATACATTAATGGCTATCAACTGAAGCCAGCAAACCGTGTTCCGATTCTGGTCGAAATTGTTTATATTCCTTAACCCCTTTACTAGCATAGTTTATTTCTAAATTCTAAACTGTTATCCGTAGTTGGGATCATCGAGTTAATGTGAACAATCCTTTACTTTAGCTGCATAGTATGTGCTTCACCAGGGCTAGAGAAGGATAGTTCTTCTCTTAGACCAGTTGCTACCCAAGGCTATAGAGCCCAGTCTGTCATACAATGTACCCATACCTGGATAGAGAATTGAATTCATATCTTTCCAAAGGGTATTAACACGTAAGTGAAAAAATGAACTCTACTGAAATTTGAATTCGTCTCTCCGATTCCTCAATCCGAACTGCAATCCATTACTCTAACATAGCTTTTATGGCAACTTTAAATTAAATTCAATATCTGAGCTATCCACATAAGAGGGTTGGCCGAAAAGTTCATAGGCTGATCACGATTCTCTCAAGGAATGTGACCAAATGAGATTTATTTTGCAACATAGTCCCTCTTGCGATCTACACATTTCTTCCATCGGTTTTGCAGTGTTTAGATCCCATTAATGAAGAAGCATTCATTCTGCTGGTAAAAATAAGTAATCAGCAGCAAATACCACTGGCTTCCAGCAAAATGTTTTTTTTATGCTGGGGAACAGATGATATTCATGAGAATAACCAGTTCAAAGCTACATTCACGCACAGCAGCCATTGAAAAAAAGGTCTGCTGGAGCACTGTGCTAATGAAACATGACCTTTTCGTCAAATATTCTGGGAATTTGAAGGTCTTGATACTCTTTGGTAACTGTCTCAGCAACGTGGCATAGTACTCTCCATTAATGTTGCGGCCATTTTAAAGATAGTCCCCAAAGATTGAGGTCATCACCTTCCCTGTAAATGAATCGACCTTGGCATTCTTCAGAGTAGGTGAGGATGGAATGATTCCACAGTGGTGTCTCTTTATGTCTGGCTCTCTCTTATCCTTGTTAAGGAAACCAGCTAAACCTGCCTTAGAAAATATCAGATTTCTCTAAAGCTCTTTTGATCAAATATCAGAAGACGTGGCAACCATTGACCAGAATCTTGTGCAGAACATTCTCAACTATCTTACGAAATATGCTAATAGCATTGGCTATTTGATTTATATTCATTCACCTGTTATGTATCACCATGTGGTGTACTAAACCAACGTTTCCCTCACTGGTGGCAGCTGCAAGATGTCCAGACTTCGGGTTATCGACAAAATTATTCTTTCCCTCCAAAATTCACTTGCTTATTTTTTGCACTGTTGATAAAGCTGGGGCGTCATTCCTTAATATAGTAGCTATGTCAGCATAAATATCTTTTGGGGCGAAACTCATTTTCTGCAAGTACGTGATAACACCACAATGCTAATTTTGGTAATTTTCAAGCGAACTCAAAATTAGTTACTTTGAAAATTCCTTTGAACTGTCATTGCTAAATCCGCTGCTATGAAAGTCGGTTCTCTGTGTAGGGCCTGGAAGTTTTTTCCGCCTGAATCTATCTTGCACATATATAAATCTACCATCCGCCCGTGCATTGAATACTGCTGCCATATCTGGTCGGGTGCTCCTGCTATTCTCCTTGGGCTTCTCGACAAGGTACAGCAGAGGGTCTGTAATGTGATCGATACCAACTTGGCAGACCGCTTGCAGTCTCTCTCTCACCGGCGCGACGTGGCTTCACTGTGTCTCTTCTATAAATACTTTCACGGCTTCTGCTCCAATGAACTTAGATCACTGCTGCCCCCTAGATACGAATTTGCACGAGAAACTAGATTAGCAACTAGATCCCACCCTTTTACTGTGAAAAACCGATAAAATGCAACCGCAATTTCTACTCCAACAGTTTCTTTTTTCGCACTTCCCGACTGTGGAATTCCCTTCCACATGATTGCTTCCCCGAAGGCTACAATCTCCAGGAGTTTAAATGTAAGGTCAATAGACACCTCCTAACACACTAACTTGCTCCCATTCTTTCAAACACTCTTCCCATCTGCCCAACCCTCATCATCGGTATCCTTACCCATCTATCATCTTCCTTCTGACATTTCCTACACCTAACCACTCCTCCTGTTTACCTTCCCCATGCGCAATAGTGGCAATGGAATGCCTTGCTTGGGGTCAAATGATTAAAAAAAAAATGTATAAATTAACATAGAACGAAATAAAAAAAGTTGAAATTAATAAAAAAATTTCAGTGTTCTAGCATCACTCCTTTTTAGTAAGCCTATGAACTTTTCAGCAAATCCTCGTAAGGTAACCCCCTCTAAAATTCAATGTATGATTTATATATATATATCCGAGTGAATAAGGAACGAAGAAAAACTGACAACGTCCAAAACATTAATTTAAAACAATGCTCGATATATAATATAAAGCTGTGAATATTTATAATAAATTATATTTTAGAATATGTACAATTTTTTTTTTATATATATATCCACTACAAATTTTACATTTTGTTTTGACATTTGACTTCCAATGTAGAATTCTATTCGGATATATCAAAGGATGAAATCAAAACAATTTTGAACTGTAGAAAATCAGTTCTCGTCCACAGCAACAAACAGTGGACAAAAATTTAACGGATAGTTTTGATTTATCTATGGGAGCCCTGGATTCTGCAGAATCTTCGGATCTAGTAAGACTTTTCCTATTGTACAACCTCACAGCGTATAAATTGATACCAACAATATAGGACACGATAGTGATGATGGACTCATGATAATAAATAAATCCACGAGAGGTAAGGTTGATAAAACTAGAAAATTATTTCATAAAGTATTTAAATCTTTTGGTCTTAACGTAGTAATTAACCCTAATATCAAGCAAGTTGACTTCCTAGACATAACATTAGACTTAGTATCGGACACTTTTCAACCTCAGATGAAAAATAATGCTAACCCAATCTATAATATAAATTGGGTTAGCATTCAGTCGAACGCCGCATTAATACACACTCCTCAAATAAAGAAATATTTGATAAACACAAAGTAATTTACGATAAAATTCTCAAAAACAGCGGATATCAATCCTCCAAAATAAACTTTGTCGAAAAATTCAAGAGCTCAGAGTAACAATAGAAACAGAAAAATCATATGTTATAGCCCTCCTTTTAATCAGTTAGTTAACTTTAAACTGGAACATAAATCTCTAAAACTAACAGAGAAGTAAAATATTAAATAGAAATGCAACAAAACTAAGCTATAGCTGCTCCAATAATCTAGAAAAAAATAATTAAATTACATTACAGTAAAATATTTGTTGTACTAAATACCAGTCTGCCCCATGACAACAAATTTTGTAACTGTAGAAACCCAAACTAATTTCCCATTCCTAATAAATGCTTAACAAAATTCCTAATATATATGTGTTCGATTTGATCCCTGGAGAATCCCAAAGATGAAAAAATGTATATCGGAAACACCATGAACGTATTTAAAAGGCGCTTTTACAATCACCTCTCACCCTTCAATAACAAAGAAAAACAAAACATGATGTCTCTTTTCAAACACTTTTGGAAGTTAAAAAACGAAAATAAAACACCTAAAATTAAATGGAAAATTCTCAAACAAGCAAGAACAGCTAAATCAATAAAGAAACCATGTTTCCTTTGTCTTCAAGAAAAAATTGAAATCATTAAATACATAAATAGCGACAAGCTTTTGAACCAGATGCATGAAACCACAGTAAGCTGCAAACACATGCTGCAAGATATTGCACAAGCGAAAACTGGGACCTTCCACTGGAGACGGTTTCATAAACCTTTATAGTACTAACAACTCACTTATATCAAATTTTACCTATTACACACCACGAACTATTCTAATTTAAAGTTTTATAGAAAAAAGTAATTTCCTAAATTCAAAATTAAGGTTAAATATACAAAAGTAGATTAATTATAAAACTGTGCTTAAATACAAAAATATTTTATAGTAGTACAAATAAACATTAAAGATAGGTCCAATCCCATCCTTTCCCACCCTTTACACCTCCTTATTCTCCCTCTCTAATAGAACCAAGAAATAAAGGCTAGGCAGGAGGTCATAAAACACTTTCATGAATCAACTATATCCCCTACCTACCCCACTTTCTTCAAAATTCTAACGGACAATTTACAAGACTTATTCCCTTATCGCTAACCCCCGACAACATTCCACACACAACTCCCAAATATAAGAAAAGAGGTCTTCCATTTCTTTCCACATCACCTGATGAGACATTGGAAGTCCAATGTCGAAACAAAATGTACAATTTGTAGTGGGTATATATATATATATATATATATATATATATATATATAAATTGTACATGTTCTAAAATATGATTTATAATATATATATAGTCATCCGTAAACAGATCTGTTTCGGTGTATCACAGCTCATCAGTACGGTTAGACATCCGATTGCTTCTAGCCAGGATTGAAACCAGACCGAACTTTATTTTTTAATCTTATCACCCCGAGCAAGGCGGTAACGCTACTGATGTGCAGGGGGCTACGTAAGTGTGAAAAGATTGGAAAAGAGCCGGAAACCACATCCTAAAAAGGGAACAAGGGATGACCCTCTTCATCTGTTCAATAGACGTGGGTGAAGTGTGAACCAGGCGATTTGGCATCCATCTGCGATTCTACCTCTGCGATATTGGCGCTCGGTATGAGAAGGTGATCTTTAGCGTGTTATATACAATGTAAACACACGCCAGTAGCCAAGAGTGTTCAAATTCATTATTGAATGAACGATACGTAAATGCGTGAGTAGCTACTGCTTATATATATATATATATATATTATAAATTATAAATTATAATAGTTTAGAACATGTACAAATTACAATTTACTACAAAGTATACATTTTGCTTCGACATCGAAAGAACAATGTTTCATCAGGTAGTTTAATGATCGTATCATTAAACTACCTGATGAGACAGTGTTCTTTCGAACTGATATTTCCACTAAAAATAACGTTTAAGCAATAAAATATGTCAGATTAATAATGGAAAAACCTATATATATATATATATATATATATATATATATATATATATATATACTACCGGCCATAATTATTAGGACATCCCAGTTTTTTGAATGAAATGGTGTATTTCATACTATTTTTAGTAGTTATTGGCAAATGAAAATAGAATGGTTCTTTTTTTATTATTAATTTGCAAAATTTTACAAGGCAAGGATGCAAAGACGAACTCGTCCAAATCACTCAAATTTTTTTTCATTCTTTCATTGACGAAACTGCAATATAGGTAATTATTAAATATTTATAAATTCATTTGATGCCCATGTTATTGTGCAATATTAGCAAAAACAAAAACAGAACTAAAAATATTCTATTTTCATTTACAATTACTCACTTGGCAATAAATACTAAAAAATAGTATGAAATACATCGTATTATAAAACACTGAGGTGTCCTAATAATTATGGCCGGTAGTGTATATTCACACAAACACAGGATGCAATGTGTAAATTGACTCTATTTTATATTTTTAATTTTGTCGACTGCACAGTATAGTAGGGACAGTTTGGCACAGCTTGTGAGAAAATGTGCACCATGACGAGATTCACTCCACCAGATATTTGAAAATGGCATGCTGTACGACTTGGAATTCCCGCCGAAAGCTCCAATACGAGCATTTCAGAGAGTTTGGGTGTCAATCATAAGACGATGCATAAGATTAGGAAAGAGTTGATGAGGTCCTCAGACTCAACAGGGAGGCCTACATCAAGATCTCGAGGAACTAGTGCGGCCCTGGGTCAAGAGGATGGCTGCTGAAAAGACCCCACTAGTCTCTAGGCCATGTCACACAAGCAAGAGAATCCAGTTATGACTGTCAGACAATTTCTGCAAGCGCATCATTCCTTACAACTGGCACCTAACTCTCCAGACTGAAATCCTCTTGATTATTATGTGTGGGGCACAATTGATCAAGAGATCAACAAAACCCTTTAGCACAACAGATGAACTGAAGCAAGGATTTTGGTAGCTTTCATGAACTTAAACAAGAAAATCTCAATGTCTTCTGGAGGCAGTGGTGATTTTATTGGAAAATTTACTTTTTAGTATTTCAAGATATTGTGTAATTTTGCTAAATATATCTGTTAAAATGAGATGTCAGTGTTATTTTATTTTCATTTTTGATAAAAATTTCGATGACAGTTATCCATTGCACTTGTTTTATATTCTGGTAGAATTATGCTTGAGCTTACATAAAGACTTACATATTCTCGTTTTGGTTTTTAAATTTTCCATTTTATTGTGGGATTTTAATTGATTTCTTTTAAGAACCAAAAATATTCAGACATATCTAAAATACCAGAGGATATACATGTACTGTTACGGATAGCAGTGCAGGAATGAATTCGGCGAGCCAGGCTTGAACTCCTGGTTAGTCTGTTGTCTTCACTTTCGCACTAATGCCCCCGAGTAAGGCCTAAACCACTGTCTTCACCCATCAGCTAAGAGCTAAATAGACGACTGAGCTCCCTAGCAATACATGGCAACAAGGCTAAGGGAAAGAAAACTCTGAAGTCAAAACCGTAGAGAGAGTAACGGGTAAATTGGGATTGGCATACCAGGTTCAAATTTCAATCGAGACCGTTTTGTGTTTACATTCGTGCAATGTAAAGTGTATGCTTCTCTCTCTTCCTCTCTTAGATACGGGTTTATAGCCGGGTAGACTGGACAACATTGGTTGGTAACTAATCTAGAAGGATAACTCTGAATTCCAAAACAGTTTGGCTTGGAGTTAGCAACTTCATCCTATAAAAAAGAAATTCTTACCACAGCATACTACAGATAACTGCTAAACGTATCTTAAATTTACCTAAAGTGCTTTCTCAACTAGACCTATTTAAAATAAAGCCCTTTTGCGTAATATATAGTTTTACGTATATGAAAACAAGTGATTCAATTTCCAGAAGAACTATAAATTATTTTTATGGGAACAAAGCTAAAGTCTAAAGAATATTAAAATTATTATTTAAAAATAAGTAAATAATTTTTCGGTATATATATCTATCAATCCAGGACTGTTTGTAACTATTCTTATCTATCTAAGATAAGAAAATTAATCATCAAATCGGCTGAGTTGGGAGTAGTTTTTCAAAACACCGTAGCTGCTACAAAATCAAAACATTAACTTAACAATTCGCGTCACATCTTTAAATCGCCACGTCAAATCGAAGCTTGCATATGGAGGCAACATATGGTGCTCAACCCGTTTAGAAATATATAAAGTGTCAGCTGTATACAACCGTTTCTAAGATCGATAGTTAAATGTGGCTTTGACCGAATGAAGTCTGTAGGTCTTAGTGAGGACCATCTTTCTTCGACCGTCGTAGGCAGTAGCTACAGAATTACAAAAAGAAAACTGCACCAAATGACAGTAAACATTTGAGGAATTCGAACAACAGCAACAGCTAAAAGGATATCACATATGAATGAATAAGAGATAAAGAGCGCACACACATAGTTATTTCCTGAGTATAGCAGAAAATAGTATCCGCATTCGTGGGGCATGGGAACATAAGAATCCGTGAACCATCGAGGCGCCATACACACACACAAACATCTGCACGCGTGCAGTCACACAGGTACAAACATACATAACACTCACCCACACTTGCACCTCATATATATATATATATATATATATATATATATGTCTCAGGTTAGATAAATTGCAAACACTATGTTTGCTTATTTTTAATAAAATCCGTTCATACTCACGGAATATCTTTCGAGTATTACAATAAAAATGCATGAAAAAACTGTCCTTTTTACAAACATTTTAGAACATTCCTACAGTATTCATAGCTGCTTCTATTAATTGACGGCTTAAGTGTTTTAATGAATATTGGCTCGAGAATCTGTAGTTTGACCATGACATTACAACATATAAAAAAGTTCCATTTTGGATAATTTTCACGTTCTAATGAAAGCTAGCAATTTGTTAACAGTTATATTTGAAGCAGAAAAAAAATGTACAGTAATTTTTAGCAATACAGTTTTGCGGTTATGTTTTGTTACCATAAGTCACACACCTGAAAATAATCTCGAAAAGAGACTGAAAGTACTTGCGAACATTGAGAAATGAATGATAATAAGATCTGTCAACGTTACAGCTCATTTCTGACATCTTTTGATTGTAATACGCGAAAGATATTCCGTGAGTATGAACGGATTTTATTAAAAATAAGCAAACATAATGTTTGCAATTTATTTAATCTAACATATTTAAAAGAAAATTTGCTGCCTAAATACTCAAATTTTAAATTATATATATATTATACTTTAGAACATGTACAAACTACAGTCTGCTACAAAATTGTATATTTTGTTTCGACATTGAAAGAACAATGTCTCATCAGGTAGTTAGCAATGATGGTAATAAATGTTAATTTTTAAAGAAAAAATGTTAAAACACCATTTATACCATCATCACTAACTACATGATGAGACATTGTACTTTCAATGTCGAAACAAAATGTACAATTTTGTAGCAGATGGTAGGGGGTTAGTTCTAAAGTATAATTTATAATAAATATTCATTGCTCTATTTCTATATTGAGCACTGTTTTAAATTAATGTTTTGAACACTGCAAATATTTTCTCCGTTCCTTATTCATTATATATATATATATATATATATATATATAGGTTTCATTGAATAATATAGACAAGTTCTGTCTATTTATTTTGTGTAAGATCCATTCGTATGATCTGATTAGCTTGATAGTGTTGTCATGGAAAGACGACAAGAAATCGCAATAATTGTTGATTTTTTATCAGGTCTGAGCTTTCGGCTTACATAAGCCATTATCAAAGGATGAACATTTAATGTTCAGTGAACATAGAACATTTAAATTATTATTAACAGAGTGGAGTTATACAGAGAAAATTAGACAGGTCCATTTTTTGAACAAAAGAATTAAATTTATCATATATTACGCTAAATCCACAACATCCAACTCAATCGTCCGCAACGACTCCTCCCCCACCGTTAGCGATTTGCAAAAAACAATGTAGTGTATAAATTCAAATGCCCCTTTCGAGAATGTATCTCAAACAAACTAAATAATACCTACATTGGACATACTACTAACTCGCTTTCGCGGAGACTTACATTGCACTTAAATGAAAATTCTAACATATTCCGACATTTAAAACACCACGGCTATCAACACACACTTCTTAGGAAAACACTTGTTGAAAATATGCATATACTTAGACAAGAAAATAATAAATAAAAACTTAAAATTCTAGAAGCTATCTACATCAAACAGTTTAAACCTAGCCTAAATAAAATAAATTTCGACACCTCTACTAACATACTTCAATGCCTATAATCGACGGGAGAGGTCATAGTTATTATACTTACCCCCCTACACCATAGTAGCAGCAGTTCCAAGACCAATCCCTCATGCCACTATACACTCAGTCAGTTAAGTGCCATAGGTGAAACACGCTTGGGCGATCATGTCTCGAAAGAGACATGACTGACTGGGCAGAAGATTATCCCGCAGTAGGTTGCCATTGCTTTCTGCGGTAGACTGGTTGCCAGCAAAGGCTATAGAACCCAATCTGTCCTGTTATTTAACCTATAACTGGAGGGAAGAGACGGATTAATACCTTTCCCAAGGGTATTTGAGCGAAAGTTAATGCAATGAATTCAACTGGAATTCGAACTCTGTTCTCGGATTTTTCGTTCCGAGCCGATATCCACTGCACCACAACGCACATCCCTGTACACTATATACTCAATTGACCAAAAACCCACTACCTCCATTTCTTCTCGGACTACAGCCATGTGCGACACAAAAAAAATGGACCTGTCTAATTTTCTCTGTATAACTCCACTCTGTTAATAATAATTTAAATGTTCTATGTTCACTGAACATTAAATGTTCATCCTTTGATAATGGCTTATTTAAGCCGAAAGCTCAGACCTGATAAAAAAAATCAACAATTATTGCGATTTCTTGTCTTTCCATGACAACACTATCAAGCTAATCAGATCATACGAACGGATCTTACACAAAATAAATAGACAGAACTTGTCTATATTATTCAATTAAACCTGTATTAATGAAAAAATGCTGCCAAAATACACACAATATATATATATTATATATATATAATTTAATGTGTTTTTTTATTTAATATTAATTTAATTTATATTGCGACACGTAAATTTCTTTGTCTCAAGATTTAAAGCTTTTATCTCATAAGACAACATTTGTTGAAAATAATTTACATTTGCATGTAGAAAACAATACGTTTGCTTATTAAAGACTAAAGAGTTATTAAGGAGATGGGAAAGCAAAAAAAAAAAATCGATCATATGGATGTATTTAATTTAACTAATCAGAATGAAGATCGACTTTGAAAAAATAAAATACAGGTTAGTTGTTAGCGGTATTCATTCATGTCTTAGGAAAATTGTCATTTTTACGGCTAGACTCTTTACTTCCGGCATGATGTATTACGAAGAAATACTGGTAGATTTATATGTATCCCTGTGCTATGTTTTCTTTAAAAAAAAAAACTTTATTTTAGACCTGTTTCAAAGTGGCTTTTAGTATGATTAAAATATTCTTTAATTTTTTTTTAAGTTCAGAGTACATTTTTTGTTCAATTCATCACATATTCTTAACTTACATCAAAACTAAAATATATTTTAAATTAATATTATTTACATCCTAATACAAAAAAAAAATAAAGGATATAAGTTAATCAATGTTACATGAAGAATTATTAACAATATTCTAAGGTGAATACTATGCAATGTTTACATATGTCAGCAATTTCATTACGTTTGTTTAATAGATCCTTATTTTTAAGAGATTTAATAATGTATAGTTTTTCATATAAACACAAGTGGAATAGGTCATTTAAAGACTTACATATTCTCGTTTTTATTTTTTAATTTACCATTTTCTTGTGGGAATTTTATTGGTTTCTCTGAAGTACCAAAAATATTCAGACATATTTAAAATAGCAGATATATTTAAAACATATTTATAAAAGGACAATATGAATAAAGGAACACTTATCTTAACCGATACATTTTATCTTCTGATGAGGCAAATGTTATGATTTTATTTTGCAAAAATAAAAATTTTGTTAGCCTTTCAATTTTTGTTTAATTTAAGAGACGCTTATTCATCAGGCTAACTGAAAAGTCCAGGTAAATTATGGAGGATGTTACGTATTTTCATGTTAAAGTCCGTCAGAGGATGGAACACGTTGGCTATGATAAGTTTTCCTTTTGTCTTTATTCATCTCGTTGTCGCGGTCTGTTGAAAACAAAATCAACGTCAAAATATGATTTCCAAATTCCCTTCCCAGCAGTTAGTGCGAATTATTCAAATATATATTGACTCATTGTTTATTTTCTGGGATATTTAAAGTGCTACACAAAACAACAACAAAAAGAAGGAAATAAATTACTGAAAAAGTTGAAACTGCGTTCAATATTCTCTTAGGAACCAGGATTTCATTTCAAACATTGTTTTGTTCAGTGTTAAGTAGGATAAAATTCCTGCTGTCATAGGAAATTGATCGGAAGGTGAGAGGATGAGTGTGACCACTGGATATTACACCCACCAATCCACACACACACACACACACATATGTATATAATCCAAATGTATAAGAACAAAGAAAATAAGTGCAACGTTCAAAAAATTAATTTAAAACAGTGCTCATTATAAAAACGAACAATCAATATTTATTAATTTAGAACATGTGAAAACTACAAAGTACGACAAAATTGTACATTTTGTTTCGAAATTGAAAAAGCAATGTGAATTAATAATAATAATAATTATATATATATATATATATATATATATATATATATATATATATAATAAATACCGCGCATATATATATATATAAATAATATAATTTATATAACAAATTGCATATATATATATTTATATTTAGATACATACACATTTCATATATATATATAGAGAGAGAGAGTGTAGTAGAAATAGCTCTTAAATATACCTCCTACAAATACCTCTCCCATAATAGTAAGCCATTAATGACAACGGTGTATTCATTTAGTTAATGTCTTACCATTATGTGGTAGGTATTTCTGGGAGATATCTGCCGGAGACAGTTTTGCCAAACCCTGTATATTACGAATGATGGATGTCATTATTATTAATTGAAATGCGATCTGAAATTTTCACTATATAATGTTCTATTTATGTTATCTATGTTAAAGCGTTTGAAGAAGTGAATTATCACGAATATGTGTTGTGTGATATAAATATTTTAAACACTAGGCTACGAAATTATTTAGGAGCCTATGTCATTCAAGTAATCTGACTAAGAACCTCACTGTAAGTGTATTATTTATTCTTGATTCACATTGATTATTAGGAAATAATGATTATATGGGAGTTGTGATATGATAATAAAAAAAACAAAACAGAAAAAGTAATATTATATAGCTACCTCTACAATGATGTTAAAAGGCCCCAAACCTAATAAAAACAAAGTTTTATCGTCAAAATGTTTAAAAGGAAAGACCATTTTTAGTTATCTAAAAAGAAACAGTATGCTATTCTAACACGTTAAAATTAATTTGGAAATTCTTGCAAAAATCAAATAATTGTCTGATTTTGATGAAACTTCCAGAATTATTTCACAAATGAATGAAGCTATTTTTCAAATTATTATTTTTATAAAATCTTAGTAATATATATATATATATATATATATATATATATATATATATATATATATATATATATACCCGAGTATAGGGTACGTATAGATGGAATAATATTCCTTTTCCAAACAAACACTATTCTTAAAAAAGTGCTCAATACAAAGTAGAGCTAATAATATTTATTCAGAAATTATAACATGGATATGTTATAATATCACTACAAATGTAGCTATTCTGTTTCGACAGTTCTTGTGTATTGTCAAGTGATGTGGTTTATTTTAAATTGAATGGTTTTAAAAGGTTAAAAACAAGCAAAACCCCTTTAGTCAAGGAGGCATTGTTGTATGTACAATGTGGACCAATCAGAGTAATGCAACTTCTAATTTGGAGAATATGTGGGCAGACTTAAAAATAATTTTGGGGAGCTTTAGTATTAATATTTGATTAAATTGAGATCAGAATTATTAATTAACTATTATATCTACTTTATTATTGTTGCTAAATTAAAAAAAAAATTCTAAGTTTAACAATTTATTAGATTTAGAAGGTTATTCATATATTAAACGAGGAAGAGAAAGAACACATACATAAATAAACCTACAAACATCCACACATGGAAAAATAGACGAGTATATTCAGAAATACTGGCAAACAGACACATATACAGATTAATATACCCACACATATATACATACACAAATTACAAAATTTAGCTTTTATCGACTTGTCAATTTGTCTGTTAAATTTTAAAGCTCTATTTGTACACAGATTAAATTGCTACATATTGGATACAGTCAAGGCGAATTCATAACAAGAACTGTCGAAACAAAATAGCTACTTTTGTAGTGATATTATAACATATCCATGTTATAATGTCTGAATATATATATATATATATATATATATATATATATATATATATATATTCTCCAAGCACACTTTACCCCATAATGTGTCCCAAAATTCACATTAACTAGATGAAGCCTAGATGTACCTCCTCGCAGGACATTAACCAGATGAAAATACTATTGCCACTAATGTCTTACCATTATGTGGTAGGTATCTGCATCCTGTGAGGGAGATACTACCATCGAAGTTAAATAAAGTGGCCGGTACCTAGATGTGTGACGGCTTGGGAGTACCATGTGCTGTAAGCTTTGATGTGTAGGTCGTTTAATGGCTGAGAATTGAAAATCAGAGAGCCAAGTTCTAATTTCAGTCGGTTTCGTTATATTCACTGAACTTGGGAAAAGTATGAATTCAGCTCTTCTCTTCCCTACCTATGGGGATAATTAGTAAGACTTGTATCACTAAAACCATTCACTTACTCGGAGATCCCCACCCATTCACATCTAATGCGTGTGGATACTGCATTCAGTTTTTTTTTTCAGACATACGTATTCTGTTTATCGCGCGGTCATATAACATTGAAACACCAGTTTTAGAACGATTGCCGAAAATAAAATTGAGTACAAAATATTTGAGGGTGGTGTAACGAATAATACTTATGTACTGTTAATCCGAAAGACAAGTTCCAATTCCTTTTGGGTTCTTTATATTCACTTACGCGCAAATACCCCTGAGAAATTCATGAGTTCACCTATTCTCCTCCCAGCAATACTTCAATCACTAAAAACATTATTATCCCTTTTTAAGAAAAAATAAAATTGCATCTAAATTATTTAGATTTCGCATTAAATAACCTATATGCCGCTAAACAGAAGCAACATAGCAACCTGTTAGGTAGAGAGAAGAGTATTCATGCTTATTAAACTGACTTTAACATTCATTTTGAAAAAAATGACTTAGTCTTTAATATAATTGCGTTTCTTAATCTGCATTTAATATATATATTAGATATGTACTCCTGTTTTTTGTTTTTATTTATTCTTGAAATTTCATCGTACTATTCCTTCAAGGTCACATTTGAAAGAATCCATAAAAGTAGATTCAATTTTGTGATTGTATCTTTCGTTCATTCTTGTTGGACTTTAATGTCACAAAAGGACACGAAGACAAATGTATATAACCAGTTTTATTTAACATTTATCTTATTTTGAAAACTAATAACGTCGGACGTTGATTCTAAATGTCAGATATACGCAAAACATCCGCAGTAGTATTTTACCTCGAGATTATTTTCTCTATTCTAATAATTCCAAATTAGATTTGACATTCACTCATTTAGCGTTAGTATAAAAAATATTTTATTTCACTATTTACATTGTTCAGACTGTTGCCATATTCACAAAATTTCGGTCGTTGTACACTCCAACCGTCTTCAGATGATTAGAATTTCAAACTGAGCCATTGATTTCGTGCAACAGGGTAGATTGTTCTAGTTCAACGAGTTATGCCTCTTTCAGATGCCTTAGTTATTTCACTTTAACTCAATTCTTTAAGATTTTTAGTAACCTCTACTGTAGCAAGATATTGAACTCACATCCCTTTGGATCAAGTCACTGGATTCAGCCAATGCTTTTATCCATTGAGCCATTTTATTTTACTATTTAAAAATTTTTAGTCTTGAATAAACGCCTAATCATCTAGGTTTTCTTTTTAAATTTATTACACATTCTTCCGAGAGAAGTGTATTTTTATGAAAGCCAGATGGTTTGTGTAAAAAAATTGTTACACTTGTATGTCTTTTTGGGCTCAGCGGTTAAAAACCCGCCAAAATTTTAAAGGACGTATTTCAAGTTTATGGAAAACTGTTTTTTTTGTATTTTGTGGCCAATGAGAGTTGTGGTCTCATGCCCTTGTGAAAGTTTGGATGAAGTTTTCTGTGAGTCTCAATTTGTGAATAAATAGAACTCAAGTCAGTGGACGAAGGGAGAAAACATTTTGAAAGGAACGAGACAAGGCAAATAAACGTAAAGAACCAGAAGGTATTTGACATCAAGAAGAGGGCATCAAGCAGGCAGCAGTTACCAGCCAGCTGCAGAGAGACTAAAGAATTTTGAAGTTCAAGTGAAAATTTTCCTGTGGTTGGACAACAAAGAAAGACAAAGAATTTAAATATATTTTCCCAAGCACTAACAATGTAAACTTAAATGGGACTTTCAAAAAATACTATGTCTCAGAGATGCTCGTGGGGCAAGTAAATGTAGGTGTTTACGTTCTTTCTTAAAGGTGATTCCAACTTTGTTTTACTACTGCCTTTTTTAATTGTTTTCTCTTTTTGTCTTTTTCAGAATTCTTGTCTTTTCCCAACCTATGTTTTTTCCATTTTTCGATGGTAATCTTTTTTATAAGAAATCGCTATCATGCTTTAATTGGCGCACGAAAGGAAAAACTTTGTTTTTGTACCTTTTTCGTTCTTGTGCAATAAATGTTTTTCTTTCAAAAATTTACGCAATCGTTGAGTCTTGTTTTGTAATTGTGTGCTTATTATGACTTTCTATTCCAACTACGTTTTTTAGGGTGGCACAAGAAGTTAGATTTGATAAAAGATTTTATATTAGTAAAACGATTGACTCTGTAAATAAGAGAGAATTAATATTATTTTATTTCTAAAATTATCAATACTTTACGATAAGGACCTCTGCACAAAATGAGATACCTAATGTTTAAAATAAATGTAAAAAATGAAAAAAAAAGTGGTCTTTCATCGCTCTTTATTTAAACAATTCAAAAAATAAAATTAGTTTACAGAAATTTTAAGTAATATTTGCTGATTTAAAGTATAAATAGTTAGATTTGAAACGGGTATCATTTATTTTAAGTTTAATTTTTTTTAAAAATATCGCTGTTTGATGCTTTGCATTAAGTTTTTCTATTTATGATTAAAAAATATAGTTTTCATTTTATAATTATATCTAAAAGCCTGAAATTAGTACTAAATGTTAAAACGTAATAAATTATTTTAATTAGTATTTAAAAAAATAAAAACAATTCTTGTAAAAATTCATTATTCATCGAATTTTTTTCTTAAAACAATAGTCTCCGTAATATAACCTATTTATTAAAATCAGTTGAAGCTTTTCTAATTAAATAATGTTATAGTTTTGTTACAATTTTTATTTTACGATTATGAGCAGATTTTCAGTAAATGGTGCTTCTCTTTGACAAAAACAAATTGATGATTTAAATTCTCGAATGGACCTTACTTTTAACTAATATAAATAGGAAGAGGCTTACACTTCTCGAAATGTAAAATTAAATGGAGGTAATACAAAAGAAAATATTTTTACAAAGATTTTCTAAAAACAATATCTAAAAAATAATTTAATTTCAGAATTAGAAATTGAATAAGACCTGAAAATTTGATTAAGTTTCGATAATTATTTTATTTTTGCAAGAATTTCTAAAACAATGTGTTTTAACGCCAAAACAGTTGCTAAACATTTCTATAATAATCTTTAACTCAACCAAACTTTCGAACGTGCTAGAAAAAAATGAAAAGAAATGAGTAAAATAATAAAAAATACTTTGGTCTTTTTTCTTATTAATAACATAAACATTTTATTTTTATTTTTATCAAATTTGGAGGACCTTCTTTCATTGTATGCTCTTTTTCAGGAAATATTTGGAGGTAACTACTTTATGATGACGATTTTTAAATAAATATTCTATCCTCTGAACTCATATTAAACTCAGTTTAAACCGACGCCCTCACCATATAACTAAACTCTTATTGTAAACTATATTTCTAGAAAGTGAAAGCTTCACTGAAATATGTTGAAAAATGAGCAAGTTTTCATTTGAAATCAAGAAAATACAAATGTTAATCAAAATGGACGCAATACATGCAATGCCAAAAGTATAGGTCACTTAGTGAAGATCTAACTCACTATTTAGTTGCAATTGATCATAGCAAGACAAGGCCAATAACATTAAACCACATCAAGTTGCCAAACTCGTACGTATGGATGTGGTTATTTTGAAGCTCCTTCGGTACTAATTTCTCATACAACGTTATTCACTAAGCTTTATTCGACTTAAAAATACTTTTATTCACAGTAAAGCTACTTTTCTTCAAATTAAAAAGACTTTTATTCAAGTTGAGTATATTTTTATTAAAATTAAAAATACTTTTATTGAAATTCAAGATTTATTTATTTAAGTTAAATATATTTTTATTCAAGTTATGCAGAAAAATGATCGGTTCACTTTACCGTTATAGTAAGTAGCTCACTTCTCATGCTATACTCTACCTTTGCAAGATCCAGACCAGTTCAAAAATATAGTATTATTGTCATACTTGAACAGGAGATGCCTAACCCTCACTTTTCAGTCTCAAAAGTATTGTAGGTGACAAATTATTTTCCACACTTCAACCTTTCTCACACATGAAAGACTTGCACTGCTCCATCGTTACTTCCATGGAATGTTCTCGGACAAACTGCATTCCTTCGTTCCGCCGGTTCTAACCTTTACAGCCAGGACCCGCCAAGCCACTCACATTGTAGCAAACCGCCCACATTCCATCCGTATTCCATTGGTGCTCCAATCGAACACCTTCATCCTGCGAACCACTCTTCTGTGGAATCGACTTCAAAGAGTACGTTTCCCCAGTCACTACAATCTTAACTTGTTCAAGTCCATGGCTAACAAATATATTCTTCTACCTGTATAAACTGCCTCTTAATGCAAACCTTGAGTGGTCTTTTGGCCTTGTACAAGGTGAATCTCAATGTAAAAAACAAAAAAAAAAATAGACGGATATATCAAAATCTCAGGGCTTACTCGCTCTTTTTGCTTGAATACCTCGCTATGTCTTCAGGGTTGTAACCGTACTCATCACACTTGACCAACTGCGGTTTGGTGAGATGGCCGGCGAATCTGACTCTTCAACAGCTTCTTCCCGCGAGCCACTGCTCTGTGGAATTGGCTCCCAATAGAATGTTTCCCCAATCACTACAATCGTAACCTGTTTAAGTCTATAGTTAACCTCCTATCCACACAAACTGTCTCTTACTGTAACCATCTACCTCGAGTGGCTTTCGAGCATTATACGGATTAAAACTCACTGTAAAAAAAGTTAAATTAAACATACTTTATTACATTTAAGGATATTTTATTTAAGTTAAAAGTATTTTAATTTGAATTGAACATTTTTATTCAAGTTTAAGATATATGTAAATTGATGATGCTTTTATTGAAAAATTCATAATTTAAAAAAGAACATTATTCATTATTATTTTATTCCATACTAGCGTAAAAGCTGCACTCCATGCTGACTTTAAAATAGGGCTAATTGGGCTTCCAACCCAAAACTGGAGAAACTTATGGTCCAGCTTAGAAAAACCAGCAATGATAATGTTAAAGAAATAACTTTGAATTCCCCAATTCCCTCTATGGTAGGTACCTCCAATTGAACGCTAAAAAAACAGCATGAAACAGCATAGTATGAATAAAAAAGTTCATAAACTAATAAAACAAACTTTTCCACCAAAATATTTATATTATTATTAAGAGGAAAGATCATAGCAATTTTTAATTATTTTTAAAAATTTTTTAATCTCTGCGAACATTTTCGAAATATTGGTAATTTTTATTAAGTACGGTGTTCCATAGGGGTTATAACAAGCTTCCGGAGAGGTCGTATTGTTTTTAAAAGTTAACAAGTGTTTGGATGAATTCCCCTTACATCGAAAACAACACAAACCACGCTTTGATTCTAATTTCATTCATTTTTTATTAAATTAAAATTATTCTAAAAGAAATTTAATTTTTAAAATTTTTCAGAAAGCATATTAATAAATAATTTCAGAAAAATATGTAATATTTAAACATAAAAAATATTTAATATTTCAGAAAAATATTAATAAATAACATAATATAACTTAATTCGGTTATTTTAATTTAATTCTTTCTTATTAAATTATTTTAAAAGAAATTTAAATTTTTATTTATTCAGAAAGCATATTTTTATTTGTTCCGAAAGCATATTTTTATTTATTCAGAAAGCATAGTCTGGCTATAAATCTAAACTAAAATTCTATAAAATATTATATACTTGCTGAAAATATTATGTTAAATTTTAAATTTTACTATTTAGTTAAAAAACAAAAAAAATATTTAGATTTCCAAATGTTACGTTTTAAGCTACATGAATTTTTGTCACTTTCGGTCGCCATCCAAACGTCATTCATACCTACTACTTGTCAATAAATCATTTGTCAGCTAAGATAGCGCTGACAAGAGGGCTACCGAAGTTAAAGAAAGATTTATATTTTAAATTTCCAGGCAGTAAGCACTTGCTACTTGTTTGAAATCAGATAAAGGTAAGTTTCAATTATAAAAATCGACTTAACGTGTCAAGGAGGTATACATTTTTTTTTTTTTTTGCATGATTTTAAAACTGAAATTTGGCTACTGTTTACATAAGTGTCGATCAATCAATAATGGCGGTAAATTTAAAAACTTTTTTTTTCAGCAGTTACATTTTTGATTCCTATCAATATAATTTCGGTTTGAACTAAACCAGGGTATTTTGCTTACTGTAATTAGTAAATTTAATCTCTTGGCTTTCAATTAAAGCTTCAAGAAAACACTTTTATATTTAAAAATTAAATTTAAATTGAGGTATCGAAAATGAGCAGTGATTTTTTGGAGGTACTTACTCTATGGTCAATCAAAGCTTAACTCTAACTCTGATTTGGGTTATAAGTTAAATTTCGGGCAAAAATATCGATGTGTGCCGAAAATTGAGTTTTTCAAATCACAAACTCTGCGAAACTTCAAAACTTCACGCAACGAAACCACTCACTTTAATTGTGATTCCTCGGCAGTTTGAAGAAATAAAAGTTATTTTCGAGATATTTGAAACTGATCTTAGAACAATTTCTAAAAAAAAAAATTATTAAGTTCTTGAATTACTTTAAACTTAATATAATTTAAAAACTTTTAAGATCACTTTTTTTTCCAGTTATTATATAATTTGAATTTTTAACTGTTCGCTCCTCAGCCGGACACAAATACTGAAAGCGCCAGATGAAGGGCAGGTTTTCACTCCCGGGATCATCCCGATTCCCAAAAGTAGAGCAGTGTGGACCGAGTTAGAGAGCTTTCAAATACACGGACGGACACACAGAATGAATGGAAGAGTTAAGTTTTCCGCGTCAAGTCTTATTCAGCGAACTCAAATACCCTTGGGAAAGGCATGAAATCTCATTTCTCTTGACAGATATGTTAATTAGTAAAACTTTATTGCTAAATCACTATCTCAAAAAATTAATTCTTGCAATCTAAAATATTTTCTGGCTTTAAATAACCTGCAAAGGGTTGATAATCCGTAGGAAACGAATCTAATTAATAAAAACAAAAAAAAAACATTTTTCTTGACTCAAGTCTTTTCTTCATCTATGAGAAGATTGTCTATCATTCACTTCTGTATAGGAGGAACGATATTAGACAACAGTTAAATACTGTTTTCTTGTTTATTAAATAATTTTTCCCGTTTCTTAATACTTCGCTTTGCTTTTGGAATTCATTTTCCGCTAGTTCAGTGCGTGTTTGGATTTCATGTCGCAGCTAAATTATTAAATAGTGAGAAGCGCATTTAAAACAAAATAAAGAAAAATCTTTGATAGTACATTTCTGTCTCCAGAATTTATCTGGCATATTTATAAGTTTACCATCCGTCCATGCTTTAAATATTGATGCAACATATGGTCTTGTGCTCATGTTATACATTAAAAAATTCTTGATAACATCCAAAGAAGAATCTGTAATGTTATTAGTCTTGACTTGGCATCTCGATTTCAGTCACTTTTCCTACCTGTGCCTTTTCTATAAATACTTTCATGCTAATTTTTCTGATGAACCTCCCTTTGTGGTACGTAGATATTATGAATTTGAGTATAGTGCTAGATTTGCGTAAAAGTCACCACATTTTTTTCAGTTGAAATAGCCATATGTAATTGTACGTTCTATGCTAACAGTTTCTTCTACTGCTTTTCTTGCATGTAGAACTCTCTTCCGGCTTATTGCTTTCCAGTCAAATTTGTTCTTTAAAGATTAATTTGTTTTAATCATTCCACCCTAAGTAAGGCAATACAGCCACTGGTACATAGGGAGTTACACTGTGGAGGGACGGATGACAGAGAAAAACCAGTATGAGTGATGTTGTAGAAAAGGTAAGAGAGAGGTGGAAGTCACAGTGATAGAAGATGGCAACTGACGCTGCGTTTATCGGCTTGGAACGAAAAATCGAGGAGCCGAGTTCAAAGTCCAGTTGAATTCGTTGCATTCACTTACGAGCAAATACCCTTGGGAAAGGTATTAATCCGTCTCTTTCCTCTAGTTAGGGGTTAAATATCAGGACAGATTTGGTTCTATAGCCATGGCTGGCAACCTACTGCTAGATAATCTTCTGCCCAGTCAGTCATGTCTTTTTCGAGACATGATCGCTCAAGTGTGTATCACGTATGGCACTTAACTGACTGATCTATCAGGAAAGCAATCATGGGAAAAGGAATTCCACAAGCAGGAAGTGCGAGGAAAGAAACTGATAGACTAGAATTGGTGGTTACATTTACCTATTTTGACAGTAAAACAGTGGGACCTAGTTGCCAATCTAGCTGCACGAGTAAATTGATAAGGGCGGGCACCAAGGAATAAAGCTCATCAGAGCAGAAACCGTGAAAATACTTGTAGAAAAGACAGCGAGAAGCCACATTCCGTCGGAGAGAAAATGGCTGAAGATGAGCAGCCAAATCGGGACCAATTATATTGCAGATCCTCCTTTTAATTTTGTCAAGAACCCTGAGATGAACAGCAGAAGCACAGGACCACATATGGCAATGTCGATCGCTATCTCCCATCTTCTTAATTCTAGTTCTTTTGTTATCCTTCTGCTCTCTGTGCCTGAATGAAAAATTATTTTAAAATTATGTACTACTAAACCATAGAGTTGAATTGACGGTTTTATGTCAACAACGAAAATAATTCTTTTTAAAGATTAATTATAATTGTTCATTTATAACCTAGGCTTTAATACTACTTAAAAATTGTTTTTCTAAAATCAATGACCCACACACTACTTATTTGGTCTTCATAACTCCAATATACCTTAGTATACCATAATTTCTTAATTCTAATTTTAACCTAAACAATCCAGCCCTTTTAACAGATGAGGTAGTACAATATGAAATTTAATAAAAAAAATCCAACCTGCTATTAAAAATTATTGTCTACTCATTTAAATAATGTACGCACCTAGTGTGTATCTTACCCAGACAAAATGAAAAAGTGTCATGTTTTGACATTAAGCTACATTGTTCTCTTTCGAAACCCATATTTTCAACTCCATAAAAAAGCGAACAATATAGCTCTATCAAAATTGAGAATTCTCATTTTTAATTGAGCAATATTGACATGTCTACAATCATATTGTAGAATCATTTTTCTCCAACCGCCACTACTTAATCTTCTGAATAACCATGAAATCGTCTTATATTTTCTAAATAAATAATTTTCACCCTTTATTTTTTAAATATCACCTAAAGAAGGACAATATTGTTTTGAAAGATGAGAAATTTTGTGCAGTGATATACAGCTTTTATAAACCATTGTAAGAACAAAATTACAATATTAAGCTCTACTCTGTATTCAACACTCTTTATAAAAGTTAATGCATGAACAGTGGGATTTAATCTATCAGTTCTTTCACTTCCTTATAATATATATATATATATATATATATATATATATATATATATATATATCAGGCATTTATTGTTGTTTTTAAAACTTAGAAAAAATTATGTTGATATTTGGGCATTTCCCGGCGCGACAACGGAAACAACATTCTTTACGTTTTCTAAAGAGGGCTTAAAAATAACTGCCAATTATCGCTGATGCTTGCAAATTTGCATGAAAGTGTAATCCTACACAGGACGGAAGATAACCATAAAAATTAGTAGTTAGTAAGCACTATATATATATATATATATATATATATATATATATATATATATATATAGGCAGCAAACTTTCTTTTAATCAAGTTTCGTTAAAAACGACTGACAAATAAGATTTTGTTAATTTTTGATAATTTGATGATTTTTTCTAGTATTCTTACATGTTTTCCATTTGCTGATGATAAGGAATGCAAAAATGTTTCATAATTATTAACTTTCCAAGAGCTTTCAGCCACCTCACTGTCCATTCCCAAGGATTTTATGTTTTTGATTTTGTTATATTATCTTATGTTTTGACTGCAAAGTAATTTATTTTGTGCTTGTGAAAAAGAGCGTGAGTGTCTTTCTATAAAAAAAAAACTTCAAGAACTCTATTTCCATTGTTAAATAATGCACGGTTAATAGCAGAACAGAATTATATGATATATAATGTGTCTGTCTATATGATATACCCCAGTGATTGTAATAAAGGGTTCAGTTCGAAATTCCTAGCACTTGAATGGCAACTAAGATGAGGAAAATAGTCCGAATAATGTAAATACTATATAATGTCTCTCTTATAACGAGATGTTTTTGATATTGTGATTTAAATAGTACTTTAATATATTAATATTTTCAACCAGAATTTTCCTTAATAGTCTTTGTAAATTATGGTTTAATAACTTTTTTATTACTTTTTGGTTGGAGAGGTTGCATGTAAAATGTCCCTCAAAGAAGTGATAGTATGCCCATTATAAGTAATTGATTCATTACAAGAAACACAGTCTTGTACTCGGCATTAAAATTCTTACAATATAGTAGTCACTATAACAGTCATCGCTAGTATATATATATATATATATATATATATATATATATATATATATACTAGCGATGACTGCTATAGTGACTACTATGTTGTAATATATATATATATATATTGTACATATACATATATATATATTGTGCATATATATATATATATATATTGTGTGTATATATATATATACACACACACACACAAAAAGACAGTTACATATTCAAATATTTGTCGCAAGTAAGGGGTTGAGTCAGAATGAGATCAGACTGTTGTGTGAAATGGTTGTAAGTTTTCCACTTGCGTCGGCTGTCTCCGTTCCTGCCCAGATTAAAGCAGAAATTTCGAATTTATTTGCAAACAATCTCTGCCTATTTGAAACATAACTACAAAACGAACTTTTTACTTGCTTAAAATTTCAGTAAGTCCGCGAACTTTTTAAATCAAAAATATTTTGGCAGGCTTATAAAATTTAATTAAGCAATAGAAATAACCAAGAAAAAAGTAAAAAAAAAAAACTAAATAAACAAACGAAAAACAAAACATTACTTCAAAGTGGTTCATTGGTTGGTTTTTGTTTAGCGATATATCAATATTTATGGGTTGTTTAATGGTGAAACTTAAATATTTTAAGTAATTTTATTTTATTTTTGAAGATAATAATTGTTAGTGATAAAGTCTTACTAATTAAGATGGGAGAGAGATGAAGTGAACTTATACCTCTCCTAATGTTATTTTAGTGTAAATGAATATAACCAAATAACCGTAAAAAGATTATGAATGTTTTTATGAATGTAAGTTCAGTCGCTTACTACTTTTTCTCGACTGTCTTTCGCCATTTTTAAATTTGGGCTCAGAAAAAACGACCGATTTTTGAAAATCGACAAGGTGTTATTCTTCACCACGACAACGCAAGTTGTCAATCAGATTTTGCAGAAACTTAAAGAGTTCGAATGGGAAACCCTCTAGCACCCACTGCATTCTTCTGATTTGGTCCCTTCGGGTTGTCATTTGTTTCAGTCTGTACAGAACAATTTAAATGCCAAAACTTCGACTCTATATTCAGTCGAAAACTACCTCACAACATTCCAACATAAGAAAACGAAGTTTCTACGAAAATGGTATCAAACAAGCTTGTAGAACGATGGGGAGCAGTTGTTAAAAACAATGAAGACTACTTACTTGATTAATAAATGTTTGTTTTGTTGCACGAATACGTAAAATTTTTTAAAAATTTAAATTGAACACGAACATTTGCAATGATCTAATATTGATTTTGATAAACAAACAAAACAAAAACCTGCCAAAACTGTTCAAAAAGTGACAAATTGAACTCGACGAGAAACCACATGTAATAATCTCTACACATGTATTATTTTGGGATTGTATTCCAGGGTGTTTATCTTTTTTATTGAATTACCTATGGGCAGTTTGAGGTTTCTTAAGTTTTTTCTGTGGAGGCACAGTGGAGTAATGGATAGTGGCTCGGATTTAGGAATCGGAGGACGTCGAATTCATTACATTCAATTATGCTCTTGGGGAAAGTATTAATCCATCTTTTCTCCCCATTGACCCAGGACAGGGTTCTGAACTCAAAACCAGTCTAGAGCCCTCTCTTCTAACTATGGGATGAATAGCTGTACAGACTGGGTTCTATAGTATTGGTTGGCAAACAAACTACCGCAGAAATAAACTGCAACTTACTACGGGAAAAATCTTCTGCCTAGTCAATCATAACTCGAAAGAGATATGATCGCCCAAGTTATGTTGCTAACCGTGTATCATGTTTGACACTTAGCTTTCTGACTGACATCTTCCTTAAGCTCATTTTTTTTCTTTTCTTTGGGCGCGGTTGGTATCTTTTTCGTTTTTTTTTTTTATTTTAATTTTGTTCGCTGTCTCCATTATTTATATTCGTTCTCTTATCCTAATCTCAGAAGTTAATACAGCGTTTCAACCGGTGTGCCTTTCGGCCTTCCTCAATGCGTCTATCAATCCAGGCAACATGGAGAGAATTTTGAACTGATCTCGTTATTTAATCTATAGACATAATTTTATTTGTAACTAGAAATAATATGTCTATATGATTTAATGAAATAATGAAGCATGTGTGTGAGAGAGAGAAAATGTAGTTTAAAGATTTTACTTTATATATATATATTAGTCATCCACATACAAGCCTGTTTCGCTGTATCACAGCTCATCAGTGTGGCTAGATATATCCACTTGCTTTTGGCCGGGATCGAAAACTCGACCTATTTGGTGTCAGTCGGAGTCTCTACTCCCTAAGCCATCGGCGCATGGGGTTAGAGAGGGAAATTTTAACGTCTTGTATGTAAGCAGTGTATACAGACGCCAGTCACCGAGAGAACTAGTTATATATATATAATTAAACTTATTTTTATTTTTATATTGTATTACGCTTTACGATCTATGGTGTATTGAGCACTTTACTAAAAAGTAAATGCCGGAGAACTCTGGATTCTAAATTTATTGGTTCTCTTTACACACACACACACACACACACACATATATATATATATATATATATTGGGTACCTCGACGTGTTATAATGTTTAGCAATCTTATTTCGCTAGAACCTATTACAACTGAGTAGTGAGTTTGATCTTCAGTGGGTACACCATTGTTTCGGGCTTGTACTACATCTAAGCTGCGCTTAGAAAATCGAGTCTGAAGTACATTTCAGAGTATATCCACTAATATTTATTTGAAAAGGAGACTGAAAGCCTTTACTTGCTCTCTTACCCTGAGAACAAAGCTCGATATTATGCCCTTATTTGGGTTCAACCCGGTATGCATTTTAGTTGCTGAAATACATTCCGCGTTGAATGCCTGTGTTTATTTTTTCCGTCGTCACTTGTTTCCATAATCGAATACCATCAGCCGGATCAAGTTTCAGGACGCGAATTTTAACCTCCTTTCACTGATGAAACTAACTGAGCAAACATTTGAATCTTATTTATGGTAGTCAGTCAATATACGATAACAACGAAAACGTTTACGAGGCTTTGTAGAAGAAACATCGTAAATTAACATCAACATATTTTTAGGTACCTCTTCTAACACTGAAAAGAAGACAGCATATTATGAAGAAAAATGTCCCAAACTTAATAAAAATGAACTTTTTCCATCAAAATATTTATGTTATTAAGAGCAAAGATCAAATTATTTTAAATTATTTTTCATTTTTTTAAATCATTTCTAATATGTTCGAAATTTTGGTAAAAATTTGTTTTTATTTTCTTTATCGGGGAGCCAAATAGTTACGAGTTTTTAATGAAAAAGATAATGTTACATAACTCACTTTTTCCGGTGACAAACATTAATTTGAAAATTCTTGCAAAAATCAAATAATTGTCGGATTTTGATGAAACTTTCAGATCTAAAAAAATATTTATGAAATCATTATATTAAAAAAAAAATATTGGAATTCTTTTAGATCCGTTACAACCCCACCACCACTTCACATTAACTCAAGAAATTAAATTCTGTAGGTAAAACTGGTTTTTTGTTAAACGCAGTACTCATTGGGGAATGACAATCTTGTATTATGTTTTAAAACCATTTAACCCCGTTTATCGAAAATCTGCTCCGAATAGTAAAATCAAAAAAATGCAATAAAACTATGACATTATTTAATTACATAAGCTTTTAATTTCTCTAATAAATTTCAGACATTATTGTCTGAAGAAAAATCCATTTTCGAATAATAATGAAATTTTAAAAGAATTTGTTTTCATTTTTGTTTTTTTAATATTAGTAATTTATAAAGTTTCAAAAATATTTTTAAAATATTCCCAAGACTTGTAGACGTTAGGCTGGTAGGTTATAAAGTGAAGACTATATTTACTAAACGAGAACTATAAAGTTTAATACAAATCATCTAGCCATCGTATTTTAAAAATAATTTTCAAATTTTTCTTTTTTGTGTATTTGAAGTTTTTTTTTTGTATAGTAATTTCTATGTGTACATTAAAATTTCATATGTTTCAGGGTTTCTTCCCCTTACCAGAGAAAAGTTTATACAATTATGTCACTTTTGATCACCATACACACATCTTATCTCACATATGGCGAGCTGGCAACACATTTGAAATACGGTTGACAGGTCAAAATGTTCAACTCTGTGATTAATAAATAGTTTTATTCGAAATTTCATGCTATAAATAAGTAATACTTGTGTAAATCAGATTATTAAGAATATCTCAAAAGTTTAGATTCCAATCAATATAATTTCTATTTGAAATACACCAGAGTATTTTGCTTACTGGAAATAGTAAAGTTAATAATTTAGCTTTCAATTAAAACTAAAATAAAAATTTCAAGAAAATTTTTATTTTTTAAAATTTAATTTAAAAGTTAGTTATCGAAAATGAGTGGAGGTACTTAATTACGTTATCTTTTTCGTTGTCTATTAATTGTTTTTTGCTAACGTCATGTCTTTTCAGGGTATAGGCAATCATTTCTTTCCACAAATTTATTTTCTTTATTTTCTGTGAATTGTAAATGTCATGTCTCTCCAGATCATAGGCGATCATGGCTCTCCACATATTTTTTTATGAATAGCTATGACCTCTAAGGAAAGATACTGGAGTGTTTTCCTGTTGTCGCCACCGTAGTTTTGAATTTATAATTTTCCTTCTTTCAGACTGGTTACCATCCAAGACTAGAGAGCCGAGTTTACCCTGCTATTTCTCAAAGGCATTTGTGTGAAAATGAACGCAGCAGACGCTGTCAGAATTTAAACTTTACTCACCGATTCAACATATAGCATCGATAACCGTTGTGCTTACCGCATATCCATCTCTTTTTCATCTCCTTCTTCATGAACTGTATCCCTCCAGAACATGGTCTATTATGTCTCTCCACAACTTTCTATCTATTGGAGGTCTAAGTACTGTTTAGTGTATAGATATGCCATCCCATTTGCACGCGCTCGTTGTTTCCTCTCTGCTCCACTTCCTTTCAGCGTCTTGTAAGTGTCAAATTCTCCAAGCAACAGCTTCTTTTTTAGTGTACTTTTTGTGTTAATTGTACTTTAAGCAGGAATATTTCCCGCCTATGGTACTCTCAGTATCCTTCTGTAGAACATCTCTGTTGCTGCGAGTTCCTTTTACATCTAAATACTAAATATCATGAAGAGACAAATGAGGTTTCTGGGACATGTAATGAGAAAGGAGGGTCTGGATAACTTAATACTCACAGGTCGGATAAATGGAAGGAGAGACAGGGTAAAGCAGCGCGAGACGTACTTGTTAGATTTGAACAAATGGTTGGCGGCGCGGGGCTTAAAAGAGATACCAAGAGAAAAATACTGAGAGCGACAACAGACAGAGTCAAGTGGAAGTCCATGATCGCCTAGGTCCTGAAAGAACACGGCACATGAAGAAGAAGAAGAAGAAGAAGAAATCATTTTTGCTAATGATCACTAATTTTGTTTTTTTTTACAATTTGCAGTTTTTTCTTTCTTTCTTTTTTAACTTGTTTCAGCCATTACGAAGCCCAAGGACCAATTAAGGTAAAACGTTCCTGAGCAAGATTGTTGTAATAGGAGAAGAAGGAAGAAATAAGAAATGCATATTATATGGACGTGTAGGACAGATATCGACTGATCCTGGACTTAAAGAGACTAAGATTGTAGTTGTCAAGGAAACATACTCTAGGAAGCCTGTTCCACAAAGTTACATTTCTAGCTAAGACGTGAAACTTGCTCCTTGTTAAAGTAATACAAAGGGAATGGCGGGGGGAGGTTCGACAGTGTATAGTAGGTCCTGGCTGTGAAATCCTGTGCTGGTGAAACTAAGGAATGTAACCCGTCCGAACATCTGCCGTAGTAATAGTGATAGAGTATGGAGAAGCTAGCAACGTTTCTTTTGTTGGATATGTGTTACAGAGTTGAGAATAATTCGTAACCCACAAGTCCACGTAATCGCTTTTGCATGCTATCGAGGCTAGATGATGAGGATTGAGCACATCAGCAATACTCCATATTTGATCTCACATCACTTGTGTTCGCTTTCTTCCTATATTTTTTATCAACGGGGTGTCATCTTCATATTATTTTAAATCATTTCACCCCAATCAAGGCAATTAAGCCACTAACACGCAAGTGGTTACTGAGTGCAAGAGAAAGGGAGAAAAAAACATTATTAATGAGAGATAGTAAAAGAACAGGAAGTAAAACGACATTGCATTTATATTTTGAAGATCAAACTTGACTGAAGAGCAAGAAGCCGGAAAAGAGTTCCAAAAGTGAGAAGTGCGAGTAAAGAAACTGTTAGTATAGGACTTATGGTTACATTCTGACATTTTTTAATGGAAGAAATAACATATATTATGTTGTTAAAACTGAATCCGCTAAAAATAAATCCTGGTCGAATTTCTAGTTTTCTTTTTCGCTGTAAAGTTTCAATAAATCTTGTGAGAAGACACTTTGGCGCAATGCCATATCCATTAATTATAGCTTAATTACCTAAGAGGTCTGTGTGATTGGCTTAGAGATTATTACTCTAAAGCAGATGATCTATTTAGTAGTGTGTACGGTTGTTTGCCAATATACGTACGGTTCGCTAAATGAAAAAATTGATAGCGAACGGGTTTTTCTTAAGAAAATTAAATTCGCCTAACGAACCGAATTTCGAACAACGAACCTTGTATAGACTACGCATGCATATAAATGGCTGGGAGTGTTGTCTTCAACGCTGAGTCAGTTTCTATATTCTATTTACTTGATGTTATAAGCTGTAAAGTTAGTTTGCAAAGTTTCATGCTTTATATTGAAAATAATCTTTTAATTTATCTAAATATAACAATTAACATGGAGTAACAGAAACGATAGGAGTGGGAATCAATTATTGCAGAAACAAGAACCAATATTAGATGGGAGGCAATGTTTTTACAGTTGAAATGGCTAGATGTAACCGTAAGTTCTATGCTAAAGGTCTCGCTGTTCGAACTCTCTTCTTACTCCTGGCTTTTCAGTCAAGTTTGCAATGACAATCGTTATCTCCTGTTTTCTTAATTCCTGTTATTTTATTTTATTTTTGTTGTTTTCTCTCGTTGATAATGTTTTTTCTCTTTTTCTCTTACATTCAGTAACTATTTGCGTTTTTGTAACTTTATTTCCTTGCTTTGGGTGAAATGCTTACACACACACACACACACACACATATATATATATTATATATATATATATATATTTATATATATATATATATATATATATATAAGCTGTTTTAAAAACAAGGAAATTATTATTAGTCTCAAAGGCCCTTCCATCCAATATCTCATCAGGAGAAAATCGTTGGAAAAAGTTTTTGGTACCCATCTCATCAGACCCAAATTTCAATATTTTTCAGTGTTATTACCTATATATATATATATATATATATATATATATATATATAAACTTATTTATAAATAGAACTATATCTCTGTGTGTGTCCGTTACCTATAGACTCCGAAACGGCTGAACCGATTTTCTTGAAAATTTACTCAGTTGTACTATAAGCGAAAAAATCGGGTTATAGAAGAAGTGGTCCGATTTTAATAAAATTTGATACACTCATAGACAAAGACATAAGAAACGATATTCAGAAGTTTCAAGGTTGTAGTTCTTACAGTAGTGCAGAAAATCGATAATATATATATATATATATATATATATATATATATATATAAGGCATGATGTTTGTGTGAGTGTCTGTTTATCTGCCTATAGTTTGTTCAGCCCTTTTATTATAGTTTTTGCTTCGGGTTTGGCTCTAAGTAGGTATAATTGTAGTTCTTAGTCTCAGCCATGATACCATTTATAACTTTATTATTTATCTTATTTCTGACAATATTTCAAAATACACTAAAAATATTTAATGATACAACACGCACAATACAACATAGACCGTTTAACTTAGTGTCTCTTGATTAGAAAATTAATATCACCATGAATCAGAAAAGACTACAACCCTATTTATCTGAAGCCGACTTTCGGGAAAATTTTCTTATAAAACTCAGAGATTTCGACTTTGAAATGTGAGAAATGCGACTGTCTCCACCACAACGCTTACTGAAAGAAACGTTTCAGCGACTTCAAGCAAATCATCTTCAACCACAACAGCATGAACCGGTTAGTCGCTTCAAACGAATCATCTCCAGCAACAAAAACAAAGACGATCAGTGAATCTTCGCTGACGAAAAAAATCTCTTTTCATCCCCAGTTTTTTTTTTTTTTGTGAACCAACTACACAAAAACTTTACAGCAGCTAAAGATTATTTTAAATACTTTTTAACTATTCTGAATTTATGTACATATTATTTACTTAACAAGCATACCCATGTCTTCTTTATTTTTATTTTATTACTGTTTGTTATTCAAACGTCCGGATTTTATATATAAAAACCTGAATAACTGAATTTCCTACAAATTCATTGGGTACGTTACTCATTGTTTCCATCTACCCCTTCTTCCTCCAATATGTCCTGCTAGGGTTATAATTTCGAACCCTTTTTTTCTCATAATAGTAATAATGATATTAGCCATTTCCTTATATGAAAACATGCTGCATTCCTTGACCGAGCATATTTTTAGAAGCAAATTTTATTGTCATTATATAATTTTTATATACACTGTCAAGAGTGTTCCGCTGTGGAGTAAACATGTTCAAGTTAATCAAGCAAATAATTTCTACTGAGTAGTGAGTTACACCCCCGTATAATTGTGCTTTTGCACCAAAATTAACTTTATTGTAGTAGATCTAAACAACTGGAAATAATAGCAAGATTACTTCCTTTACCAGAAAGAACTCTCCTTAGGAAAATGGCCCAAAACAATGGGAGAAATCTATTTTGTCCCTTTTTCGTTTTACTTGCTCGAGAAATTTGGGAAACAGACCGCGTCGCCAAATTTACAGACTCAGTCTAGACAATACATACATTTTACATATTCTTTCTTATGCCTACTAGTTTACACCTCTGTCAGTTCACCGACCGAATAAATATTTGTTAAGTTTCAAACCCGTTTCCACCATTTTTATCTCAATGTAGGGAGACAATAATTGTCTTCTCCTAAGGGGAACAACAGTTGTCTTCCCTTTTGAGGAACTCTTCTTTATCTGGTCTCTTATTTCCTTCCTTGCCTTCGTGGGTAGATGCACGAGGAGTACTGTTGACCAGACGGTATGTCATTTATTGTCTGTTCTTGCTAAAACAATCTCGTCCCCTTGCATAACATGCATATTCTTCTTGTTTTGGGACGTACTAAAATATCCTGAATGTATTGTACTTGTTTCTGTTATATTAAAATGCCTACTTGTTATTATCATATGATTTGTCCTATTGTATTATAGTGGGTTGTTTATCTATTCCTTTTCTAGTTGTAGTGGGGTCCGTTCTAGTGAAGGGTAGTTGTATATTGTTTCAGGTTAACAGAATTTGGCCTTGTGGTAGATAGCCCACTATAAGTCATAAAATGATTATAAAATCAAGAAAAGCAAACTGAGTTGAAAAAAATAACATTTATATATACACATATCAATGAATGTTTTTACAATTGAAGTAATACATGAAATATAGGTCCAACGGAGGTTAAAATGTTCATGGCAAATAATAAGCTGAAAGAGATTTAAGGCTTAGGAAAATTGGGGAGCGTGTAAATGAGGAATGTCTTTGATGTAGTCGCTCCTTCGGTTAGTAAGTAGTTTTGAGACAGGGGAGAAGCAAAGAGGCAAGCGTAGTAGCCACTTGATTTAGGTCAAGGGGACATTGATTACACTCTTCTCCTCGAGGTCTGTCTGTATCCGCTTTTTATATCTTCTTTTTGGATCACAGCAGCTCGTTTGTGATTTCACACTTGAATTGGATTCTGGGCTTCCCATTGGCTGATAAATAAAATTCGCGTAGGCTCGCAAAATGGAAATTTAATATTTGATTAATTTTTATTTTTCAACCGGAACATCTGCGCGGATTCACCTGCACACAGACGACTTTGGGTCATTTGCCTTTTTGTCGTGAGAGAGCAAACATCCAGTACATCGCTTTTACTCGGTCGATATCACCACAGTATCATGTATACAATAAAGTTTATATTAGTATCATATACACTGTAATTATAGCCGGTTCATAACTCATACTATAATACAAACATCACAGCTACGATATTAAATGACTAACGCTTTCAACTACAATAATATATATATATGTGGAAACAACGAGGGAATTTATATTTGCAATCAGAAAGAGCGAGTTGACATTTGTGTGACGATTATGAAAACAGCGGATCTATAGAATTTAACAACAGGACATATTGTAAGCAATTGAAGTTAAGGGAAAAGCGTATAGAATACTTAATGAGCTCGTGTAAATTGATGAAAAAACAAAGACATATGAAGAGGTTAAGGCTCAAAATTTACTTGGTGACTTTTTGCTATTTTTTAGTGTTCGCTCATATATGTGGAGGCATACTAATCTCATATATATATTAAATCCCAAAAAAAAAAGGAAGAACATATAAGTAAAATCTCAAAAACCAGATCCTATTAATATTAGTTTTATTATTATTTAAAATGATCTAGGAGAAGGGCTCGATGTAAATAAATAGTATTATCTATTTACAGAGTCAAATGCATATATTAAGTTTTAAGAATTCCGAATTCTACATTAGTTGAATAGCTATTTCATCGAGAAAATTCTTGCTTCTTCAGCAACGATCCAAAAACAAAAAATTTAATTATTCAAATATGTTACAAAAATTCACATACCGGAAGAAGCCCAAAAACATATCCATACATAGGAAGTTAAAAATGAATGTTGATGGAGCTTAAGAAAGAAAAAAATTAAATTTGTCGTCCAGACATATAAAAAACAACAACAGAGGAGCAGAATTTTCTCTCTGAAATAGCTATTCAACGAATGTAGAATTCTGAATTTATATATATATATATATATATATATATATATAGATAGATAGATAGATAGATAGATAGATAGATAGATAGATTTCGAAAAAAAAAGGAAAAACTTGTAAAGATATTGCGATCGTAAATTTCTTCTTCTTTTTCTATATGCCGTGTCCCTTTAGGACGTTGGCGATTATGAACTTCCCCATCTCCCTATACCTTGTAGCTCTTAACACCCTTTCTCTTGTTACCCCTTCCAAATTCTGCTCTGCTATCCATTTGCTCAAGCCCATTAAATATGGCATGCTTATTTTTCCCTGTCTCTCTTTCCCTCTATCTGTCCTGTGAGTATCAGATTCTTTAAGCCCTCCTTACTCATTACGAGATTAATACAAGTTACCTCTGGGCTCTACAATCATAAAAGATGGTTAAAATGGTGGCCTTTTGGTTTCAGTCATTTATTAGTACAGCGACCGTCTGCTTAGGCAACGTTAGCCAAAGTGTCCATTGGGTTTGCTGCAGATGCATTTTCAATTTAATGTCTAAGAGTTTCCAATGTATTTGATGTTATGCGATACACATCATCCTTTAGGACTTGTTAATGCTACAGCTATGAAGGTCATGGCATCTGTCAAGAAAATCTACAACACTAAACAGTGTTATCAAAAATTGATAAAACCATGAAAGACAAGATGTTCTTTTCCTGAAGTATGTATATAGTTTTTGCGGACACTACATATATATATCGTTAAAAATGTGTGATATTTATAGGGAAAAGCGCTCACTACCGTAGAGAGAGCGTCTGTAGATATATACCATGATCTGAAGATCACATGGAACGTAAACGTGAGTGAATATGTAGCATTGATCCTTTCCCAATATCTATATATATATATATAAAGAAAGAGAGAGAGAGATCGATAGGCAGACAAAGATAGAGAAAAGCAGCGAGTGCTTGGACACAGGAATTAAAAACTACCTGGTGACTATCAGTTTCCCGCATCAGTGTGATGTTCGTAGTTTGAAAATCTTAGGGTATTAAATTGACACTTATGTGTGCCCTGTCTCTCTCTCTCACACACATATATATATATACGGTTCACTTTTAGGAACCGTCGATGATCGTGCTACTTCGAAGTCACAGCGTCCTAGCCTCGTTTAGCCTGTTGTTCACGCTAGATAAATGCTTTCACCCATAAATTTTAACTAAGGTCTGATCAGTATAGTTGCAGTATAAACCACAGGTGGGCTCTCTGGGTTGTGACCAAACACAAGTGTGTCTGAGCAGGAGTCTGCAGTGCGGATTAGCTAACCACCCTCGTAGATGAGTATCCTCGAATACAAGTGGGCATTATTATTATTATTATTATTATTATTAATATTATACACGTACATTTGAATATTCATATATAGTTTATATATATATATATATATATATAGAGAGAGAGAGAGATAAACGATAAATAAGTTGTTTTTTTATATATCAAGAACAATTTTATTAGAAACAAAAAGTATGATGGACTGGAAAAGGCTTTTGTGTAAACATTAATTTAGTCTGATGAAGTGATAGTACGACACAGAGCTTCATGCACAAAGCAATCTTCAGATATCTTACATATTAAATTTAAATAAAAATATCTGGCTATCGTGATGTTGTAATATACTGGGTTTACGGTTTTTAATTTTGAAATATTTTGCATTTAAAATAAACGGGGTTAGTATATATATATATATATATATATATATATATATATATATATGTGTGTGTGTGTGTGTGTGTTGAAATATTTTATAGTCGTGAATATGGATTTTTTTAATATTAAGCATAAAAGTAGATTACAAAAACATTCTTAATTTATGTAAAAAAATTGAAATTAAAAATTAATTATTAATTATTAATTAATCTGGATCAACGCATTTAAGTAGAAATTTATTTTTGTACATACATGTAACCATCAATTCATTTCTCGTGTTTAATAAATAATTTTTCAAGAAGACATTAATTGCATCTATTTTCTTTTCCGTTGTAAGATTTGGCTCCAGCTACGATATTCTAGCTGATGGTAGAAAAATTACCATCACTGCCAAAAATAAATGCAAAATATAATTTTTGAAATTAAAAAACATAAACTCAGTATAATATATAACTACGCCAATGTCAAGATAGCAAATATATATATATATATATATATATATATAAAACTGGAATGATTATATATTGCGTTACCTGGGAAGGTTTTACCAATTTTCAGTCTTTAATGTTCCAACACATTAGAACAAGTCAAAATTTATCAACATTTATAATGTGCTTACATTTCTGATTAAATCACACTTCAAACTATCTCTGGAGAAGGAAAACTTAAAATTACTTAATTCATGCCAATTTTCATTCGTATGAAAATGGAAGATTATAAGATACATTTTAGACATTTGATATTTTTTTATACTCTAAAGGCATAAATACCTCACAAGCAACAAAAACATAAGTGTTGTGTACGGTAAATTGCTTTCGCTGATAGAATTAAATGGAAAGGATTTGCTAAGTTTAGAGTTAGTAATTGTAGCCTTATTGATGAACAACACTCAGGGAAACCACCCCTACTATAGATGACAACCAAACCAAAACATTGATTGGGAATAACCCGCATTGCACAACCCGGGAATTGGAAGAAACAATAAATTTATCAAATCCATCATCCATGAGCACTTAGTGAAGCTTGGGTACTAAAATTGTTACAATGTTTGGGTAGCACATGATCTGAGTGAAAAGAATCTTTTGGACCGCATTTCTGTTATTTGCTATATAAACGCAATGAAAATGCACACTTTTTAAACAAATTGTAACGGGTTTTGAGAAATGTTCAGCAAAAAAGATCCCGAAGTAAGTGACATGAGCCAGCTTTAACCACCTCAAAAACGTGTCTTCATCCTAAGAAAGTCTTGCTGTGCATCTGGTTGAACTGGAAAGGGATTCTGTACTATGAGCTTCTGCCAAGTTAGCAGCCAATTGATTCTGAAAAGTATTGCTCGCAACTGGACGAATTAAAAGCATCAATTCAAGAAAAACGCCCAGAATTGGCGAAGAGGAAGGGTGTTGTTTTCTACCAGGATATTGCCAGACCTCATGTTTATTTGGTGAACCGGCAAAAATTGTTTCAGCTTGGTTGCGGGGGTGTTACCCCACCCTTCGTATTCTCCAGACATTGCC